>JACEFZ010027313.1:0-287500 GCA_014155875.1 Cepaea nemoralis | reverse complement strand
CATCATTGTGAAATATTAAAAGTGCCACTATATGATATGAAGTCGTCAATGGCCAAAAGAAGTAAACGAGCTTAGGAGAAAGAATGCATATTAAACATAAAGTTCACGGAGTTGGAAGAGAAAGTAATTAGGTAAAACGAAGGCAGCCCTCAGATAATAACTTATTCGAAAAGTCTGAGTGGCATACACACGGTGGAGACCATCCACAGCTCCGTGGCATTCACCCCTTCACTGATTACAAAATAACGGATAACAGAACGCTATTCCTCCTTGGTGGATGTCAAAAGTAGGGCGGCCATCTTGAAAACCGTCGTTATGGCGCCACCGTGTTCGTCTGCAATGTGATGTCATTAGCTTAACACTCTTGACATCCTTAACAACAATATTCACAGATTACAAGACAATGGCATGGTGTGTGTTGTGTGTGTGTGTGTGTGTGTGTGTGTGTGTGTGTGTGTGTGTGTGTGTAGTTGCATGTGCGTGTGTGTGTGCGTGCGTGCGTGCGTGCGTGCGTGCGTGTGTTGTATATTAATAGGTATTGTATTATATTAATTATAAATTATTTATTCATATTATTTGTAGCCCCATTGTGCAAAATTCCGCTTCCATTACCATATTCTTCATTATTTCTACTTATTCGCTAACGCTTTAACTGGCTGGGATTTCATGGCAAATAGGTCAAACCGCATGCCTATTGCTCCGAAAGTCTGGGTTCTTTTTCAGGCTCTCTTATTCGGTTCAAGGGTGCTTTTTTTTTTCCACCTCAGATACCTTTGAGATGGTCATTGGAGCTTAGGAGTTCGTGCTCCGTGCCACTTTCTTCGTCTTTCGTTCGCTTGAAATGTGTCTATATCTGCAATGCTGTCTCTTGTATTGATTTCACTGTCTTTATTTCTTCGCCCAGCGGCGCTGTGGCGAAGAGGTTACAGACGCAATTCGTAATAATCCCGCTTACCGCATCCGAAGCACAGCTGCAGGCGATTTGGAAGCAGACCTCCTTGCGTTGGTTTTCAAACAATGGTATGAGTGCCGGTCGTTCAGAAATCAGTGGCAAACTACTGAACGTAAACTTGCCAAAGGGCTTTACCTTCTTACTTTCTTGGTATTTTGTAAAACCTCGGGACTCAGCTCCTTTACTCATACGTTATCTGCCTTTCATAGGTCAAGGGTACCCTCTTATCTGGGAACCACTACCTTCACGAAAACCCAATCTTATCCTTAAATCCCATTGACATGCTTTGGGCGTCAATAATGTTTTCCCCCACCATTTGTCCTTTCCGAGATCACAGCAGAAGTGTTCACGAATGGCTATGTTAATACATCGTCGAGACTAGAAGTCCAGAGACCTGCTTGTCCACAGTCAAATTCCTACGGTTAACTTATTTTTATTTTGTGTACATTCCAGTGGCATGGGACAGTGTCTTGCGTGCAAGTAGGCTATCCAAGCACCTTCGGTTACATTTCCCAATGGTACCTTTTACTTTAAAATCTCGTGTTCCTACACATCTCACAACCACCTACACAATTATCTGCAAGAATAATTATCTGAGGTACACTGTTCAGAGATGAGGATGTCTAATGGACCCATTCATGGAACATCTGAAGGACATCACACAACATTCCGGAGAAAAAAAACAACACTTATTTCAATTGCTTTGATCCTAAAGGGGTTTATGATGTGTGTGTCACTGCTATAAAACTATTCGGACAGTTGGGTCAGACTCAGAATAGAGAGCCATTTAATTACCACTATGGGATGTGACCACCCAGTGGAATCAAAACTGCTGTAGATGCCACCGATTTAACAATGTTTACTTTGCATAAGAAGCAGACAATCCAAATTCTTTGTGGACATCATAAGAAGGAGAAAGCTGGACTACCTTGGTCAACGGCAACATTCAAGAGGAAAAAATGCGGGAAGACCAAGAAAGAAGATGTTAAATATTTTGACATCATGACATGTAGGAACAGTTCGACATCCACGCGACAGAAGCTTTGGGCAGACACGACCAACGCCAAACTGTTTGGACAATAAGAAAATCGTGTTTTCTGCTCTTTCAATTTATGTCCGCCCTCTCTTTTCTTTTCATGTTTTGTCCATAGAAAAGTCCAGATTTAGCTGTATGTTTCTCCTCCGACAGAAACCATATTTATTTCTACCTTTCCCGACTTGGCATCATCACACTGAAACTACTGCGCACATCACTATACACGCAAGTTGAGCAGCCGTCCTTCACCATTTCGTTTGTTTAAAACAGTGATTCTCAACCGGTGGGGAATCTCCCCCTCCTCCCCCCCCTCCGGGGGGGGGGGGGGGGGATTATGATTTCCATGGTTGGGGGGGGGGGTAAGATTATTTAAAGATCGCGTTAATATAAGAACCAATTATTTGATATTGTTTTTCCCTCCATACTTTACGGTTCTGTAATTCTCGCTCTTCTGAAATTCGTTTTATAGCTGAAGTAGACCTGCAAATCACGTTTTATGTAGATGTCTAGACTTGTTCTAGTATGTGTTATTAAATTTAGCTTCCATTTTTACTTTTTACGTATACTATGTCAGGGGCGGGGGTAGATGGGTGGGTGGAGAATTTATAGGGAGGAAATACGAATTGGGGGGGGGGGGGAATGACATTATGAATCATATGGTGAAGGGGTGCATGGGCCAATAAAGGTTGAGAACCACTGGTTTAAAATGTTCCATTGTTCATAAAGTGTATGTTATAATGTATAATATATTTGTATTAGCAATGTTTGCGGTGTTCTCGGCAAACGTTCTTAAAACTGAAACGTCGGACATAATGTGTCATGGTAAAATAATAATATTAATTTTCTTTGTCGTTATTATACCATCTATATTTTGATACATTCATTCTCCCAAATGTGATTTTATTAAGACTACAGTCCTTGTAACGAGGGTACTATTTATTTGTGCTTGTTGTTTTGCCTCTGATTATAATATTATTATCATCATTTCTTTTCGTTTCCTATTATGATGTTTACAGCCTAGTAAACAGTCCGGTTACAGCACGTGAATACCCATACAAAACACGTAATTGACCGAGTGTGTACTTCTGCGCTCTGATTTTGTTCAAATGTGAGACCAAAGTTCTTGTTTATTTGGATTGCAGGTAAATAACCATCACTTGCCAGGTTAAGCACAAAGGTGAGTCATGTAGAGCATTGATTTCCAGGAATCCATGCCCTCGGTTCGGGAAAAACCGTTCTACAGCTGACCTTGACAATCACATTTTTTTTTTTAAAGCATATCCTTTACAGGACAGCTGTCAACACCAGCATCTTTCAGCTGTATGTTGATCTCTTGGCAAGATTACGCTCAGTAGTTTGATAATCACATTGCAATTGCAAAATATATTCAGCATCGTCATGTGCCGTGCCGATAAGCGTAGACCGTCATGGTTCGCCATCTCACACAACATCAGAGGTTTGGATCAGCTCCGTGTTCTTGTCTCGATAATGCCATGTGGCCAAACCATCCAGATGTTTATTTGTCTGCCTGTCATTAGCTTCCCCCCCCCCCCCCCCCCCATCAGTCATGCCAGTTGTCACTAACTTTTCCAGTTTATTTGTCCTCAAACATGTATGTCTGCTGACGGGCACTTATAGAGAATTAGGGATAGAACTAGAAGCAGAGAAAAGCAGCGAACGTGTGTGTGTGTGTGTGTGTGTGTGTGTGTGTGTGTGTGTGTGTTTGTGTGTTGTGTGTTCGATATAGCAAGCTTATCTTTGCCATCAAACATCTATATCAATGGTTCTCAACAGGTGGGGAATTCCCGCCCCCTACCCCTCCGGGGGAAATTTTAGGGTTTCCGGGGGAGGGGGGAATTAAGATTATTTCAAGATCGTGTTAACTCAAGAAACGATTACTTGATATTATCTTTCCCTCCATACTTTACGGTTCTGTACTTCTCACCCTTCTGAAATTCATTTTATAACGTAAGTAGACCCGCAAATCACGTTTTATGTAGACGTCTAGACTTTTTCTAGTATGTTTTATTAAATTTAGCTTCCATTTTTACGTATGCTGTGTAGGGGCGGAGATAATTTATAGGGAGGAAATACGAAAGGGGTGGGGTGACATTCTGAACATATGGTGAAGGGGTGCATGGCCCAAAAAAGGTTGAGAACCACTGATCTATATCACGTGAATCATAGGCCATATAGGATACTTACAGCAAGCGTCTTAAACTGAGGAATGCAATTAGTCAAGTCAGTCGCACCTCCGCCATCTTTGGATCCCGTGCTTGCTGTTTTTGTTGACCCCGTTATGGCGAACAGTGAGTATTGGCTCTTTCAAACCAGACACGCAGATTCAACTGGGATCAAATGCTGACTCTGGGTGAGGGATCCTACAGCGAACTTGGCAGAGAAAGTCCACCATCAGATGGTACTGATACTGGACCCATCATCCTTCAGACACGTCCAGCTTCACATGAGGGCTTGATCAAGGAGTACCTCCCTGGCTAAAAATAATTACCCAGTATAGGCTGCTGAGATAGCATTCACTAACTTTAGCAGTCTGGTTGGCATATGAGAAGGCGCCAAGCCTGAGGACTCCCTATGGGCATCCATTATCTGTTTCTTGGTATTGTGGCTCTGTCAAGACAACCATGCTTTTCCACTACACAACTCCAGACACTGCATGAAGAATTATCGTGTACCATCATCAAATAAGAAAGAGAAAAACAGCTTTCATTGGTTATATGATGAGAAGTGGGGTATTGAAAACATCGTGATGACGAAAGATTAAAGGGAAGAGAGGCAGGGGCAGACCAAAAGAAATTATGCTGGATGGACTGGGACGGCGGCATGGAGGAATATAATCAACAAAGTTGACACCAAAGACTGATATCTGTGGAGAGAGATGAACACCTATGCCGGCTGGCAAGGCACTTGATAATGATGACTACCATTGTCATGTAGAACCTCCTGTTCCGAATATCGTTCTTATCACGGCCCGCCGAAAAGACTCTAGTCGCACTGGGTTATACATATTCATGCACAGGATGTCTTTAGTGGCCTTTACGTTGGTTCACTTCAGCGTTTCTTCCAGGACCATGCCTTCCATTACTTACTATTATTTCTAAGCAGTATCACTGCCGGGGATTCTGAGATAAGTAACATATATGCTTTCATTTTCTCATCATTGTTCTCATTGTGTCATCCTTCCATTCTTCTCATCCAGTTCTTATGCCTTAATGTAGTGGCTGTAGTCTCTTCCCCGTTATTATACTTTGTGTTTTGTGTATGCATTTGATTGCTGATGAAGGCTAGTCGTTGCAACGTCCTGTGTTTTCCGTAATTGTGTTCTGTAACGCTGCATTACTGTGTGTTATTTTAAATTGTTTATTCTTTGTAAACTACTGTGGCGGTGAATATGGTGAAGGTTGTCCCATTTTAGATACTGGCCTTCACATTTTCTAGCCCACGACATAGGATGTTGGTGGCCAGTTCCCTTCCTCTTCGTCTTTTCCTTCCCAGAAAATGCTGAAAATTGCCGTGTACCAATTTTAATATGCTAGGGCAACCTCTGTGGCGCATTGGTCGGAACAATAACCCTGACTCGGTTGGTGGTTGGGGATTGAACCCAGATTACTGCTTTATTTCTCCTCGTAATGAAATACATGCCGGCTCCGTGGTGGTAAAGGAGTTACTGACGCAGTTTGTAATCCCGCATACGCACAATCTAAACACAGCTGTGGTGGATTTGGTAGCAGACCGTCTTGTTTTGGTTATTTACGAAATGGTATGGTGCCGGTCGTTCAGAAAGCAATGGCAAACTACTGAACGTAAACTTGCTAAGACATCAAGAACAGCAAAAAATGCTGGTGTTTACTGCAACGTCCTGTAAAGGGTTTGCATGTAACTTAATGAAATACATTAATATCTGCTCCACCCCACCATGTCCTTCTCTGAGGAGTGTCTGGTCGTGTGGCTACAACGCCGTGCTCCGATTTGAAAGACCCGGATTTCAATCCTCCTTAAGGTGAACGATTATTATTTTCTGTCGGGGGCAAACAGAAAAACTCTAACCTGCACAGTTCGTAGCGACTGCACTCGCCAGGCGACCATGATATCTCAGACTCTAGACCGTCCTGTCCTACACGGCAGATTACTCTAGACAGTAATGTCAGTTTAATGACAGTTTACCCCTTTCTTCAATTTTTTTTTAATGTATCCACATAACAGGATATGATCGTTGTTACATTTGGCGCTAAGCATTCTATTAACTTTATAATGCTTCTCTATATCTTAAAATATTCAGTATGTGATTTAAATATCTAGGGGCAATTATAGCATCATATGAAAGATGAACAACAAAGATTAAGAACAGAATGGGGCAAGCAAAACTGCATATAAGCATCAGCACACCGGATGTTTAAGGATAAGCGCTCTTATCCATTCGGCTATGCTAAGCAGGTAGCGGGTTCAGCACTTACATCGGTCATTTGAACTAACATGTTGATATCTCGACGGGGGGGGGGGGGGGGGGGGGGGGGGGTGGGGTTAAATTACAAGCACCTCAGAAGTCGGAGTGGGTTCGCCTGATGGCGAGGGACACTACTAACAGGAAAAGCTAATGTACACTAAACCACTAGAAGTAGTAACATGTTTATGGACTGAGCTTAAGTTCAAAGAGAGCGGACGCACGCACACAAGCACGCTCGCACGCACGCGCGCGCGCGCACACACACACACACACACATACACACACACACACACACACACAATCATCAATGATTGTGCTGTTACTTTGTCAAACATTAGTCACACTCCTTTTTCGTAATAACCGATATGCAGAAGTTTCATCCAGTGAACACTTAAACCAGTGTTGCGCAGACAGAACGACTTTATTTTTGCCAAAATATGATTCATCTATTCACTTCATTTTATACAACCTTGCGATATGCACCTGACCAGGTGCAGTGAAATAAGCCAGGCAATAAATTATGTACCCGATTGTTTATGGTTTCTTTGATTAACAAATTCAGTGCCAAAGAAACAGCAGACTTGGATCAAACCAAACAATATTGGAGGTAGGGGCGTGTCACAGTTTTGACTTAAAAGTTGTCAGTATGGTAGCAGATATGCATAGAAAAAAAAACAAACTACTGTATATACTCCCATGGCACATGCGGAAAGTCGCTTGAGTCGATTGATCATCCCATGACATTTAATCTGTTAAAACAATCAAGGTGTATAAGAGAGAAAGACTGGCCACACGCTACGATGCAGATGAACCCATGATTACAGGGCCGTCAGGCGAGCGTCTAGCTACTACGCCATCGTGGCTCCCTGGACTCTCTGAAGGGTTGATGTTTCAATCTGAAGTTCGATGCATTGGATTGCACCTGTCGGAATGAGTTGCTGTATAGACTTCCCTCCCGAACCGGTACTAAACGACTTTCTTCACGGGGATTGTGTTATGAGCTGGCTTTTCCCTCTCCAAGCTCTGAAACCAGCGGGGTGCGCAGGTCCGTTACTGGAATCTCACATCAGACGAAAAGCATTTTCCTAGTCATGTTTTAGCACACAGGGTTTGGCGGAGATTAGGCCTATGCTGGTGATGCTTCTTTCTCAGATTGTATGTGTTTCATTGTCAACAGATTACATCCCAATGTTCAGACAGACAGACAGACAGACAGACAGACAGACAGACAGACAGACAGACAGACAGACAGACAGACAGACAGACAGACAGACAGACAGACAGACAGACAGACAGACAGACAGGCAGGCAGAGGGGGCAGACAGGCATAGGGTGCAAACAGACAGAGGGGGAGACAGGTAGACAGAGGTAGAAGCCAGACAGACAGAGTGGGAAGACAGACAGACAGAAAGACAGATAGATAGAGGAGGAAGACAGACAGAGAAGTAAGACAGACAGACAGACAGACAGACAGACAGACAGACAGACAGACAGACAGACAGACAGACAGACAGACAGACAGACAGACAGACAGACAGACAGACAGACAGACAGAGAGTCATAGACACAGATTGGGCAGACAGACAGACAGACAGACAGACAGACAGACAGACAGACAGACAGACAGACAGAGATGAAAGACAGAAAGTCACAGAGACAGATTGGGCAGGCAGACAGATAGACAGACAGACAGACAGACAGACAGGCAGACAGACAGAGATGAAAGACAGAAAGTCATAGAGACAGACAGACAGACAGACAGACAGACAGACAGACAGACAGACAGACAGAGATGAAAGACAGAAAGTCATAGAGACAGATTGGACAGACAGACAGACAGACAGACAGACAGACAGACAGACAGACAGACAGACAGACAGTGAAACAGACAGATAGACAGGCAGGCAAGCAGCGGCGGGGGGCGGGAGACAGACAGACAGACTGAGCTTACGAGTTAAAATTCTTAATTGCCAAGAATGAGTTGAGCTTGGAACCGTCATCCCAGCACTAGGGACATTCCCAGACGTACTCCGTCCTCATCTTCAACAGCCAGCGAAGAGCTTTAGTACTAGTGCTACCAGTTGAAATCTGATTATGTGTTCACCTGGCCTTTCCTCGTTTGTCGCCAAGAATACATTTTCTAACCAATCATTGGTTTTCATACCAATCTTTGTGACCACTGATCTACTGATTGGGCAATCGGTATTCTACATGAGGTCAATATCAGGTCCGCCATCATTCCGTCCTTGTTTGTGACCTTGTAATAGTAGCATCTATAAATGTACTTTGTACTTAGAAGAAAACAACAAAGTAGCCATGCGCGAATATTTAATCAGTCGTGTATAATATTTACAGAATAGAAAGCAATCTTTGGCCAGCTTCAACTGCCTGCATTCAGAGTCGACAAACGCATTGAATGCACTAGCATGCTGCACGTGACTGCGACCTATTTCTATGCTTAAATGTGTTGATAATGACGAGCGCTGGCGCATAAGCTCATTTGCATTCCCAAACGTACATCGCAGAAAACTGGCTGGCTAGTGCAGTAATGTTATGCTATTTTAGTCGTATCCCTTTTCGTGGTTTATCAGTAATCAGAATGTAGCAGGTCCGTTGCAGACCGTCGCACTCATCAAGCCCATGGGTACAGTTTCTGGATTCCTGGTCATGTCTCTAGCCTCATGAGCTCACATATGCTGTGTCCACGGTCGTGCTGATTGACTCCAACCTCTTCTTCCATGGATCACGCTGTCCATTACCGATCTTTCCAAACCATTGTGCCGTTTAATTTGGCCAAAGTACAGGGTGTGTTTTAATGAGTGTGGGGTTTTTGAAAATATTGCCGTTCCAAGTTTTGTATTTACCATTTATGTTGCATGAGTTCACAGAGGGTAAATACAAAACTTGGAGCGGCAATATTTTCAAAAACCCACAGTCATTAAACACACACCCTATATTTCAGTTTTCTAGAGATGGTAGTATTTATGAGCCAGTGTTCGTCGGTTATTAGATTGTTTATAATATCAGTATCCTGTTGTTGTTTTTTCTTTCTTGATCTACGATATTCTAAGAACTTGTTTGTAACATTTTTTAAGCTCAAAAGCCGCAGTTTCCTTCGTTATAGATTGGGAAATTGTAATGAATCACATCCAAGTTCCAGAGGAAAGATGTATACTCTCAAAAATTTAACTGTAAATGGTATGCTAGCAGTGTGCTAAGGAACCTAGTGAGTTCATGTCAGATTTCATCGTGCAGCATGAGTGGAGTGAGACCGCATGCATTGACTGAACAGAAGAAGAGTTGAGAAAACTCATGAAAGGATCACTCGAGCGGAAATCGTCACGGGAAGAGGAGGATCAAATAGCCGAGTTGGCGATGGCAAGAGACTGCCGCCAAGTGAATATCGAGTGATATATTATTTTAGAATACAATTTTATGAAACCATTCCAGGATAAGTGTGAATCGCATTCCTGATTTCTTCAGTCATTAGTGCAATGATCCATAATAGATCATGGGGTACATAGTGCAGATACAGTGAGATAGTCCATATCTTCACGCAGTTCAGCGTAAAGATTGAGCAGATTGAGTTTCATGCCTTGCATGAAAACGGCAAGGCAAATCGCTAGGCAAGGGAACAACGTCTCCTCCGGGCGATCAGTCTGTGTGGAGCCATGGTCAGAGTTGGACCTGGTTTCTTGTGGGCAGGGAGTATGGCTAAATATTACGCCACTCCCTTTAAAACTTAGATTGTGTTGTTTAGAACCAGTAGATTGTGGTGTCGCACATTTATTAGAATAAATTGTGTGTATTTTGTTGTAGCGATAATAGACATTGAAAGCCGATCCTGAGTTGTTTGAGTTGATCGTTAAGAGTCGTGTTCCACTCGTTTATTGTTTACCTGTGTTCAGAAGCCACAAGTGACAGTTAAAGGTCACTAACTATAATGGTGGTTCTGAATGTGTAACTCAACATCAAGTCCACGGAGTGGAGATCAAGAGAAAAATGTCATAACATGACTAAAGTTGTACTTGATAAAGACGAGTCAACATATCAGCAACAAATATATATCAGAGCCTTCAGCGAAAAGCAGAGTGCCTATGACCCGGTCGACCTTGTGAGCAGTCAGGCACTCTCTATGAATAACCATTAGAGGGCATTAATGCACCCTCTATGAAGATAAGGAGCGCACTAGTGAATAAAAGATCATTATTCCGCTCCCTGGCAATTACAGGATGTGAAACGTGTCGGTCTCCTGTGAAGAGTTTTTGTAAATCAGTGTGTTGTTAGTGGTTTCAGAAATAGAAATTAAAGGCCCGTACGGCATTTGGGGCAGCACTATGTCTATAACACACTACTATAATGTCGAGCAAAGAATACTATGGGCAATATCCAATAAATAAACACGGAAAGCCCATTCCTGTCGGAGGTTTGATACTGCCTAAGTTAGACAACAGATCAGCAAAGTCAAAGAGTGAACCTACCTACATCTGACCTTATACGAAGTATAAAATCAGAACCATGTTCCACAAAACAATAATTCATGTGCTAACGAAATGTTCATTGGCACCTTTCCGTCTTGACAGACGATAGTTTGGTACATTGTGCTTCAAAAAGGCTTAATAACTACGATCCATGGCGGTGGCGAGTGTGGCTGGTAAGGCCAATTCTTGCTGCAAATGTTTGCCCACAGTAGGTGCATGTGAAAACATCGTCATTTCCACCATTGTGCACCATCTTACGTCTCTCACGCTCTGTGTGTGCTTTATCTGCAATCATTTTCTCTTTTGTCTTTATTCCATTTCTGATGTTTGCCCTCCATGCAACACGTTCAGTGGCGACTTGCTCCCAATGTGCATTATCTATGCCTGTATCAATCATGTCCCGCTTACACACATCTTTGTATCGTAGTAGAGGCCGACCCTGAGATCTCCTACCCGTCTGTAATTCACCAAAAAAGATGTCCTTTGGTATTCTACAATCATCCATCCTCCTAACATGTCCTATCCATCTAAGTCTACGAAGACTGAGCATGGAATACACCGTCACACAACCTGATCTTTCCAATACTTCAGTATTTGTGATTTTGTCTTGCCACTTAATACCAAGTATTCTTCGCAGACACTGCATATGAAAGCTGTTTAAACGTTTATCTTGGCGAGAGTACGTTGTCCAGGTTTCACTGCCACAAAGAAGAGTACTAAGGACACAGGCTTGGTAGACGAGGACTTTTGTTTTGGCAGTAAGCTTCCTGTTCTCCCAGACTCTTTTTGCTAACATGTTCATTGTTGTTGCTGCCTTGCCAATCCTGATGTTGATTTCCTGATCGAGGGATAATTTGCTATTTACCTCTGATCCTAGATATGTAAAATGGTCTACTATGTCCAGTTCGGCGTCGTCAATAAAGATTGATGGTACACCATGTGCACCTTGTGACATAATCTGTGTCTTCTTTTTGTTAATTGTTAAACCAAATTCAGAACAAGCATTGGAGAATGCAGATAGTAGATGTTGTAATTCTTCCTCAGAGTGGGTCGTAATCGCAGCATCATCCGCAAAAAGCAACTCTCTGATTAGTACCCTCCTAATTTTGGTCTTGGTCTTCGATCTCTGAGCATTATAGAGGCCACCATCTGAGCGTGAGTGAATGTATATACCGTCATCCTGATCACGAAAGGCATATTTCAGTAGAAGTGAAAAGTATATCCAAAAGAGGGTGGGGGTTAGTACACAGCCTTGCTTAACTCCACTCTTGATTTCAAACTCTTCTAAAGTTGAGCCATCAAACTTGATTATACCCTTCATGCCTGTGTGGAACGATTCCACAATGGACAGAAGAGTTAGTGGGCAGCCAATCTTCTTTAGTGCTTTGAACAGACCCTCACGACTGACCAAATCGAATGCCTTTGTGAGGTCGATGAAGGCAATAAACAGTGGCCGATTTTGTTCCCGACATTTTTCTTGCATCTGTCGCAATGAGAATATCATATCAATGGTAAACCGGTTCTGACGGAAGCCGCACTGTGATTCGGGGTAGACTTGATCTCCCAGGACTTGAAGTCTGCGCAGGACAATTCTGGCAAATACTTTCCCAACAATACACAGAAGTGAGATACCCCTATAGTTGTTGCAGTCGCTCCGATCGCCCTTGTTCTTGTACAGCGTTATGATGTTTGAATCTTTGAAATCCTGTGGGACTTGTCCTTCTCGCTAGCATAGCTCTATTAGCTGGTGGATCTGTAGAGCGAGTGTGTCTTGCCCACTCCTGATTACCTCTATTGGAATCCCATCCTTACCTGGAGCCTTGCCAGATGCAAGCTCATTTATAGCACACTTAACTTCTGTTATAGTGGGAAGTGTGTCCAGGTGGTCAAGAGTTGGCAGGGCCTCTATGGCGTTGAGGGCATCATCCGCTAGTTTGGTCTCACTTGAGTAAAGCTCTAAATAGTGCTCGACCCATCTATCCATCTGCTATTTCTTATCAGTGATGATTTCTCCAGTCAAGGTTTTCAGCGGTGCACTTCTTTTGATCATTGGACCATAGGCTTTCTTTATCCCTTCATAAATGCTTCTGATGTTTCCCTTATCACTTGCGATTTGAATGGACTCACATAACTTCATCCAATAGTCATTCGCACACTGCCTGGCAGCCTTTTGTACACCCTTCCTTGCTTGCTTCAGCTCACTCAGAGTGTTACGCGTTGGTCTTTCCTTATTTCTTAAGAGAGCTATCTTCTTTTTATCAATCAAGGGCTGCAGTATCTGGCTGTTTGCCGTAAACCAGTCCCGCCTCTTATGATCCACAGTGCCGTAAACCCCTACCGCTGTTTTATAAATAGTTTCCTTAAGTTTACTCCATTTATCATTTACTATACAATTTTCTGATGTATCATTGAAAGCGTCTTCAAGTTGCTGTTGAAATTCAAAGCACTTTCCAGGATCGTGAGTGTTAATAATATTAATACTGGGGCTAGACTTGTGTTTAGCTGTGTAGATTCTCTTTGGTCTCAGTCTAACCCTTGCAACAACCAAAGAATGATCTGTATCACAGTCAGCACTGTGGTAACTTCGAGTTAGTGATGTATGGTTCAGATGTTGTCTCCGTGTGATAATGAAGTCCAGCTGATGCCAATGGCCGGATCTTGGATGTTTCCATGTGACCTTATGCAGCTCTTTTGTTTTAAAAAAGGAGTTTGTAATACATATGTAATTTCTAGTGCAATGCTCCAGTAGCCTTTGCCCATTATCATTCATGCGACCGATGTTGTATTTTCCAAGGCACACTGGCCATGAACTCGAGTCCTTGCCCACACGAGCATTGAAATCACCGAGCATATAAGTGTAGTCAGATTTTGGAACTGCCTTGATCGCAGTCTAGCTGCTCATAGAACATATCCTTCACATCATCAGAGGAAGCGAGTGTCGGTGCATATGCAGTGAGAATGGTAACAAATCCACAAGAGGTTGCCAAGCGCAGTGATAATAATCTTTCATTACCTCCAGCTGGGATATCAATCATTCCCAGTAGCGAATTCTTCACTGCAAAGCCCACACCATGTTGCCTTTTTTCTGCCTGCCCTCTTCCCTTCCAAAAAAGATGTAATTGTTTTCCCTGAGTGACCCTTCCTCAGCGAGGCGAGTCTCCTGCAGGCCAGCAATATCAATGTTAAGACGATTGAGTTCAGCATCAATCACAGCCGTTTTTCTCACATCGTCAATATTTGTCAAGTCAGTGGAAAATCCTGGACACATGGTTCTCACGTTCCAGGTTGCAAGCCGTAGCTTGAGGTTTCTATTTCTATTTATAGAAATGAAACGATGTCTAAAGAAATGATGTCACATATAACCAGAGGTAAAGACGCGACCCCTTAATAATATCTAATTTTCCCATTGCTATGACCTGCCTGTGTCTAATTTCTTTCGAATAGCCGCATTGTTGATTTATTGATCCGCTCTTAAAATAGATGCTGTCCCAATTACGCAACTCAGAGATTTTTGTTATGTCGAACGACGTTACTGCACATTGAGCATCCACATGCGTGGTAGGTTTTTCGATGCAGCTGTCATTCTAACGTTTTTCTACCAACTGTTCCCATGAGGAGTTATGATAGAATATCTCTTATCGTGACCACGAGCGAGACCAGACGTTGCTCCCAATTCCTGTAGTCGGGCTAGCGTCAGTCTTGTCAACATTCACAGAGCCCATACAGTGCTTATTATATCAGCCCTGCCCATGCTTCCTCCCGCTTGTATTGGTACAATATTTGACAATGGTCTTTGCGTTCTTCCTCTATGTTCCTCTTTCGATGGAAGTGCGTCGTCACACAATAGTCATGCATCTCAATGATCAGTGTGTCTGATTTAGGCATGCATTTGTGTCAGGTTCCCTAGCTCCAAGGTGTCGGGTTCTATCTACCCGCGGGGAGGTTTTATTTCCTATCAATTTTGGACATTGGCACTGGTATTCGCACAACATCTTTTCACTGTCCAATTATTCATATAATTTGAATCTTTGATTAATAGCTTTTAAAATTTTATTTAAATAAATGTATCTCCTACATATGAATTATGACGTATGCTGTCTGCCCTACCTATGTGTGCATGCCTGTGTCCTTCACTGTTTTATGTTGTTGTATGCATGTAGTTGTAGTCTTCTTACATAATAAATAAATACACACGTATTGTTTAGCACTAGATGTAAGGGTAGGAATTAGGGGATAGGGGAGCTAATTCACACGCAAATATCAGTTCAGGGAGTAGAAGAAGTAGCACCCGCATGGAATACGCTTGAGTACAAAGCGAGCGAGTGAACGAAAAAATATAACAACACAGAACTGATCCAGAACAGCACGAACTGAGATCCGCGGAGAAACATGATTGACTATGCCATTTGGCAAAGCACGTCATGATGATGATGATCATCATCATAATTTCATTACCAACTTCAGTTCCTGTACCCCCTCCATGGAACTGTGCAGCTAAGCTATCCTTCCCCTCTCGAAGTGTAGAAACCAGTGGAGTGTGCAAGACCGGTACTGGAATTTCACATCTGTGGAGAGGAATATTCGGATGCAACCACTCATGATTCAGCACATGTGAACTGCCTGGGATTAGGTCTCCGTCTTCTCTCCAGTGATGATCCAAGTCAGTCAGGGGGCATGTAGAAGTAGCTGTTATGAGATCTAAGGGAATCGATGTGCAAGACCGGTACCCCACACCAATGGGGTGTGCAAGATCGGTACTGGAACTTCACATCTGTGGAGAGGAATATTCGGATACAACCACTCATGATTCAGCACATGTGAACTGCCTGGGATTAGGTCTCCGTCTTCTCTCCAGTGATGATCCAAGTCAGTCAGGGGGCATGTAGAAGCAGCTGTTATGATATCTAAGGGAATCGGTGTGCTGACAATCAAGACAGGAGTAAGCATGGAACAAAGGATGTTTTTCATTCTCTATTAACATTTGATTCTCTCAGTAATTGAGTATGGAATGGGTCTGCTCACAGTGTCAAAGGGTCAGCTAGTGAAACTAGAACGCATACAGAATAAAGCCATGCGGATGAAACTGGGATACACAATGGACACGCCGGTAGTCTGTAGCTAACCTTACTCACGATTGCAGACAGGCATAAGGTGCAGCAAGCTAAATCCATCGCCTGGTCGCGAGTTGAATCAACTGTTGCATCTTCCATTAAGTGTAGCTTGCCGGCCACTCCCTGCATTTCAGATCCAATGTTATTATGACCCTGACTTCTCCATTGGCATTCTGACCCACTCCTCTTCTCTCCCAATGCTCTCAAGCATGCATACTTCTCTGATTGTTTCCTCTGCCTGCGTACTCCATGATTTTACTCTGATCAGCCTGTGGCCCTTAGCTATGTCAATGGCTTCATGTGGGGTGTTCCCTGTCTGTAGCCAACTATCTAAACGGATAGCTCTGTATTAAAAGGTACAAGAAGTACCTGGGGGTTCACGGCGAAGGTTGATGGACGGCGTTTGCTTGCAGGAGAGCTTGGCATATACCACAACATCTAGTCTGAGAATGGAGGTGGAGGCAGTCACGGCACGTTCTGCTGCTGGAGGACAAACAGTACACACCTGTCGTGAATGTAATGGACTCACTCAGTATGATGAGAAAGGTGAAGACGGGCATACTTCTGGCAGAGTGACAGGCTTCCAATCAACAATTTAAAAAATAGAGATCATCTGTTGGGTTCTCTCTCTCTCTCAAACCCCCCCCCCCCCTTCCCTGAGGACATGCTGATGTAGTGGGAAACGAGCAGACGGACAGATTGGCTGGGTCTGCACAACTTGATAGAGTATTGGTGCATAATAATACAGATGTGGTCGGGCCACTTTGGAATCGTGTGTATAGTTCAGATAAAAGGGCAGATCATCATGACTTGGAGAGAATGGTGCTGTATTGTGTGACCTGGCCGATAATCAAAACTCTGAGGAAAGGCCAGACTGAACCATTATCATCGGACTGCTACTGGTACCATTAGTATTGGGACTCTTCGCTAGCTGTTGCAGATGATGGGAATGTTCCGAGCGCTGCAATGTCGGTTCTTGAGTTGACTCAACTCTTTTCTCCGGTCTTAGAAACCAGGCTGTGTGCAAGACCGGTACTGGAACAGTACATTCTCAGAGAGGCATATTAGGTTGTAATGTATAATGTAACCAGGTCATGGTTCAGCAAAGCACAAACTAATGGGCTCCTTGAATACACACAACAGCTTGCGTTGAAGCAGAAAGGAAACAATACGGATGCAAATTTGACAAAACGATATCTGGTCGAAGTACTGAAGCCCAAATACTGTTGGATTTGTAACAACATAAACAATATCATAATCATCAAGTGCCGTTGGCGGTCATGGTTTGCCATCTCACACGATCACCAGTCTTAGAGCAGGTGTTCTTGTCTTGATTATGCCAAGCGACCAAGCCAGACATTGACCTTTTTATCTTCTTCTTGCTATCTTCTCATTGATTTTGCCAGTTGTCACAAAGTTTTGAAGTTTATGATGTCCAAAAATATTTATTGTCTGCTTTAAATTTCTCTAATCAATTTACAGCTTGAAAGTATTTCTTTGAAGGACTGCATTCTTCTTCTTCTACTTCTTCTTCTTCTGTGTTCATCTGGAGGTTTTTTTTTTTTTTTTGGGACGTGATTGTGTTGTGCCTGTTTACAGCAGAGCTGCGTTCTTGCGCAGTTAGGCCGACACATCCGGCTTCTGCAGGCATTTGTTGACCGGGTTAACCTTCCCAGGAAGGACTGCGTTCTATTTTCTATCCACCCAGTGAATTATTCAATTTTCCTCAGAAACCACATTTCCAGTAAAATTAAATGTGTCTCAGCTTTGCTTATTGTCTATGTTTCACATGCATATAACAGTATGGATTCTATACAGCACTTCAACATCTCTTTTTTTTCTGACTACAAATGACAGAATAACAATAACGATGACATAATTTAACTTTGTCATGTTTACTCAACATAGGAGTTAAAGCTTCATTGTTGCACTAAATAATTCCCACTAACAGTATTGATGGTCCCAAAATGCTTCAATTAATTATAATTATGTACATGTTTAACATGCCTGTTATGGTCTCACTAACAGAAAAACTGAAGCAATTTATTGGTTACATAAGAACTGTTTACAAAAGCTTTGTAAATGTTCCATTGATTTCCATTACATATGTAAGTACGATTGTGGTTATGAAATCACAATGAAAAAAGTAAACATATCAGTCTCCAGAG
Source organism: Cepaea nemoralis (assembly GCA_014155875.1). Taxonomy (NCBI): domain Eukaryota; kingdom Metazoa; phylum Mollusca; class Gastropoda; order Stylommatophora; family Helicidae; genus Cepaea; species Cepaea nemoralis. Next base: position 269,290 of record JACEFZ010027313.1, on the reverse strand, counting down.
TTGTCCTCCTCTCACCTTTGGTTCTGACACAAAACATAAAATATTAAACATATTGGAACAAATCTGAAAAATTCAAAACATAGTACACCTCCCCCAATTGTCCATTTTGAATGTAAATATTTACAATTTCTCCAGAACATAGAGAATAGGTAATTATGGGGAAATAATTTTCCCTGCACCGGCAGAAGAAGACAATCACTAGGCATGACATCAGCACAAGTGTTCAAGCAGGCAAAGGTAGTCCCACAGCGGATGCTGATGTTGGGGTGTGAAGTGTTGAGACATTATATGTTCTAGGCCATGACATATGAGATGAGGTAGCCAGTACCTTCCTCACCACCTTCCTTCTCAGCAGTTCCCAGAAAATTATGAAAATTGTCTGGTGGACATTTTCATGAGGTTGAGTCAACCCCATAATTGTACTAGTTCTTCTTCTTCTTCAGCGTTCTGAGCCATTGAGGTTCTGTGCTGCAGATACAATTTGTCTCCATTCGTCTCTCTGGTTGACCTTCTCTTGCCAGTCGTTAATTCCAAGTGCTTGTAGGTCTGTATATATATTATCTCTCCACCGTCTTCTTGGTCTACCTCGGGGTCTACGGTCATTTATTTCCTGAGTGTAAGCGAGTTTTGTTTCCCTATTATCTTCCATTCTTTCTATATGCCCCAGCCATTGTAGTCTATTATTAGCCTTCATGATACCAGTATAATTGTTCTAGTTGCAAAAAATAATCAGGGGTAATTTTTTTTTCACTCGCTCGCTTTGAGCTCAAGCGTAGTCCATACACACGACTTCTAGTAGTGCTGGACTGAATTTTGCATGTGGATTAGCTTTCCCTATTAACAGTGTCCCTCACCATCAGGCCAACCCACTCCAACTTCAGAGGTACTTGTAATTTATGTCCCCAAGTCAAGGATGAGAGGTCAACATTTTAGTCCAACTGTCCGGTGTAGAGGATGAACCCCTTACCTCGGCATCAGCACACCAGATGTTTAAGAACAAGCATTCCTATCCATTCGGCCATGCTGACCTCCATCCTAGGGGTTGAACCAGGACCACTGTGTTGGAGAGTAAGTATAGGAGAAAACTCACAACACCTGCTATATTTACTGCTTTCCATTGTGACTACACAAGGCCACCGTCATCTTTACATATGTTTACAAAGACTGACAAATTGTTAGAAATCCCTATACATAATATCACATAATACATGATCCATAAACTAAATTGAGGACCTTTGGTGGCAAAAAATACAATTTCTCATCTGGAAGTCTACAACCCTAATCCCCTTCAAAGTATCCACTGGACTGTACACACCTCTCCTAGAGGTCGTGCCCTTGTAGGCATTTCAAGACAGGCACTTTTGCGTCCCACAATATTTTCTTGTGACTCCAATCGAGTCCTTGCCACTAGCATGTTCAGCTTGGGGAACAGCCAAAAATTGCAAGGAGTCCTGTTGAGACCTCTCGAACCAGAGAAATATTACTTGACCAAGAAACTTTGATTCAGGTGCGAAGGATGGGTAGACATATTGTTATTAATAATTGCCATGTTTTTCGTTACCCACAGGTCCGTTCGTTTGCATTACACAGTATCACCAGGTGATGCATCAGCTCCAGGTAGTATTCTTTGGTTTGACAGGCTCCATATTATCCTGGAATGGCTCCTCGTGATTTCTAGGCAGTTTCCCAAGCTGAAAAATGCAACTTTAAGGAGCAACTTGAGTAAAAAAAAGTCATAAGCAGAAAACAACTTCCACACAGAACTCCATTCCAAAGGATTTTTGTCACTTATAAATTATAATCTTACATGCAGATTCCATGGCACAAGTCTCCAATGCACAAGAAGGAAATGGGCGAGTAACTCTTATATAAATATTTTCATGTAGTGTATTTCATGTAGTTGTAATGGTGTGTGTTTGTTGTTTGTGCGCTGGCGAAGGCCTTGGCTGCAACGTCCATTTTGTTACCCATGTTCCAGCAAAGCTTACCGTCTATGTCTCATCATTTGGTGATTCATTCATTCCATCGCAAAGAGGTCTTCCTGAAATGCTTCCAGTAATGGTGAGTCTGCTGGAAGAAATGTGAAATGTCCAGAGGAGAGCTAGTTAGTTGCATATCCTTTAAGGACTTCGCAGTCAACACCAGCATTTTTTCAAAATGCTGTTTGTTATCTCTTGACAAGTGTGTGTGTCTATTTTGCCCCTGCTTTCTGAATGACCGGCACCCATTCCATTTCATAAAAACCCAATGCAAGATGGTCTGCTGCAACATCTCCCGCAACTATGCTTCAAATGCAGTATGTGGGATTATAAACAGCATCCCTAACCCCTTTGCCATGAAGCCAGCGCAAGGAGAGTACTTTGAAGGAAATTAGGGTCTCTGGCCTCCAGGTAAGTAACTGTATTTTTTCCAGCCACATGCCCAACACTTTTTAACAGACTTCGTATATTTATGAATAGACAAAATAAAATCTACCATGACATGAACAACCCAATGTACATCAAGAAAGACAAGAATATTGTTATATACATATATTCAAAAGACTGTGTATCTGAAAGAAAAAGCATATAAAATGATAAATTGACAACAAGTGTACATCTTTTTTTTTCTGCCATTCACTTTAGCTGCATGTTAAAAACTAAAATGTAAAACTTTGTGACATTTAGCTTCCATAGATTTCTGCAGTTCCAGCCTGGCAAAAATAATGTCATGGGCAACAACAAGAAAAAACAGAAATAGCATGACAAGCACAAAAATCTGCTCACTGAAATGAATGTGGTCTATTCTTCTGCACCAATGCTGGACAATAAAATGGTGAAGAAACGAGACAGTGGAGATGTGGTTTTTGAGAAGAATGTTGAGAATATCATGGACAGAGAAGAAAACAAATGATAAGGTGCTGACATATGCAAAGGTTACAAGAGCACATACATATAAAAGTCATAAAGAAAACACATGAAATGTGAGGGGTATATCATTAGAAACAGTAAATTGATTGGAGAAAGATGTGAACAGTCAAGATTGTTGTTAGCACATTATGAGGAATACATTTGAAAGGTTTAGGACAACTAGGAAGTTAGTTAGTTAGTCAACAGATCATCCTCATTGCACATCGAAACATTCAGTCCATAAGTGCTCGGATCCCCTCCTCAGTAAATCCCGCAGCATGTAGTGGCTAACGACACCAGTTCTGTGTTGGTTTATTAATCTTCTTTGTTTTCCTGCGTAATGTTCTTGTTTGGCCACATCTCTTTTAATTTGCTGTTCTTGCAGTCTGGCCTTACCTGCGAGCTTGTCAGCCCGCTAATTTCTTCGTACACCCGCATACTCTGGCATGAAAATGAAACTAATCTTTGCCATCCGAGACCACTCCAGAGACAGCAACCACTCTCTTCAGCCCAACCCATCTCTATCTTCCTGAGCATACTCACTGAGTCACTAAGGAAACAAGCCTGATTTTCCGGTTCAAGATAGTGATAACTAGGAAACTAGATAGAAAGAGAGCAAGGGGAAGATGAAGAAGTCACAGGACCTCTGGATGCGAGTCTACACAGATGGGTCAGCACAAAATGCTGTTCGAAATGGAGGAGCGGGAGTGTACATAGAATACCCAAATAATACTAGGGACACAGCTAGAGTACCGACAGGAAAGTACTGCCATAACTACGATGCTGAAATTGAGGCAATCAAGATAGCAACAGAGAAATTACTAAATACCAGCAATGGTACACAACTTGTGGTGCTATTGACAGATGCAAAATCAGTACTTGAGGCATTCCTGTCTGGGAAATTGCCAGTACTAAGGACACTACTTTCTGAACTTAGCAGTCAGCATAAGGTCACCATACAGTGGATACCATCCCACTGTGGAGTACCCGGAAACGACAGAGCTGATCAATTGGCTAAGGAAGGAGCCAAAGAAGAACAGCCTGATGTGCCCGTTACATACCACCAAAAGAAAAGAATGATCAAATCAGTCAGAAAGCCACCAAAACCTGCTCAAGATGACTACCACGTTATGGATAGACCAGAACAAGTCATTATTCTGCACCTCAGAACAGGGCACAATAGATTATGCAACCACATGTATACAAAATTCAAGATTGGTGAAACAGCCATGTGCACATGTGGATTGGCGTCACAGACAGCAGAGCACATACTCCAAGACTGCCCAAAATATAACATATCTAGGCAAACCTTCTGGCCTAGAGAGACGACAGTGGAAGATAAACTCTATGGACCGCTGTGTGAACTGAAAAAGACAGTTCAATTCATACAAGAGACAGCATTGCAGTTGTAGACATATTTCAAGCGAACGAATGAAGAAGAAGAAGAAGATGAAGAAGTAAATACCTGGATGGCTTGGCTACAAGAATACAGACCTGATCCAAGATTTTGGTGATAATTTGATGTAGCGAACCATGACAGGCAATGCCTATTGGCATGGCACATGATGATGATATCAACAGAAGAGAAATTAGCCTTATGTGAGAAAACACCAGGCAAGAGAGGCAGAAGTAGACTTAAATAATTGGGAGACAAATAATAATATAAGCAACGCCAAGTTCATTAACATATCAGATGATAATTGGGGACTGGATAGTCATGGTCATCAATGTCTGCCGCAGACCAGGCACCTAATGAAGACGAGGAGGAGGGGGAGAAGGAAGAGAGGAAGATGGAGTAGAAATTACAACTGTCAATGCAAGAAAGACCAAGGAAGACAGAGAAAGATGTAACTGAAACAACTGGGCAACAAATAATACAAGAGGGCTTCAAATGAAAAGAGTAATCTTTTTATTTTTTGGGGGGTGAATATATTCTGAAAGAGAAGAAATGAATTGGAGAACTTGGTGACAACTGGCAAGATCGAAGGGAACAGACCAAGGAGAAGGCCAAGAATTAAATACCTGGATGGCTTGGCCACATGGCATGGTCGAGAAAGAAACACGGAGCTGATCCACGACTCTGGTGATCGAGTAAGATGGCAGAACGTGACCGCCCACGCTTATCGGCATGGCACATAATGAATGAATAAATGAAACTATATTCTGAAAAAGTAAAAAGCAAATGTATCATCTTTCAATGTAGTCATCACTGCGTTCAATGCAAGTCCTCCAGCGCCAATAAAGTGTTTGTAGAAAAAATTATCTCAGTCGCATGTGTAACCACTCTGGGGTCACTACTCGGTGTGCCTGACCCAGTATTGAACAGTCTGTCACTGAAGTCATTCCATTAAAAAATTTCCTACTCCACTCATACACTTACTGGACTGACAGGCATGCATCGACATAGGACCTTAATTCGCCAATTAGTTTCTTTAAGATTTGTCAATTAGCTTCTATAGGATTCACCCCTTCACTAATAAAAAGAATGGATAACAGTATGCAGCTCTTCTTTGGTGCACGTAAAAATTGAGGCTGCCATCTTTAAACTGTCCTTGTGACATTACTGTTTGTTTGCACCGTGATGTCACTTGCTTAACACTCTTGACATCCTTAACAACAATATTGACAGGTTACAAGACAATGGCATGGTTATTGTAATTTCTACCACACTTTTAAGGTTTTCATTTTAAGCCCCATCTTGGCATAAGCAACACAAAGTTCATTAAACTATCAGATGAAAGAGAGGATTGGATAGTCATGATTATCAATGTCTGCTGCAGACCACCTAAAGAAGACGAGGAGGTGAAGGAGGAAGAGGAGGAGGAGAAGGAGGAAGAGGAGGAGATAATAAAACTGTCATTTTGTTGGTATTCTTATATCCCACATTGACCAGTTGCTGTGGCCTTCTGGAACTAAAAGAGTTAATATTATAAAACATCCCTAGAACAATTTAAAACACACAATTTTAAATACATGTTCTATATTGTTTTCCAGATTTCTGTTTATTATACATGTTCTTTTGCAATTAATTTTTACTTATAAAGATGCTAGTAATTACTGTTATTCATAAAACTGAATGGTCAGATTCTAACAACACATATAATAAAAGTTTACATTTATTAATTAAAACATACAAGGAAGATCTGAAACAAATATAAGTACCCATCAGCAGTTAAAGAAATACTGGCTCCATAAAAGGCAAGTCTGAACAAGAAATTCTCATGCAAAGAACAAAAACGGGGTTTTAAAGAGGATTAACTTCATTGCGCCGGGTTTTCTCCCATATGGCTCAGTCTCTTTCTGCAGGGCGTCTGCCAAAAACACTGCGCAGAACACAAACACTGTAGGTCCAGCGACAACCCTCCTGGAGTCTCTAAGAAAGCACTCATGAACCAAGTGATGAAGTCAAGTTACGAACCCATGAACTTCAGAGTTTAAGGCAGGTGGCTTAACTATTTTTGCCATCGAAATCCCATATGCAAGTAAAGTTAGTGCAAATAAACAAGCCGAAATGTTTGCCTTGTGTGTTGAGAAATGGTGATCAATTTTAGTTAGAATCTTTAAAAACATATCTGGAGTAGCAAATAATATACAAAATCTTACTATAAATTACATGCCAGATATAGATGTGATGAAAAAGATGAAAAACATACTGACCAATAAAAAGATGTCAATTGAAACGAGAAAAAGAGTGTTGAGGTGCTACATAGAACCTGTACTTTTATATGGATGTGAAGCTTGGACAATGAGCAGCCAGGCTGAAAAACATCTGATGGCTGTAGAAATGTGGTTTCTGAGGAAAATGCAAAGAATACCATGGACAGCCAGAAAGACCAATGAACAAGTCCTTCAAGAAACAAATGAAGATCGTAAACTGATCAGAGACATTAGACGTAGACAGTCACAATTTTTTGGACATGTTATGAGAAGAAATGGTTTGGAGAACTTGGTGACAACTGGTAAGATCGAGGGAAACAGACCAAGGGGAAGACCTAGAGACAAGTATCTGGATGGCTTGGCCTTGTGGCATGGTCGAGACAGAAACACGGAGCTGATCCACGACTCTGGTGATCGAGTGAGATGGCAGAACATGACCGCCCACGCTTACCGGCATGGCACATGATGGATGGATGGATAGATGTGAGAAATGTAACTAAGATGTCACATTTATAATTTTAACAGATTGTGACTTCATTAATTTTTGTGTGTGACCTGTTCTTCTAAATGAATGCTGCACAATGAAATGATGGGGACGCTGGAGGGAGCAGAAATGTGGTTTGTAAGAATGTTGAAAATATCGTGGATATGGAAGAAAACAAATCCTGAGGTATTGACAGCTGCAAGTAATACATATTACTTATCAAAATCATAAGGTACAGAAAATGAAATTTATGCGGCACATCAACATAATGGGTTGAATTGAAAAATTAGCCTTGTGTGGGGAGTTGTTGAGTGAGTCTAGAACATCAAAGCACTTGGGACATTCACATACATGCTCCGCCATCATCTTCAACAATCAGCAAAGAGTCCCAATACTAATCGTACCAGTAGCAGTCTGATTACCTTGTGTGGGGAAATACTAAGCAAGAAAGGCAGAGGAAAACAGAGAAAGAGGCATGTGCAACAAATGATAATATAAGTGACATCAACTTTATCATAATATCAGACGACAGAGAGGAGTGGAGAGTCCTAATGCCAATGTCCGCTCCCCACCAAGCACTTGAAGGAGAAGCCTTCATTTAGCAACATTTCTCTTGATGATTAGCACAGATTTTATACGGCTTAATGGCATGCTAGAAGCAATATATTCAATGCCACGTCAGCTATCTTTACTTTCCCAGACAATTATCTAACATCCATGTTATAAGGCTGGTTCAAGATCATCATGACAAAGTCAAGGGCCCTTATACATGTCCTATGGTACATTGGTCATATGGTGCTAGACCCATATTTTCATAAACCAATCGACCCTCAGTATGTGATATGGTCAGTATCACGCCGGCTGCCTTTACTTACCAGGTAGACATTTCCTGGTATGAAATTTACCTTGGACCGACCTGAGAGCCCTGGTCAAGTTTACAAATCTGCCCCAATGTGAATTCAAACCCATGAACACCAGTAAGCAGGCAAGCACCTAGCCACTGTTGCTTCTGAAAGATCGTAATGGATGGTGGGAAAACATTTGACATCTACAGAAGACCCAGTCCACCGTAGTAATAAGCCAGATCACACTGTGCTATTTTTATCTTCAAAACAAAAAAACCAGTAAAATTGTTATATTGATCTTACATGGTTATCTAGGTTCAATCTCAACAGAATCACTTCCTGCCCAGTTGTTGTTTGTGGCTAGTTTTCACCAGTTTTAAAACATGAGAATTTTAACATTGAGTTCATGGGGTTTTCAAAGTTGGCCTTTCAACAGCAGTGAGAGTGGTGGACGCATCTAGGGTAATATGTGGTTTTCAATATTGAGTAGCTTTAATATTATGAAAGAGATGCATGTTTTTATGTATGTATGCACTTGTACATATATATGTGTGTGCATATGTACATATGGGTGAAATGGAGAGACTTGTGTGGACAGGAGATGATTGATTGAATGACTGACTGATTAATTAACTAACTAAAATCAATATCACAGAATGTACTTAACTAGAATTGATGTCACTAAACTGACTAGAAACAATGCCACAGAACTGACACAGAGTTTGTGCTCTGTCTCTAACAATAGATGCTGGAGTCCTGAAATGTCTATTAGTCACTGAATGCAGTGATTGTGAATCTGCCTATATTGTTCCCACTCCTGCACGTTGTCTTGTTTCAGCAGCTTAACCAGATATCTTGCTCTCCAGTCTACTGGTATTTCTTCAATCTCCCACACTTTACTAAATAATTTGTGCAGTAATTCAATTCAGATGTTTATATTGGCTTTAACAGCCTCTTCTGGAATACCATCTAGATCAGCAGCTTTTCCATCCTTCAAGAGTCTGATAAATAACACTTACATAAACATAATCACTCATAACAATCACCCGTGATCAATGTTTCTGAATATGTTTCAAACAGATAACTAAACGTCCAGACACTTGTTGCATCATCACAGAAGACAAGCAGCCCTTACAAATATCACAACTACATAAAACTAGTTATTAAGTACTAGTAGCAAAATACTCTCTCTCCTGCACTGTGAGATGACTTCTATTCTTCTTGCAGTGGGAGAAGCATTTCATACTTCTTATCTCCTTAATGAAAAGAGGGAACAGGCACACTGCAGTGAGGAACATCTGTAATAAATAGAGAAATATATATTCAGTCAGATGAAAAAGCAAAGACAATGTATGTAAATTCATGCAAATGAAATTATTGGAAAATGGCAATCATATCAAAGGAACAATACCGAGGAAGAAGCTCAACTGTTCTAACACTACAAGAGTTAGAACCTTTGTCGATGTATATCAGGAGGTGTTTGATGAGGCTGGGGTGTAAAACTTGCTTGTCCAGGCAGTTACCATGCAATGTTCAGGCTTAAGGCTTTTTAAAATTTTAACTCCGGTAGATAAAAATTTATTCAGTTCCCTGAATTAATGACAATTTTTTCCAGATCTATAGCTGTTTTATGTGTCTTTGCCATACAGATAATACTAATCATTAGAATTAAGTCTAGATCTTTAGCTGTTTTATCTGTCTTTGCCATACAGATAATTAGAATCATCAGAATTGTGTCCAGATATTTAGCTGTTTTATCTGTCTTTGCCATACAGATAATTAGAATCATTAGAATTGTGTTCAGATAGTTAGCTGTTTTATCTGTCTTTGCCATACAGATAATCAGCTGCTTTTGAACATATCACTCCACAACAAATCTAATTTTGTGTCTGCCCATAAATGTATTGTTAAGAAATGTACATGGTGGTTTCCCCTTGATTTCTGCACCCACATGCTCTATACTGGGGAGTTTTTACAATGTTGCCAATTGCTGTCTTTTTATTATTGTAAACTTTAATATACCCAGAATACACACAAAGAATTTACTGTTTATGCTTTTAATCTACCTACAGAGAGAACTTTAAAGCGCATGGTTACAAAGGCCCCTCAGAGGAAGTGAAGATTAGTAACATTGTAACCTCCTATGCTTTGTCACAAAAATGTGACTAAAGAGGGTTGATATGTGACTGGCTACTTCCTACCATAGATAAATTCAGTCAAATATCAAACCACCCATGAACTGGCCTACACATGGCTGGGCATGTGTGACTGTAGGTCAATATTTATCAAGGAATCTTAAAGGGGAAAAAAACAAGACCTTTAATGCACTCAGCATACAGACAGTCCTCCTAATTTTTTTATTTTTTAACTGACATCTTCAGGTCCCTAATTTCCTAAAAATAATTTCAGAATTCTTCTCCTTCTTCTGCGTTCGTCCAGAATGTTGTTTTAGATGTATATGCATTGTGCCTATTTACAGCAGAACTTCGGTCGAAGCATCCAACTTCTTCAGGCATTTATTGACCATGTTAATTTCCTGAGTATTTCAGGATTTAAACCAGACACTTGTCAAGTTACAGGCAGATGCCAGATCTCTCAGCCATGTCTTCTTACATATCATTACTCTGAAATCCTGTTAACTGTATAACCGTCTTCTTTATACTCTGAGTACATCAGAATTTCCTCAGTAGAAGATCAAGAGTATACATGCTGTCTGTTCCAATGTCTCAATGTTTCCGTTAAAACCTGCTTGGGCTCCTCTCATTCTCTTCCATTTCAGTTCCTTAACCGTTTTCATTATATTTCTTGCTTTCATTTTTTTTAAATACACAGAACATTTATTTCCACATGTTTAAGATCATGGGCATTCTGTCCTTCCCTTAATAAAGACCAGCAGGGATACGTTAGCAACCTTGACCATCTTGAATGGGACACCAGGAATGTCACCAGTGGCATGAACTTTACGACCAAAACAAGCCACCAGAACCTCATCCTTTTCTTCAGTGAAATTCAAATAGCAGATATTGAGAATGAATGCAGTTATCTTTTTGCTGTTTCTGATAATCTGGACCCTCACACATTTTCGGATAGTAGAATTGGGCTATTTGGCCTCAACACCTACTTTCTCTAGAACAATCCCTTTGGCATGGGAAGATCCCTGGAAGGGACTGGTCTTCCATCGGGTTCCCAAAAAAGTCCTTTAAATTTATATTTATTTCCCAAATGTTAAAAATGTAATGACTGGTGTGCATATAATTTTGATGACTGTGCTAAATACGAAAATTAAATTTATTATAATAATTGATTTCAGTAATTCAAGATGATAAGAATAAAAAAATATACATACACATATCATAAACAGATAAAACACTGCATGCCAGTCGAAGCTGGTCTGTAAGTATGGGACAGCAATCTGGTCGGAAATGGAAATGGTGTATGTCAATATCAGCACAAGCATGACTCATAAAACAATACAAAGTATATAAAAAATGTATCAATAGCAAAAGGTTGAGTGCCAAGGAAAGGATAAGGGAAGTTGCAACAGATATTCTATGGCATCTACAGAGGTACTGATTCCTGCAGGTCAGACACAGCCCACAATGGAAGTTACGTGGTTTTCCATGTTTAGTCTGACACCTTGCCGTCTTGTCAGACGATAGTTTGTAAAATGGAGTAATACTTCTCCATAACACAAAGCCTGGGTTGAATTTAGAGACGTGTTGCCCATGCAATATGATCCATCTCTAGGCCTGCCTAGTTTACTCCAGAGGAAAGGTAACACCAATACATCAATAAGAACAAGACAAGCTGCAGAAGCTGCTGGATCAGCAAAGCAATAATCTAACTGTCCGCCTGTCAGAGTTTCCATTCTAGACCAGTGGCAGACCAAGGGCCTGGTCTGCCCTGCCATGACATTTAGTTTTTAGGTTGCATTTCCTCGCACTAGGGTAAAGCTTGTACCCTCCCATTTCCTCTGCCCAAAGCCGTTGGCACAATGTGGGTTGTCGGGTTTAGTGAGCTCCGTTTAACAATCAGTGCTAACAGAAAGCAGGTAGTACCGTCAACTGGCATACGGAAGCTCAGTCACATCTAAGACAATATAATGAACATACTAATGAATATCTGACATTTGGATGTACATAAAACTGAGGCAGCTGTAGGAAGATGGCTGTGGAGAAGCAAGCCTTTGAAATTCTTGCCATGACAATGTACTACCATGGGAACACCTCTCGAAAGATGGGATCCCATTTTAGAATAGACAGGTGATCTTACTAGGGGAAGTCAATAAGGAAGCCACAAAGGGCTGCACAAAAATAACTAAATATGATAACTTGAAACCAGTTTATTTTTATACATACATTGTCCCTTTATTTCTCAACATAATTTCCACCAACATTGATGCACTTATCCCATCGTTTTATCAGTCCCCCCAAATCGGCTACATAGAACTGCGTGCTCTGTTTTCTAAACCAAATTTTCACTTCACATTCAACTTCAGCATCATTCGCAAAATGTCTCCCGCCAAGATGGGTTTTCAGTGTTTATGCTGACAAATGTTTATCCCGTAAAGTGGTGCATAGCTGGGTAGAGGGCAAGTCAATAAGTCACACAGTTCTGTGGGATGGCAGGTAAATGAAAAAAAGGACCCAGTTCTATGTAGCCGGTCTGGGAAGACTAATAAAATGATGGGATAAGTTCATCAATATTGGTGGAAATTATGTTGAGAAATAAAGGGACAATGTATGTATAAAAATATACTGGTTTCAAGTTGTTATCATATTTAGTTATTTTTCTACAGCCATTTATTGCTTACTGTAGGCAGCTGAGTACTTACCCTCGTAATATACCGATTTTGATTACATTGTGGACTTTACATATAATGGTACAGTCAAGATCTTTCTTATTTGCTAAACCAAGTAGGTTATCACATTCTGAATACAATGACTACTATCAAACACTGTTCATGTTCATTTACATAACTCAATCTTAAATTAATCCCCTTGTACCCGGTTTTACCTCTTCTTATAGTTCATGCCATGTAGCATTGGTTATCATGTCTGTCTTACTGATTGCCTGTCATTCCTTAAACCGATATTCCTCAATTCTATGATGTCATCCTATCCGGCATCATCTTTTTCGATCTCCTCTCTAACTTCCGCATTGTCACAATGTAGTCTAACTTTCCCTTCTCATGATGGGCCAAACGAATATGGACTGTCATATTCTGATGTGAGTAAGCCGATCTCTTTGTCACTCAACTTCTTTCCAGATATCTTCATTGCACACTTTATTCATCCATGGTTTCTCATCACACTTCCATAAAACCACATCTCTGTTGCTTCCATTTAAATCCTTACAAGTATGCTAACTGTTCATGATTAAACCTTGCCACTTGATCATGATAGTTGCATTTATTTTGTTTTTTTCTTCTTCTGCGTTCATCCAGTATGTTTTGTTTTCCTTTCCGGACGTGATTGCATTGTGCCTGTTTACAGCAGAGCTGCGTTCTTGCGCAATTAGGCCGACACATCTGACTTCTGCAGGCATTTGTTGACCGGGTTAACCTTCCCATGGATTTATTTTATTGTATATCCTTGATTTTTTTTTTACTTGTTTCTTTTTTAGACAATGCTAATCACAGAGTTACATTTACATGTAGCTATGTCATGTTTTCAAATTCGTATCAAGGTAGAATTTTTAAATTTGTCTGGTCCTCCACATCAACCCAACTTAAAATGAGCACCAGGAATTGTCTGGGAACTAAAGACAGCCAATGTGATATTGGCCATGTGACTGTTCACATGCTGATTGGTCTATAAAAAATACGGAACTAACACCATGTGACCAATGTTCCTGAAGGCGGGTAAAAAAAAGACCCTTGACTTACTTGTCATGTCATGTCAGGATAGTCAGCCTAGGATCTGTGAGCATGTCAGGATATTCAGTGAAGAATACTTGAGTATGTCAGGATATTCAGCCAAGAATAATTGAGTATGTCAGGATATTCAGTCAAGAATCTTTGAGCATGTCAATCCACCATAAATCTAGCTTTGATAATGCTAACACACATTCTCTTGTGAAATTAATATTGGTTTGTCTTTATCCATCACATGTAATTATCATTATCATCAGGTTTGCCAGCCCAAAGACTGGTTTTGAAATCATCTAAGCATACCACTCCACTGCACAATGTTTTCAGCAATTCCTCTCAGCTCAGCCTAAGTCTGAACCCCAATTTTCTTGTGCGTGATGCAGATGTTTCTTGATGTCTTTTTCCTGTTACAAACTTATACTAATATCTACCCCAACGTGTTTAGTACTGCTTATTTTGTTTTTCTTTTGAATGCTGTTAGGTGGCAAATTATATTCTAAATTGTGACCTTGTGAATATTACTAATTAAACTAATGTTTTTCATAGTTCAATCATGATTCTATATCATTTCATGTAAGGGAAGGATCCCTTTCCATGCTATGAACCATATTGGGTATATAGTGCTATTCTCATTTTTTTTTTTTTTTCAAACCAATTAGTTCTCAAGTGATGTGATAAGTATCATGCAGGCTGCCTTTATTTTGCAGAAATGTCATGGTGTCCATTTTAGGCTAAAAGGCAGAAATGGGAAGTAGGGGTGTGCCACACTTATGATTTGAAAGTTGTTAATATGGTAGCAGACACGTTATTTTATATTTGCAATTAACAGGGGTTGCATGGGGAAAACTACTGTATATAAGTTCATGGCAGATTCGGAAGGTCGCTTATTAAGACTATTAATCATCCCATGGCACTTAATCGGTTACTGTTGTCTTCAGTAAAGAAAATATCATTGTGCAATTGTCATCTTCTTCCTTGTCCACAGTCAGTGGATAACAAAGCAATTATAAAATCAACGTGAGTAGTTTATCTTGTCAGGCAAACAACAATATCCTTACACTTTTTTTTTTAAATGTTGCATATCCCTTACATGTCGTTGCAGTCAACACCAGCATTTTTCAGCTGCTGTTGATGTACTAGGCAAGATTACGCTTAGTTACACTTTGTTGCTGTCCTATAAAATAATTCACTGAATGATAAAGAAATCAGCAACCACAATGCCCAATGGCATACTGATGGATAACAATAAACTCCTACGCTTTAATGCTGTCCTACAGTGAGTGTCTCTGATTGCCTGCTTATTCAATGACTACCGACAACAACTTTGCGGTTTTTAATAATGTTAGGGTAGCGGGGTAGGGGTATACCCTATCAAAGGAGAAGTAAGGTGCCTCCTTCCCTCTGCTAGCCTACGGGACACCCTTGGGCAAGGTGGAGTACCCGTTTAGCCCCCCCAACAGGGTAACGTGAAGCCATGTGAGCAGGTGGTGGATTGGACTTGGAAGCAGCTGACAGATAGTTGTTGGTTATGGTTTCAAGTCAGTGACGGTGGGCAGAGGATCTCTCAGTAGAGACAATGGCTACGGTCATCCGATCAGTATGGTCACTGCCAGGAAGGAAGAATGGTAGACTTCCCTCCTTATTGATTCCCGGGCAGAGGAGGCTCGTCAGCCTTGGTTGGTATCTCTTCTAAGAGAGGGAACTCTAAATCTCAAACCTCCGCTGCCTTGCGGGTATACCCATATGGGAAAGGCTTCGGGAGTAAACCCTGAGGACAAATCCGGAGATGGAGTCCCTAAGGCAGTTCCATGTTGTAAACAACATAGTTCTGGCAACTCCTGCGACATCACCGATGCCAAGTTGCATTGGCTACTGCCTTTCCCTTGGTCAACATCGGCGACGTGGAGAGGGGGAACCTCCTACTGGGCAACAGCTGGTTCTCCGATTTCCATTCCCCAGGCTTGTGCCCTGAAGAGGCCACTTCAGCACCGCGTAAAGCGGTGACACAACACGGAAAGCAGCATTTCAAGATATGAAAACCATTGGAATAGATCCAGACACGTGGGAGAGAGTTGCAACAGACAGATGCTCCTGGAGAAGAGATGTACGAAACGGACTGGTGCTCTTTGAGCGCAATCAGATCCAAAAAACTGAGGAGAGACGGCACAGGCTCAAAGAGCAGTCACTTACTGCGGGACTTGCCTCGTCTTACAGATGCGGAAACTGTGACAGGGATTGTCATTCTCGAATTGGACTATACAGTCACCAGCGGTGCTGCCAGGCACCTCCCAAGTGGCACAACTCTATAGTCCTTCAGGACTGAAAGAGGCCTACTACTACTACTACTTCATTTAAAATCTATGCTAACATCTAAGAAATGAGGACTGTTATTTTATTTGATAATAACAGATCAAAAAGATTTTCATAAAAACCTGGCCAAGAGCAGCGCCAAGACTTCCTGTGCCATCTATTACTCCAGTCACTGTAGCCAAGGCACGGTCATTACCACGGAGTTGTTTCTGACAGCCTGCAAAGATATGAATCCACAATTTTATGTTGTATTACGTCTACAAGACCGACTCATAATAGGGGTTGGCCAAACGTATTGTGCTGCAGTTCCAGTTATTAAATATAAAACCACCCCTATCTCCATACCAGCAGTAAAAGAACTTGTTTCTCTGTACACAAAATCTAATTACATCTATCAGTTTCTATGTAGGTGCCAGTCTACCTATATTCTGCAGAACGCAGATGCAATTGAACAATAGGTTGGTAGAATGCATACTTAATTGGATAGGCAGAATACTAAACAAAGAAGATTCTGGTAACTAACAGACAGAAAATTACCTAATTTCACTGTAGCACGCCACCTGCTGGAATCCAGTCACATGACTGATAAGAACATGGTTTTCGTTGTGTTCATGCACAAAATGGACGAATGTTAAGATTTGTTGAAGCATTTGTGATTCATATTGCCAAGCCATTGTTGTGTAAACAAAAGAGTGTGATGGTCAGATTACAATGTGAGATAACTAAACACAAGATATAGTATGTAGTGAGAGAGAACTAAACACAAGAGAAGCTGTGCACAGTGAAATAACTAAACACATGATAAACTGTGCACAGTGAGATAACTAATCACAAGCTAAATTGTGTGCAGTGAGATCACTAAACACATGATAAATTGTGTACAGTGAGATAATTGAATACAAGAGAAGCTGTGTACAGTGAGATATCTAAACACAAGCTAAATTGTGTACAGTGATAAAACTAAACACAAGATAAGTTGTATGCAATAAGATATATAACTCATCATGTAGCAGATGCTTTGTACAGCGTTGTTCTCATCACAGCCCATCGTAAGGCTTTTCAACCCCCCGCCATTTCTCCCGCCTCATGCCCAGCGTGTCTGCAATGTCCGGCATCCATCTTCATGCAGGTCGACGTCTGCCACTTCTTCCAGAATCCATGCCTTCCATCACTGTTCTTTCCAAGCCAAAGTGACATTTAAAATGGCCTTGGTATTTACTTTCCAAAACAAAGTGACATTTAAAATGGCCTTGGTATTTACTTTCCAAAACAAAGTGACGTTTAAAATGGCCTTGGTATTTACTTTTAAAGACAAGATACAATTTATGAGCCAGGTTTCCGTCAATATTAAATTCTTATAGAATTTCAGTATTTTTTTTTTTGGTTTCTTTTATCCTTGATATTCTAAGGACTTTTCTGTAACATTTAAGCACAAAAGCCCCAATTTTCTTCTGTAACGATTATGAAAAATGCGTAAAGATAAACTGCACACAATGAAAGTAGAAAGAAATATTTTTTTGGTGAAACTTTAGAAATTTACGGAATAAAGGGGCAACTTTTAAGCAATGTTAGAGCTTTATACAAACCATTTTATTGTGTGGTAAGAACAAATGATGGGCTCACAGACACATTTGAAACAACAGGCATACATCAAGGTTGTAATCTCTGACTTCTAATTTTCAACATATACATGAACAAACTAATACAAAAGCCGCAATATGCAAAGGAATATCGCACAGACACCAAACCAGATTATGAGATCAAATTCAACAACTCACTCAATGAGCTATTGTTTGCAGATGACCCGTTTCATCTGTGATGATAAATACAATTGCAAAACTATATCAACTCAGATTCAATAATATGTAAATAATACAACATGAAAATCAACATTTAAAAATCTTAAACAATGAAAATTAGCCACTAAATGTATAAATACAAAATACAGTCTCGGAGCTCAGATATCAAGGTAGTTATTTCCACAAAGAATGAAAGTTTTGACAAAGGGATAGAAACAAGATGTCAAAAGGCAAACACAATGATTTATCAGCCACTACCTTTACTCAAAACATTTAAAGATTTCAATGAAGGTCAAGTGACAAATGATCAAAAGTGTTTTTCTTCCAAAACTCTGCTATCAGTGTCAAACTTGATCCCTACCAATATCCCAGTAGAGAATATGCATCATTTGTGAGATAAATTTTTTTTAGAAAGGCTGCTGGATTTTCAGAAGAGACATTATATAAAAATACACCAAAAATATGATAGGAGTAACATCATGTATCAGTTTAATCAATGGACAACAAATAATGTAGTTTCGGACATCGCATGAGAAAAAAACCTGGTTTACTGGTAAGTACATACAACCAAATTAGATCCAGATACCCCAGGAAGGTTAACCCGGTCAACAAATGCCCACAGAAGTCGGATGTGTCGGCCTAACGACGCAAGAACGCAGCTCTGCTGTAAACAGGCACAACGCAATCACATCCGGAAAAAAAAAACTCCGGATGAACGCAGAAGAAGAAGATCCAGATATAGAGCTAGAGGAAAATCAAGATGGAGAGACAACAACAAGAGTCCTCTAAACAAAAACATATTTGACGCAATTAAGCAACACATCTGACCTTGGAGCTTAATCACACCACTCTCCTACACTTAACAGAAAATGTAGATTAGCAAGAGAGACACCATCCACCTGGGGCTAGACAAAAGACAACAGAATGAGATGAATAAGCACACGATAAATTGTGTACAAGGAAATAAATTAACAAAAGATACATATAACAAGACAACAAAATACGAGACAAGCTGTGGACAATAAAATAAACAGCCAATTGCCTACGAAAACAAACAAAAATAACAGTCAAAAACATGTTGCTTATTAGTAAACAAAATAAAACAACTTTAATAAAACAAGAAAATCAAACACAAGTTGTGAACAACCAAACACAAGTGTCAAAGATAAAAATGAAACATAAGAAAAATAGAAGATAAACAGTCAAACAAAGGCAAGACACAAAGTATAAACAGTGATACATGAACCAAATACCAGAGAAGTACAGCTATGCTAAGTTATGAATAACATGATAAGCAACCAAATAAACACGAGATAGTAAAATCTTGTACAAGTAACAATCTAACACATGACAAGATAAGAAACCCAAGTGGCATTACATGTCATGTGATGGCTACATACCCAGATCAGCTGAAACAGCAGAACTAATCAAATTTGCAGCTCCTCCAATAAAAAACCCAACCAGAAACATCAAAGCAGAGTTGATAACAAAACTATTTGGTGAATCTGGGGAAGGATTGACAACAAAATTAATCAAAATTTTACTAGTATTTTTGAATTAGTTAGTCATTAGTCATGGTTCCAACTTCACGGCAAAAGGGTCACCCCATAATGCTCTGTTTCTGTGCCAGTGAATATCATCAAAACGCTTTTCACTGTCCCACATGAAAAGTGGAACAAGCAGCAGTCCTGACATACCAACAGCACACATAGGCATATACGCACAAGTCCGCTGCCATAATGCCAATACAACAGTCCACCACTAAAATTACAGTTCATCATCAATGGAAGCGACAGTCACTAGAAACCAGCAGTTGCACACACATTACTGAAAAGGCAGAACCAACTAGTTAAGCAACCAGCCATCCACCATTTATCTGAACTTGCAGCTCACAATACAAACCACTACAGACTAGGTGTAAAAGCATTCCACATTGCATCCACGTTTTTTTAAATTATAATATTATATACTTGTATACGTTATGTATCCTAATATAGGTGATGTTTTGTAGTATACATTTGCCATTAAGCATAGGTAAAAGTTAGTTGTGTATCCTTTACAGGACATCACAGTCAACCCCAGTATTTTTTTTTATTGTTGCTTATTAGTATCTGTTAGACACAGATTATGTCACAAGGTGCACATGGGGTACCATCAATCTTTATTGACGACGCCGAACTAGAGATAGTAGACCATTTTACGTATCTAGGATCAGTGGTAAATAGCAAATTATCCCTAGATCAGGAAATCAACATCCGGATTGGTAAGGCAGCAACAACAATGAACAGGTTAAGAAAAAGAGTCTGGGAGAACAGGAAGCTTACTGCCAAAACAAAAGTCCTTGTCTATCAAGCCTGTGTCCTTAGTACTCTTCTCTATGGCAGTGAAACCTGGACAACTTACTCACACCAAGAGAACAATTTAAACAGCTTTCATATGCGGTGTCTGCGAAGAATTCTTGGTATTAAGTGGCAAGACAAAATCACAAATACTGAAGTATTGGAAAGATCAGGTTGTGTGACAGTTTATTCCATGCTCAGTCTTCGTAGACTTAGATGGATAGGACATCTTAGGAGGATGGATGATGGTAGAATACCAAAGGATATCTTTTTTGGTGAATTACAGATGGGTAAGAGATCTCAGGGTCGGCCTCTACTACGATACAAAGATGTGTGTAAGCGGGACATGATTGATACAGGCATTGATAATGCACATTGGGAGCAAGTCGCCGCTGAACGTGTTGCATGGAGGGCAAATATCAGAAATGGAATAAAGTCAAAGGAGAAAATTATTGCAGAAAAGTCACACACCAAGCGTTTGAGACGTAAGATGGTGCATGATGGTGGAAATGACCACGTGTTCACATGCACCCACTGTGAACGGACATTTACAGCGCAAATTGGCCTTATCAGTCACACTCGCTACCGCCATAGTTAAAAGTTATTATGCCTTTTTAGAGCACAAACTATCGTCTGTCAAGACGGCAAGGTGCCAATGATTGATGATTGATTGTTGCTTATGATTTCTAGGCAAGTTTACGTTCAGTAGTTTGCCATTATTTTCTTAACGATCGGCACCTATACCATTTCATAAAAAACCAACACAAGGCGGTCTTCAGCCAAATCACCCACAGCTGTGTTTCTATCACAGTTTGCGGGATTACGAACTATGTCCATAAATCCTTTGCCACGGAGTCGGCATTAAGGATTGCGGGCATTAAATCTTTCAATTTTGAGCCATTCGAGTCATTTGGACTCAGCTGAGTTTGTGGCAGAATCTACCCATCTAATCCTGAAATGGTATATTAACTGCTTTTTAATTCTAAGCACAAAAAAGTGTCTCATTGGGTTTCATTCTCACAAGAAGTCTGCTGTATTTCTTGCCTCTATAAATTTAGTACAAGTCGCTGTACCTATGATATTTCTATTTTAAATTCTGTCCCGTCTAGTGAAGCTGGAAGGTTTTCTCAAGTACTTCACTTCAAATGTAATAATTCTTATCTTCCAATTTAAACAGCATCAAAGTTTGGCAATCATAGCAGAGTGTTGGTATAAATATGCAATTTATCACTTGTCTACTGTCATAATGTTTGGGTGCTTGAGTTAGTTTAATGGTTGATAGGTCTCTGTTTTTATTTTTTGGTGTTTGACAACAGGTTTGAATTGATCTATAGTTAAACATCACTCTCTGTCTTCCCCACTGTGTCAATATTTCTATATTTCTCCCTACCCTTGTTTGTCTGTCTGTCTGTCTGCTGCCTGCCTGCCTGTCCTTTCCTTTCCCAAATCCAGCACTAAAATAATTCATGTGTCATGCTACGTGGCAAAGATGATTATGCGTCTCAACAACCATCTGTCTCCTGCATTCAAGACAAGATCAACCATGGATTATCTTTTGCAGCATGCCAACACATCTACCATTATGTCCATTGTTGACCTCTGCCTCTACAACCCTCAATCTTCCCAGCAATCACTAAATTCTCCACTTGTATCTCTGCATGCAGTCACCAAATATGATGATTCATCTTGATGCAGTCACCAAAAATGATGATTCTTTCATTCTCCATGCAGTCACCAAAAAAGATGATTCTTTCATTCTGTATGGAGTCACCAAAAATGATGATTCTTGTATGCAGGTAATAGACTTTGTGAATGCACCTGCTTGGATATTGATATTCCTGGCAGTTCATACAATACTTAATCATTCTCCAAAGCATGGTCGATTGGATAAGAGCGCTCATTTTTAAACAACCAGTGTGCTGATGCCTGGGGTAGCTGGTTTAACCCCTTACACCGGTCAGTGGACTAACATGTTGACTTCTTGTCCTTGACTTGGGAACAAATTACAAGTACCTCTGAAGTCGGAATTGGTCCGCCTGATGGCAAGGGACACTGGTAACAGGGAAAGCTAATCCACACGCAACAATCAGCCCGGTGCACTAAAAGTAGTAACACATGCATGGACTATGCTGGAGTCCAAAGGAAGTGAATAAAAAATTAAACAACAAAATCTCCATAGGAATGAACCACGTCTTAAATGGCCCCTAGTTTCTGTCTAATGTTGTTACTGAGCATGTATGATTTACACACATACAGTAGTATAATAAGTAAAAGAACCCTTTCACACATATTGAGGTGGTAATCAGTACGTGTGAACAGGCAGTAAGTAAAATCATTCTGATGCTAAATGAACATGAACCCTAGTTTCTGTCTAATGTTGTTACTGAGCATGTATGATTTACACACATACAGTAGTATAATAAGTAAAAGAACCCTTTCACACATATTGAGGTGGTAATCAGTACGTGTGAACAGGCAGTAAGTAAAATCATTCTGATGCTAAATGAACATGAACCCTAGTTTCTGTCTAATGTTGTTACTGAGCATGTATGATTTACACACATACAGTAGTATAATAAGTAAAAGAACCCTTTCACACATATTGAGGTGGTAATCAGTACGTGTGAACAGGCAGTAAGTAAAATCATTCTGATGCTAAATGAACATGAACCCTAGTTTCTGTCTAATGTTGTTACTGAGCATGTATGATTTACACACATACAGTAGTATAATAAGTAAAAGAACCCTTTCACACATATTGAGGTGGTAATCAGTACGTGTGAACAGGCAGTAAGTAAAATCATTCTGATGCTAAATGAACATGAACCCTAGTTTCTGTCTAATGTTGTTACTGAGCATGTATGATTTACACACATACAGTAGTATAATAAGTAAAAGAACCATTTCACACATATTGAGGTGGTAATCAGTACGTGTGAACAGGCAGTAAGTAAAATCATTCTGATGCTAAATGAACATGAACCCTAGTTTCTGTCTAATGTTGTTACTGAGCATGTATGATTTACACACATACAGTAGTATAATAAGTAAAAGAACCCTTTCACACATATTGAGGTGGTAATCAGTACGTGTGAACAGGCAGTAAGTAAAATCATTCTGATGCTAAATGAACATGAACCCTAGTTTCTGTCTAATGTTGTTACTGAGCATGTATGATTTACACACATACAGTAGTATAATAAGTAAAAGAACCCTTTCACACACATTGAGGTGGTAATCAGTACGTGTGAACAGGCAGTAAGTAAAATCACTCTGATGCTGAATGAACATGAGTTGCTTAAGAAATAAATTCTCGCATACCTAGGAAACAAAATGAACAATACATAAATAAATCTCGTAACAAACAAATGTTCTAATAAGTATATGCTGGAATTTTATAATGAGTATTCACATATCTTTTATATCCAAGTTTTCATATGTCTTTATAAGCCAAGTTGCATCCTTAATGAATCTCATTAAAAAGAAAAAAAAAATGAAAAAGAAGAATAAAGGTACTTACTGCTATAAACAAGAAGTGAAGGAATGGACACTATCAACATGGGCACAATCAAAACTGTCCTCTTGCCAACACGATCCTGCAATAACAACAAATTTATTTTTAAATGTTGCATATCCCTTACAGGACGTTCAGTCAACACCAGCATTTTTCAGCTGCTGTTGATGTACTAGGAAAGTTTTACGTTCAGTAGTTTGCCATTGCTTTCTGAACGGCCGGCTCACATACCCCTGTAAATTACCAGCACGGCGTGAATCACTGCCGATTCTCGCAGCTGCTGTTTTCCCCACGTGGATATACGGGATTACGAACAATGCCACTAACACCTTGGCCAGGGAGACCGGCATAACAACAATAAGACATACAAATTAACAAGGCCTGCAACAGAAACAGCTTACAAATGTATAGCAAATGGTTTGATCTGGTTTGTAAATGAACACTGAGTTGAGTTGAGTCAAGAACAGACATCACAACACTCAGAACATTCCCATACCAGCTCCGTTATCATCTTCAACAGCCAGAGAAGAGTCCCAATACTAATGGTACCAGTAGCAGTCTGATTATGTGTCCCATCTGGCCTTTCCTCTGAGTTTTGAGTGCCCTCCAGATCCTCAAAAGATATATTTCCATATAATATGTACTTATATGGAAAGGATCACTTTCATCGCACACAGATATCTCCCTAAGTGCTGTCTCCTCCCATAGATCCCATAAGAAGCAACTCGATACGATCGACAAGGATCTACATATGAGTAGCAGAATCACATGTGCTATACAGTTTTCATATCACGTAGCAGGTCCTTCGCAAAACGTCTGTCTCATCATGGACGCCGAAAAGTTTCTCCATGTCTCGCCATTTATCCTGCCGCATGCAGCTTTTTTATAGGTTTGTTAGCTGCATGCGCTTTACAGGATGGCGCAATCAACCCCAGCATTTTATTTACTATTTGTGATTTCTAGGCAAGTTTACGTTCAGTAGTTTGCCATTGCTTTCTGAATGACAGGCACTCATATCATGTTATGAAAACCATCATAAGGTGGTATGCTGCCAAATCGCCCACAGCTGTGTATGTGGGGTTACAAATTGCATCTATAACCCCTTCGTCACAGAGCCGGTTGCCTAGGAAAGGCTAATACAAGTAGAACAACTATAAGACTGACAGGCAGTATCTGCCACAGACTATCTTATGTGTACATGGTCGCATCAATAAATGCCTGTATGTTACTGAGGCCCACAAGGGAAGCCAAGAACAGTAACTGCAGCCTACCATGATTGTCTAAATAGTTATCTAAGGAGGGTTGGCTTGAGATTGGCTACCTCATCCTGCAGACAATTTTAACTGCAAAGATCCAACCAAATATGAAGAAGTCTAAAGAGGTGGGCTAGGCATAATTTGGTTGAAGAAGAAGAAGAAGAAGAAGAAGAAGAAGAAGAAGAAGAAGAAGAAGAAGAAGAAGAAGAAGAAGAAGAAGAAGAAGAAGAAGAAGAAGAAGAAGAAGAAGAAGAAGAAGACAAAGAAGAAGAAGAAGAAGAAGAAGAAGAAGAAGAAGAAGAAGAAGAAGAAGAAGAAGAAGAAGAAGAAGAAGAAGAAGAAGAAGAAGAAGAAGAAGAAGAAGAAGAAGAAGAAGAAGAAGAAGAAGAAGAAGAAGAAGACAACACCAATCAAGATTTGAATGTTAGACATGTTTCTATTTATAAAAACTTATTACTTACTGATATAAATCCCACAATGGTCCCACCTGTGTTAAAGGAAATATTCAAAGAATAAATGAGGATATATAAGACTTTATATTATTAAAACAGTCAGTATCAGTTACTGTCAAATGATGTGGTTGATGACAAGAACAGACGATCTGAAATTACATATGTACACTTTTTTGAAATAACATAATACATTTTTAAACACAGGTATTGATTGGAACTTATAGATCCATGCACATTCCAATGCTATTTCAGTGGTCTCATGGGTTCCCAACAACCGATACTTTCTTGAAAGTTTGAAAATGACAATTTCTGCAGATTTCGGCAAGTGATCACTTTTAATACACACAGATATTTCCACAAGTACTCCACTGACCTCCCATTTATCACACAAGGAGAATCTCAGTATAGTGCTCAAACTTCATAGTAATGGCAAGCATCTAAATGTGTATAAAATAATTATACATGCTACAAGTATTTTTGTGGGTAGATAATATAATTTTGAAATCTAGCCTGCGCAGCAGCCTATTCGATCTGCTCTTATTAATGTGCACCTATATTTTGGTCAATAAAAACTGTCTCTGCACCAATAAACACTGTCTCCCCTATCCAAGGAGAAGTGAGGTGCCTCCTTCCCTCCGCTAGTCTAATGGACACCCTTGGGCAAGACGAGGTACCCATTTAGTGCCCCAATCAGGGACACGAGAAGCCATGTGAGTAGGTGAAGGATGGATCTGGGGAGCAGCATACAGATAGTTATTGGTTATGGTCTCAAGTTTCACAATGGTAGGCACAGAATCTCTTAATAGAGACAATGGCTACGGTCACCAGTTAGTAAAGTCACTGCCAAGAAGGAAAACAATGGCAGACCACTTTCTTTACAGACGCCTTGCATATGATGTCTGTACACAATGTGCTGTCGACAAAGGTGATCACCAAAGGCACACAGCATGGACTATAAAAAGAAGAAGAAACACCGTAGGTGAATCAACAGCCATTTGGTTAAATGTTTGTATCTAAATCTGAATTAGACATCTAAGAAAGAGTGCAAGCACATGAAGTATCATCCAGTTGAGGTGCTTTGCTTCCTTATCTTATTCATATGTGTCTCATCATCACTGTAGCCCATGTGCCATCATCACTGCAGCCCATGTCTCATCATCACTGTAGCCCATGTGCCATCATCACTGCAGCCCATGTCTCATCATCACTGTAACCCATGTGCCATCATCACTGCAGCCCATGTCTCATCATCACTGCAGCCCATGTGCCATCATCACTGCAGCCCTTGTGTCATCATCACTGCAGCCCATGTGCCATCATCACTGTAGCCCATGTCTCATCATCACTGTAGCCCATGTCTCATCATCACTGTAGCCCATGTGAAATTAGATCAGTGCTACATTTTCGTCTTTTGCCCTTAATCCACCATTGGGGAATAGTCCCTCAACCAACACACGCCAAGTTGTCCTATCTTTTCTACCTCAAGCAGCTCCATCCCTGTCCTCCCCATATGATTCATTTCTGTAGTGAATTCATTCCTTGGACTGCCATAGTAGCTAACAATGATGGCCTGAAATAGGCTAATGACACTAGAACATTATATACAACAATGAGAAATAGACAAGCAGCTTTCTTTGGTCATGTGATGTGATGAGAAGAGATGCACTGGAGAGTAGTTACACCATTGTCCTAACCAACACCAACATCGTTTCCTCAGCTGTTGGTTCACTTTAGACTTGTTCATGGTTGGTTAGATTTTACAGATACAATTTTTCTATGGATTGGTGAAGCCATTCCCCAGCCAAATCCTTCTCGGTCACCTCTTGGACATGTATCCAGGCTATAGTGTGCTATTATTCTTTCTTTCCCTTAGTGAAGGAATCACTTCAAAACGAGACGTAGACAGTGAGCTTTACTAGAACACGATTACGGGCAACAAAATGGACATTGCAGCTAAAGTCTTCATTAGCACAGAACAAACAAACACAACTGACACATCTACATGAAAAACATTGCATGAAAATGTAAATATAAAAGTTACTTATCTGTATGCTTGTTGTGGTCTGGACATGTCTTTCAAAGGATCCGCATGTATGATTATAAGTCTAGTGTGTAATTCCCTTAATGGTCCCAGTAACATAGTTAGGTCTTGTCAGATATGACTGAACTATTGCATAACAGTAGTTATTATGCCTTTTTTTTGGTAACACAATGTAACAAACTATCGTTTGTCAAGACGGCCAGACGGTCCCAGTAACACACAGGCTAGAAAAACCATTTAATTAACTGTCCGACGAATACATTTTCTCCACTTACCCACAATGCCAGCAACATCGTAAACTGTTGACAGTTTGTCTGCATCACTTTCCCCCCACTTCAAGGCATTGTTCAGATAAAATGGCAACCAGAAAAAGAATGAGTAGTTGACAAGTTTCAGGAAGGCATATGCCAATGAATACTGTGGAGAAAAAAAATAAAAAATAAAAATCTTTTAAAACATGAATGAAATGTTGGTCGTTCATTGACTAACTGAACTACAATGTTCTTATTAGCCAGAAGGTTATGTACATTTTCTATGAAATTGTTCTTACCAGGTCAGGATTCTTCTTCTTCTCCATCTTCCTCCTCCATCTTCCTCTTATTCTCATTGTTTTTCTTCTTCATCATCTTCCTCTTCCTGTACTTTTCTTCCTCTTCTTCCTCGACTTCTCCCTCCTCTTCTTCTTCTTCTTCCTCTTCTTCTTATTTTCTTCCTCCACTTCTACTTCCTCTTCATCATCTTCCTGTTCTTCTTCTACTTCTTCCTTCTCCTCTTCTTCTTCATCTTCCTGTTCTTCTTCTTCTTCATTCTCTTCTTTTCTTCCTCCTTTTCTGCTTCTTCCTCTTCATCTTCTTCTGCCTTTCATTTCCCAATGAAGCATACGCCCCCAACCAACTCACACCAAGCCCTGTATTCACTTGTTCATAATTGGTTGGGTGTTGTAGCTAGAGTTTTCTATAGGATAAGGCAGCCAGTCTCATGCCAAAATTCCTTAGTCATCTCTCATGACAAGCATGGTAGGTTACAGTGTTACTATTCTTTCTTGACTTCCCCTATAAGCCCCAGTAACATATGAATGATTGAGTATATGGTCCAGTAACATATGAATGATTGAGTATATGGTCCAGTAACATATGAATGATTGAGTATATGGTCCAGTAACATATGAATGATTGAGTATATGGTCCAGTAACATATGAATGATTGAGTATATGGTCCAGTAACATATGAATGATTGAGTACATGGTCCAGTAACATATGAATGATTGAGAATATGGTCCAGCAACATATGAATGATTGAGTATATGGTCCAGTAACATATGAACTTGGATTGGTCTCTTTCCATAGAGCAGTCCGCTGAAAGCGTCGCACAAAGCACAAACTCTGTAGCTCTAGCGACAACCCCCAGGAGTCTCAGAGAAAACTGCATTCATGAACTGAATTATGGAGTCCAGAGTCGAACCCACAACCTTTGGAGTGCAAAGCCAGCAGCTTAACCACTTCCTCTTTGTTACGAACAGCCCTATGTAAGTGGCTCAGCCATATGCTACAGCAACTCCTAGTTGTCATAATAACGTATGATAAAGGTTCGGCTGTGAAGGTTCACTTATTCTAGGCTATGACATATGAGATGAGGGTTCCAGTTTCTTTCCACATCACCTTTCCTTACCAGAATGAAGGCTTGGTAACTATTGCTACGAAGCCGGGTCAACCCCAGAGGTACACTGGTCGGGAAACATAATCCTGTCTCTGCTGGGAAATTACCCCTGACCCCTGTCTGGGCAGTCAGTCAAGGTCCTTTGACACTGCCTCAAGACACACTGGGCATACAGTGCTACACCAATATTTTTTACTGACCAAACTGCACTCAGTGGCTGATGTGGTCGGTGTTACACCTTCCACCTGTACTTCCTAAGACATTTCTGGTACACATTTTTGGCTGGGGTGACCTGGAAGTTCACGTCAATTTAAAAAATCTGAACCTGCCCCAGTGCGGATCGAACCCATGACCAACAGGCAAGCATCTAGCCACTATGCTGCCACAGCTCCCTGAGTTGATGGATGTTTGTAGTTTACTTTGGTTCCGTTGCCCTGCTACTGAGTTGAGCTCTTAGAGCAACACTCTGATGCTGTGGATTCATGTGGAGCGCTGTCAGAGTCCCAGGGATAAGAGTGAGAGAACATATGACAGGGACAGGACATAGATAGAGTGGACAGGACGTTACTACCAGTAAGAGACAGGACATAGGGGATTATGGACAGGACAGTGTCCTTGAATGACAGTACAACCTTGCACTGGACGACCTGAGACCCCAGTCGTCAACAGACGGGTGAAGGACAGGACGGTATCCAGAAGACGAGACATCCTACTCGCCACGACAATTACGGACAACACGCGGTCAAGCACCACGTGACCACCGACCGAGAGTAGAAACGGGGAGACTGGACTGGACTGTGGTTGAGAGAGGATGTGGTTGCATAGTTGAGAGAGCGGGTACTGAATACCCGAGAGAGCTTGCTAATGCTAAGAAAGTGTGGCATTGATTAGCCTGTTGCGAGAGGAATAATGAAACGAGAGCGCATGAGTGTATTGCTGTAGATTACGTGAGATTATTGCTAAAACAATGTTTTGCACAGAATTTGTTATAATATATTTACTTAATTCTTGGACATTTATCTGTGTTTCAGATTTTTTATACGTCTTAAATTCTGTCAGAGCCCGGACTGACACGAAATTGAAACGTTGACAAGCGCTTTTACATCTGTCCATGGTGGTTTGTGTCATGAACTGCATGTTCAGAAAAATGGCGGCTGCCGAATGCTGAACTAACTGGGTTTCCCTTATACAGTAATGTGTGGCTGCTGGTTATCTAGTGGCTGCCGCTTCCATCGACGATGAACTATATTTTTTTGTGATGGACTTTTGTGTTGGCATTCTGGCAGAGGTCTTATGCATAGTATACCTGTGTGGGCTGTTGCTTTCTTTCCACTTTTCACATGGGGCAGTGAGGAGCATGTTGTGTGATATTCACTGGCACAGGAATAGGAGCACTATGGGGCAACCCTTTGCCGTGAAAGTTGGAACTGTGTCCTGACTGACCGATTGTAGTTTATTACCAACTGTTGTAAGTAAAGTAAAAAATCCTTTTGCCTGAAGGTGCATTGGACAGACGGTGCTGGACCCATATTTGTATCGACCAATCAGCACTCATTGGTGATGAGGTCAGTATCACGATGGCTGCTTTTACTTCCCAAGACATTCTTGGTACTTATTTTAGGTTGGGTCGACCTGGCAGCCCAGGTCCATTTTACAATGTGAAACCCCACTGATTCGGCTCGAACCCAAGACCACTGGTATGGCAGGCAAGTGTTTAGCCGCTGTGCTACTTAACAAGCAAACACACTAACCCTTTAGCAGCCACAGCTCCTTTGATTTAAAAAAGTTTCGTTACATATCCTTTACAGGACGTCACAGACAACCCCGGCATTTTTTGGCTGCTTGTGATTTCTTGGTAAAGTTTACATTCAGTAGTTTGCCATTACTTTCTGAATGACCGGCACTCATACCATTGTATGAAAACCAATGTAAGATGGTTTGCTGCTAAATCGCCCACAGCTGTGTTTCAGACGCAGTATGCGGGATTATACATTGTGTTCCGTAACTCCTTCGCCACAGAGCCGGCTAATTTGATCAGGACAAACAAAATGATCACTATATTGACACTGTTATACTGAACATACTGGAATGACCCCTGGCAAGACACAGGCGCTCCAGAATGACATGGAGGTTGGTCTGGTAGTTTGTATTTCATAAGTGACATCTTCCTCATCTCTAGGTTTGTCATTTTGGTTGTAAGTGGTCTCTTCGTCTGAGCCATAATTAGGAACGTTAGACAATAGAAGGTGCTGTGAAGAAAATTAACAAAACTGTGAATTAAAAATATGAAACCATCAATCTTCTTTTAGAGCATATATCCTTAACCAGCTCATATCAAGGCATCCATCTTTTGTCCTCTCCTGCTGCTTCATGTCCTCTCCATATTTTTCATGTGTTTCTGCTTCTCTTGACCATGTGATTTTAGCTATCCCTCTGTTTTTTTTTCTGCACTGTGGGTTCAAGAGAAAGTACTTTCTAGTTATACTATTTCCAGGTTCTCCCAATCTGTGTACCATCTCTCTTCCATTATCTCTTATTGCCTTCATCGACCTCACAAAGGCATTTGATTTGGTCAGTCGTGAGGGTCTGTTCAAGGCACTAAAGAAGATTGGCTGCCCACCAACTCTTCTGTCCATTGTGGAATCGTTCCACACCGGCATGCAGGGTATAATCAAGTTTGATGGTGCAACTTCTGAAGAGTTTGAAATCAAGAGTGGAGTCAAGCAAGGCTGTGTACTAGCTCCCACCCTCTTTGGAATATACTTTTCACTTCTACTGAAATATGCCTTTCGTGATCACGATGGTGGTATATACATTCACTCATGCTCAGATGGCGGCCTCTACAATGCTCAGAGATTGAAGGCCAAGACCAAAATTAGGAGGGTACTGATCAGAGAGTTGCTTTTTGCAGATGATGCTGCAGTTACAACCCACTCTGAGGAAGAATTGCAATGTCTACTATCTGCATTCTCCAATGCTTGTTCTGAATTTGGTTTAACAATTAGCAAAAAGAAGACACAGATTATGTCACAAGGTGCAAATGGGGTACCATCAATCTTTATTGACAACACCGAACTAGAGATGGTAGACCATTTTACATATCTAGGATCAGTGGTAAATAGCAAATTATCCCTAGAACAGGAAATCAACATCCTGGATTGGTAAGGAGCCACAAACAATAACAGGGTAAGAAAAAGAGGCTGGGAGAACAGGAAGCTTACTGCCAAAACAAAAGTCCTTGTCTATTAAGCCTTTGGCCCTAGTACTCTTCTTTATGGCAGTGAAACCTGGACAACTTACTCACACCAAGAGAAATGTTTAAACAGCTTTCATATGCGTGTCTGTGAAGAATTCTTGGTATTAAGTGGCAAGACAAAATCACAAATACTGAAGTATTGGAAAGATCAGGTTGTGTGACAGTTTATTCCATGCTCAGTCTTCGTAGACTTAGATGGATAGGACATCTTAGGAGGATGGATGATGGTAGAATACCAAAGGACATCTTTTTTGGTGAATTACAGATGGGTAAGGGATCTTAGGGTCGGCCTCTACTACGATACAAAGATGTGTGTAAGCAGGACATGATTGATACAGGCATTGATAATGCACAGTGGGAGCAAGTCGCAGCTGAACGTGTTGCATAGAGGGCAAACATCAGAAGTGGAATAAAGACAAAGGAGAAAATTATTGCAGATAAGTCACACACCGAGCGTGTGAGACGTAAGATGGTGCATGATGGTGGAAATTACCATGTGTTCACATGCACCCACTGTGAACGGACATTTACAGCGCGAATTGGTCTATCAGTCACATTCGCTACCGCCATGGGTAAAAGTTATTATGCCTTTTTAAAGCACAAACTATCGTCTGTCAAGACGGCAAGGTGCCAATGGAATTATCTCCCCAAGATCTCCATGAGTGATTCTGTCATACCATTTCAGTCCGTCCATTCTATGTAGGCTCCAATTAATGAAGGTCTGTAATTCATTACAAGTGTTTTAGAGCATATGTTTCTGATCCATATAGCAGAAGTGATTTAATGTTAGAGTCAATGATCTCATTCTGGTATTAATTTATAATTGCTAGTGTCTTTGTGAGAGATTTAGTAAATGAAAGTTCTCTTCCTCCAAATCCACAGGGCAGGTTTTCAAGCATTTCATGATATAGAGAAGCAAGTGGCCAACTGGGGTTTTCAGCCTCTTTCATTGCTACTCTCTCATTCAGGTATGAAGTGATGCATAAAAATATGGATGGGAAATAGAATGTTAGACTATGCCAGCTTGGCAAAAGACAGAAAATGCTGGAGATCGAATGTGAAAACCCAATAAAGTCTTGGTGGTAAATGATCTGAACAGCCAAATTTACACTTAAAAATTTATCAATAGGCATTCTAAAATATTAGAATGGGCACTTTATCTAGTTGCAGATGTCAGAGTCAGAAGAGGAGAAAATGAAACATTTGCATTCAGTCAATTCCATGATGGAAGCTGGGTTGGAGCATTGGCTAGGATGCTTCCTGCGAGCCCGGTCTTCATTTGTATACACCTTACGGTATGCTGGGCATCAGTTGCTAGCCCCACACTTTTATTGACCAACCTGCACTTGAGGGCTGAAGTGGGCAATATCACCCAGCCCCCTTTACTTCCCAAGACATTTCCTGGTACCAATTTTAGGCTGAGTTGACCTGAAAGACCAGGTCAATTTTAGCCGAGGCTAGAATGTCGGATTCTTCTTCAGGAGATTCGGATTCAAATCCTTGGTAAAGTGTGGATTTTTTTTCTGTCAGGGACAAAAAGAAAACCCTAACCTGGACAGCCAGGTGGCCTTAATTCCTCAGGCTCAAGAACCCCCTGCCATAGACTGCAGGGTACTATAGGCAGTAAATGACAGTTATGGCAGTCCCGTCTGGGATTCAAACACCCGACCACCAGGCGGCAAGAAATGTGCAAGGTACTAAGTTAGTGCCACTCTCTAAGTCCTTGGTGTTGTGAATCAAATCTACTGATGATATACCTCCAGCTCTCACAGTCCTTGGTGCTGTAGATCAATTCTACTGATGATATACCTCAAATCTCAGTCCTCGATGTTGTAGATAAATTCTATTGATGATATACCACCAATCTCAGTCTTTGGTGTTGTAGATCAATTCTACTGATGATATTCCTCCAGCTCTCTCTGTCCTTAGTGTTCTGGATAAATTCTACTGATGGTATACCTCCATCTCTCTGTCCTTGGTGTTGTAGATCAATTCTACTGATATACCACCAGCTCTCTCAGTCCTTGATGCTGTTGATGAATTCTACTGATATACCACCAGCTCTCTGTCCGTGGTGTTGTAGATCAATTCTACTGATGATATTCCTCCAGCTCTCTCTGTCCTTGATGCTGTTGATCAATTCTAAAGATGATATTTCTCCATGCCACTCTGTCACAGACCCTGTCTATCCAGGAACACATGAGTACTAATGGATTCAACCAGTTACTATGCAAAGAACAAACCTCTCTGATCCCTCTTATCTGTGTTAATACTAGGACTTCGCTCATGATCATCTTCTTTATCATCAGACGGCATTTCAAGACCTTAAAAATATAAAATAACTTTCAATGTAAACAAGCAACAAAGTGTTCATATTTTACATACAACAGTTTTTTTTTGGTTTTTTTTTAACATACAAGGGGGCTGCGTGGTCTCGAGGCATGGTGTTTGCCTCAAGTGCTGGAGGTCCCAGGTTCAAGCCCCGGTGAGGACCGGGATTTTTTCACGTGGACTTCTAGTAATAAAATTTCCCCTGGTCTCTGGTTAGTGAGATCGGACGCCTGTGTGTATTGTTGTGCACGTAAAAAATCCCTTGGCAGTTGGAAATCGAAAAAGAGTAGTCTAATGGCACTGCCCAGGCAAAATTTCGAGTTAAAAATCTATCCAAATTATTTCAGGATCCTCGCCGATGCTACGGAGCTCGTGCAATGAGCTGAGTTTCTCCAGACTCAGGTTTGAGTTAGGAGGAGAACAGAGCACTTATGGGTTGCACCTGTATGCCGTGATGTTGATCTGTTGACTAAATGACTATACAACAGTTTTCAAATTAATGTTTCAGTTTCACTTGAGTACTTGAACAAAATGTAAGTAAAAGTCCCTTTCACACGCTAAAGGAGCATTGGGCGTGTGGAGCTAGACTCATATTTGTACAGACCAAACAGCACTCAGGGGCTGATGTGGTCAGGATCATGCCAGCTGCTTTTACTTCCCAAGACATTATCTGGTACTCATTTTAGGCCAGGTTGACCTTGACATTGGAGAGCTTGTAAATTTTTTACAAATGTCAAAACTGCTCTGATGTGAACTGAACTCAAGACCACTGGTACGATAAGCAAGCATTTAGCTGATATGCTACTATGGTTCTCCGTGTGCTTGGTCAGGTAGGTGATTAAAAAACAATTATCTCTATTAACTGAAAAAATGATGATTTAATCTCAATAGAAAGCTGTCAAGTGAACTATTATATCAAGCTAGTGACAGTTGTGTGTTTATTTCTTGTGAAATACTCCAGCAAACATATGTACACATTTATATTCAAAACAGCAATAACAATACAGAATGAAGGTAGCTAAAGACAACAATAAACGTGGCATCTTTTCTTGTAATTGTTGGAATGGCATTTCTGTTTTGTGAAACATACTAACATTTACAACAGTAAATGGTATAATGTCTTTACATATAGTTTCTTCTTCTTTTGCTACCCTATATAAGAGCATGGACACTATCAACCCATCTGTTCCATCTTTTGCTACCCTATATAGGAGCATGGACACTATTAATCCATCTGTTCCATCTCTTGCTATCACCTGCAGCTGGAAACGTATCTTCATATAATTCATCTATTTTAGTCCCTTTTCTCGTGTGTTTGTAGGACCCTCTCATATTCATTTGCCCTGTGGATTCCACAGAAAGGACGTTCTAGTTAACTATTCTTAGATTTTCTCAAAATGTGCCAATCTTTTCCTAACCCTTTGATTTGCTGGAATCTGTCTGGTTCTAACTCTAGGCTCCACATTGGTAGTTCTGTCATTGTATTTTAAGGGTCTCAATGCACTTAAAACTATGGCTGCAATGGACACAGAGCAGAAAATGCTCTTCACACTATACGAGCACTTGATCCTCTCAGTAATTGATTATGGACTAGGACTGCTCACTGTCTCAAAGAGTCAGCTGGTGAAATTAGAGCGCATACAGAACAAAGCTATGCGGTCATTCTGGGATGCACCAGAGATACCCCAGTAGTGTGTATGCATTACATCCTTGCATGATGCACTGGACGAAGTTAAGGGTCAGAGACTGATAAGAGGGAAATCATGGATGGCTCAGGTGGAGAATACAATCAGACAGGTGTGCCCCTTGGAGAACATTAGGCGAGGAGAGGAGTGGGTCAGAGTGCCAGCGGAGCAGTCAGACTTGTGCAGCGTTATAAAAACATTGAGCCGGGAGTGCAGGGAGTGGCCAGCAGGGGCTACAGAAGTGGAAATCCAGCAACTGATTCAGGATAATGCTCGCCCCGGTGATGTGATTATCTACACGGATGATTCAGTGTTGAGAGGTAGGAGAAGTGCCTGGGGATTCTTAGCAAAAGCTAATGGTCGACGTATGGTGCAGGAGAGCCTGGTGTATGATGCCACAACATCTAGCTTAAGAATGGAGGTGGAGGCGGTCAGTGCAGCTTTCCGCTGGATGGAGAACATGATACATACACACATTGTGATTGTAACTGACTCAGAAAGCATGCTGAGGAGGGTGAGGACAGGCAGGCTTTGTACAGAGTGGCTTGCTTCGCTTCAGAGGTCACGGGTAGCAAGCATCACCTGGATCTTTTCTCCGGGGCATGCTGGTGTGCTGGGGAATGAACAGAGGGACAGATTGGCTAGCTCTGCAAAACTTGGTGGAGTATTGATGCATGACAAGGCAGACGTGGTTGCGGCCTTGTGGGAGCACATGTACACCTCGGAGGAGCAAGTGGATCACCATAGTCTGGTAAGAATGAGACAGAGAGGAGTGGCAAGGGGATCTGGCCAACGCTCGACGCTCAGAGGAAAGGCGAGACGGACATATAATCAGATTGCTACTGGAACTATTAGTGTTGAAACTCTTCGCTGGCTGCTGAGGATGGGGACGAAGCGCTTATGGGAATGCCCTGAATGCTGTGATGTTGGTTCCTAAATCAATCAATCAATCAATCAATCAATCAATCATAGTATTTTAGTCCCCTTCTGTTCAGGCGCTGGTTAATGAATGTTTGTAGTTTTATTTTTATATATACTAGGTCAGAGACAATGAAGTGAGGTGACCAACTCATTTCTACTGTTCTCATTGACTTTCCTTTCCAGAACAATCCCTAGAATCTATTTCACAGGCAAGGTTAAGACCAAAGTCTTGAAAAGAATGTTGCCAATGCTGAAAGTTTAACTGCAGACTCCTGTGCTTACAATCAATGCACTAACCACAATTAACATGGCTCCTGAAACAGCAGTAAATGCATCCCCCAGAATATTCACCATGAATCGCCATGACAAAAGAAGCTTGCTGCAGGATGGAAGACAACACTTTCTATAATAAAAGGCTGTCAAACGCAATGGGAAAGAGTGTTGAAGTACTATACAGAGCCTACACTTTTGTGTGCATGTGAAACATGGTCAATGAGCAGATAAGTTGAGAAATGTCTATTGTCAGTGGCGATGTGGTTTCTGAGGAAAAAGCAAAGAATATGGGCAGAAAAAATGCATGAGACAGTCCTTCAAGAATCTTACATGAGACTTAAATGGGTACAAGGATATGTTCTGGAAAGTAAACACGTTGGCTTGTTAGTGACTACATCACCAATAAATTACCAACTGGTATACAAGAAATACAGGGCTGGCAGCATTTTTCCAATATGTATGTAAAAGTGATCCATGACTTTGGTGATCGTATGAGACGGCGAAACATGAACGCCCACACTTATCGGCATGGCACATGATGATGATGTAGAAGGGACCTTTACTTTTACTTTCTCTACGTGCTAGTGAGGCTTAAAGGCCACAATAGTGGTGATGCATGAACCACAAATCCTTCCATCCTTACCCACATCTTCCGGTGATGGAATCAATCCAAAAAAGATCATAAAGGATCCGGACAGGAGAACACAAGATGTCATCAAAAAGGCATACTGCAAAAGTCATAAAATACATTGGTACACAGTCTTGATTTAACCAACTGGCAAATGCCTTCAATTAACAAGTCTAATAATTTCAAGAGTTGCATAAAGACACAATGCCGGTCTTCTTTTCTTCCTGCCTTCATCCCCTCAAGAGAGCTGTGGCGCAGGGGTTAGATGCTCGTCTGCTGGTTTGATGGTCATAGGTTAAATTTGCATCAAAGCAGGTTTTTTTTAAATGACCTAGTCTCCCGTGGCGAAGGGACTACGGATGCAGTTCATTATCCTGCATACCTGTGTTTGAAACACAGCTGTGGGTGGTTTGGCAGCAAACCTTTATGTTGGCTTTTTATGAAATGGTATTAGTGCCGGTCATTCAAGAAAACAATGACAAACTACTGAAGTAAAACTTGCACAGGAATCACGAACAGCCAAAAAAAGCTGGGGTTGACTGCTACATCCTGTAAAGGATATGCAACTAACTAGTCTCCCAGATCATCCGAGCCTAAAATGGGTGCCAGGAAACATCTAGAAAAATGAATGTGGCCGGTGTGATATTGACCATATCATCCTAGCATTGATTGGTCTATACAATATGGGATTAGCACCATATGCCAACTACACCTTAAGGCAGTTTACTTATGTTACCTCATCCCCTCATGCCAAACTCTCAAAACTAAACTAATGTAACTATATCATACTTGATAACCATAACATAAAACTAAAATAATGTAACTATACCATACCTGATACCCATAGCACAAAACTAAAATAATGTAACTATACCATACTTGAAACATGTAGCACAAAACTAAAATAATGTAACTATATCATACCTGATACCCATAGCACAAAATTAAAGTAATGTAACTATATCATACCTGATACACATAGTACAAAACTAGAATAATGTAACTATACCATACCTGATACCCATAGCACAAAACTAAAATATTTAACTAACAACTAACAAAACTAAAATACTGTAACTATATCATACCTGATACCCGTAGGACAAAACTGAAGCAACCATCAAGGCTCCTATAATGTTTCCCACTGAAGCACAAGAACTCCATATGCCAAGTAAGACACCCCGGCTGAAAAAATTTATGGTTTAAGTTTGAATAACAAAGATACAAACAATAGATTTCATGATTTATTGCATCTCGTCAGCTACATACTGCAGAATTCACATAACATAAAGTAACAAAACTAGATAAATCCTTCAAGCTGAAAGATACACATGTTCACACAGTAATGTCAATTGTCTACCGCTATAATTTTAAACTATCATGTCTTTCAAATTGCACAAAACTGGCCTATGCAGATTAATCATTATGGCTTCTGCACACACAAAGTAGTCGCTTGTTAAAGTTTGCAGAAGCCATAGTGATTAACCTGTCCATGGTGTTATAATCATGCTTCTTTAAAGCCACATCTGTGCAGCTTCCACATAATTACTCACTAGTTTGCTAACTGTCTATGACAGTAGATGTGTCTACATTTTCCTGCCTACCACTTCCATAAGTGGTATCAAACTCTGAGGCATGACCGGCCTCTACTTTAGTCTGCAGCAATATAACCCATATACAGAAGAATATGTTTTACTTCATGGAAACAAAAACAATCAAATACAGCGGTTCTAGAAAAACTGAGAATGAAAAGAGAGTTGATGAAAGAAATAAAACAGAGGCAAGTGAAATATTTCTGCCATGTTAAAAGACATAACACTCTTATAAAAACCATACTGGAGGACAAGGGTGAAAAAAGCGAGCAAGAAGTAGACAATGATACAAGTGGGAAGATAACATCAAGAGATGGGCAAACAGCAGTCTGACAAAATATACAGTCAGGACAAGAGACAGTGTTGGAGATCCACAGTAACCTTCATTGTAGAGACGGCACCTGATTGATTGAATATAACCCATACTATATGTCTTCTGCCCATTCCCAGTTTATGTATAACTAGTGCTCTTCATGCTTTCATTTCCCAATAGAATATAGGGCCACAACCACCTCACACCAAGTCCTTTGTAGACTTGTTCATGATTGGTGGGATTTTGCTTCTATGGAATGAGGCAACCAGTCTCACGCCCACCCTCCTTATTTGCCTCTTGTGATATGCAAGTTAGGCCACAGTGTTACTATTCTTTGCTTCACGTATGGTCCCAATAACATACAGGCATATAGTCATGTCCCCCATTGTGTAACCAGGCCCTAAAGGGCATGCAAAGAAAAGTAACACTGTTATCTACCAGGCATGAGGTGGCTAAACAAGGGTTGTGATTAGAGCAGGCTACTCCATCACATAAAAAACTTCAGCCACAAAATCCAACCAACCAACAAGTCACATAAAGAAAAAGCCTAAAAAACACTTGGAGGGTAGAATTACAGAGATGAATAATATTGGGAGGACATGGAGGATGCTGCAGGAGATAACATAAGATAGAATGGCTTCAAGTGGTTTCGTAGAGGGTCTATGCCCCAATGGGTGTTAAGGACAGATAAAAAAGATGTAGTAATAGAAATTGGGTTAATGTTAACTTTCATAAGCAGAAAAGGGTATCAAACATTTACTATACACATCCTTTATGAAGAAAGAAATTCTACCATGTAAAACTTGGCACAATTTAATGATATTTCATATTTTGTTCTACAAAAATAACTATAAAATAATAAATTACTCTTGCCACTTTCAAGAGTAAATACTTCACAATTTTATAAATGTTACAAACCTGCTTTTTCCAAACCAGTTCCCCATACAAGCAACAACCACTGGCCAACCGGTGGACTGCAAGAAGCCATTTATGATCCACACCACAGCATAGAAGTATATGTTGTAATAGGATGCCCACTCACAGACACAGCCAAACACAAACACCTGGAATACAAATGAGGCACGTTATTTGAGTATCTTATCAATGTAAAGCTTTCAATAGACCAATCAAAAGAGAGAGAGAGAGAGAGAGAGAGAGAGAGAGAGAGAGAGAGAGAGAGAGAGAGAGAGAGAGAGAGAGAGAGAGAGAGAGAGAGAGAGAGAGAGGAGAGAGAGAGAGAGAGAGAGAGAGAGAGAGAGAGAGAGAGAGAGAGAGAGAGAGAGAGAGAGAGAGATATGTATCAAAGATACACTTTTCAACATCAGTTGAGCAGCTTGGATGTTGGTTCCTAAAGATTGTCTAGAAATTGAATCTGTGCTGGGGGAGAGCTATGGCTGAGAGGTTGCTGGGTTTGGCTTTAGACTCATAAAATAACAGGTTCGAGCCCTACCTACCCGCCTACTCACCTACCTACCTACCTTCCTTCCTTCATTCATTCATTCATTCATTCAGTAGCATGTCCTTCGCAGAACCTCACTCCCATAACAACCTTCCGAAAAACTTTTCGATTGCAAGCAAGATGTCCTGTGTCTGGTACATCCATCTGAAGATCATCCGCCACATCCTGCACCCATCTTCTTTTTCGCCTTCCTCTTCCTCTCTTCCCAGGCATATACCCCTCCATTATTGTTCTCTCCAAACTCTCATGACGGTTCAAGTGACCAAAATATATCAATATTCTTTGTTTTCTTGTCTTTAATAGCCAACCCTCTTCAATATTCAGCTCTTGAAATATGGATGCATTTCTTCTTTTCTTTACCCAAGATATTTTAGAACCCGTCTATAACATTTATATTCAAAGGTATGTATGCACTGTTCAGCTTGTTTAGTAAGTGTCCAGTTCTCACAGTTGTATGTTGCAATGGGAAAAGATGCATGCTCTTACAAATCTAATTTTGTAGTTCTGTCTGTACCGTTCCATAATTTATTCAGTTGTTTTAGTCTTTGAAGAGCAATTGATAGTCACCGTTTAATTTCTTTCATTGTGTCACCATTGTTGGTAATAAATGACCCAAGATATTCAAAATTGTCCACCACCTCCAATCTTTCCTCATTAACATATATTTCTTTCTCCATAGTAGTTTTATCTGTATGCATTATCTTTGTTTTTTGCTATGTTAAGATATACGTTGTGATTTTCACAATTTCTTTAGGTTGAGGTTATTAGGTTTTCTATACCATTCTGTGATGTGAATAGTAATACTGTATCATCAGCATATCGAATCTCTGGTATTTCATGACCACCGATATTTAGTGCATCATATTACTCCCTACACGGGCTGGGAATTTTTTCATGAATCATTGGTAACAAATGATATCACATGTACACAAATGATAAGCCATTGAAGAGTTCCAATACTAATGGGGCCAGTATAATATGCTCTGTGTGAATTGCTACTTAAACTCCCTCTTTTTTACAGTGTTATATTAAAAAATT
The DNA here is from genome assembly GCA_014155875.1 of Cepaea nemoralis. Lineage (NCBI taxonomy): Eukaryota > Metazoa > Mollusca > Gastropoda > Stylommatophora > Helicidae > Cepaea > Cepaea nemoralis. Next base: position 226,680 of record JACEFZ010027313.1, on the reverse strand, counting down.
TTCAGACCCTAACATGTATTACTCCCTTCTGTTCCTACATTTCATCTCCAATGGAGCAAGGCCCACAACCAACTCAGGCCATGCCATTTGTCAACTTGTCCGTGATTTGTTGGATATTGCAGCTAAAACATCTACAAGATGAGGCGGCCAGTCTCAGACCGACCCTCCTTAATTGCCTCTCATGAAATGCATGTCAGGTGTCAGTGTTATTTCTTCTTCTTCTTTCTTGGTTCACTTTAAATTTGTCTATATCTGCGATGTTGTCTCTTGTATGCATTTCACTGTCTTTGTCAGCTCACTCAGTGGTCCATAGAGTTTATCTTCCACTGTTGTTTCTCTAGGCCAGAAGGTTTGCCTAGATATGTTGTATTTTGGGCAGTCTTGGAGTATGTGATCTGCTGTCTGCAGCACCAATCCACATATGTTCATGGCTGATTCACCAATCTTGAATTTTGTATACATGTGGCTGCGTAATCTATTGTGTCCTGTTCTGATGTACAGAATGATTTGTTCTGGCCTGTCCATAAAGTGGTACTCATCTTCAGCTGGTTTTGATGGCTTTCTACAGTGTTACTATTCTTTGCTTTCATCATGGGCTCCAGTAACACACTTGTGATGTCCACAGAGTGCGGTAATAATAATCCTCAAATCCTCACTGAGTTTAACACATACCAAATCCAGAGTCAACAGGATGTTGGATGAACCTGTCCTTCCACAGGAGTAGGTGGGTGTTCTACGGCTTCAGTGTGAACATTACACATTTTACTGTGCCCATAAAATAAGGTATACAACCCAGAAGAAGGTGGGAGTTGGGCAGTGCGGAAATATGTCTGAGGTAGATATTACTGAAGATGATAGGATTTCTTTAGATTACACATTCTATCCTCTACTTTTATTAGTGTTGATGAGTAGCTGTGAATTTATTTATCAGGCTAAAATTGTGGAAATTTTGTGACAGACAGACGGACAGACAAACAAACAGACAGACAGACAGACGGATGGACGGACGGACAAACGGACGGACGGACGAACGGACAGACGGGCGGGCGGGCGGGCGGACGGGCGGGCAGGCAGGCAGAGAAAGAAAGAAAAAGACAAAAAGAAAAAGACAAACAGACAGACAGACAGACAGACAGACAGACAGACAGACAGACAGACAGACAGGCAGGCAGACAGACAGACAGACAGACAGACAGACAGACAGACAGAGAAATAAAGAAAGAAAGAAAGAAAGAAAGAAAGAAAGAAAGAAAGAAAGAAAGAAAGAAAGAAAGAAAGAAAGAAAGAAAGAAAGAAAGAAAGAAAGAAAGAAATGCATTGGAATGCAAGCACATTCTAATGCATTCAAGTAAAGACACAAGACAGGTAGGTGCATTTTCTATTGCAATTAATCACATTTTCCCAATGTGTATTGGAATGAAATATATGTAGATCAGTTGAAAACAACTATGAATGTGTGTATGTTTAAATTATAGCTGTATCAAACAGATGAAAGTAGGCACTGTTGCATTCATAATGTTAATGCACACCAATTGTATAAACTTGTACAGACAAATATGCAAGAACATTTACTGCTTGGGAGGTGTTATATGGGTACTAAAAATGCTAATGTGTGCGCATTAGGATGCTGTTGTGCACTCTTCAGCAGGTGGAGTTAATAAAAAAAGATTAACATAAAAAGTTGTGGTAATTGTGTGGCAGATGCTGCTGTGGTGGTGTGAAATGATGAGGGTTTACTACATGCTAGGACATTGCTTTATGATAATGAATGAACAAAAAATGTGACTAGGAAACTTGAAAAAAGAGAGACATAGCGATATAAGCGACTGTTTCAATCAGTCCTGTCAAATTAATAAAATACAGAAACAATAAATACTTAGAAAAAAGATTTTATCCAGAACCAACATAACAGCATTTGAGACATTTCCGTGCACACTCCACCCCCATTTTCAACAATCAGTGAAGAGTCCCAACAATAATGGTACCTGTAGCAGTCTGATTATGTGTCCATATGGCCTTCCCTCAGAGCACTGAGTGTCAGGCGAATCCTCTAGTGACTCCCTGCCGCAACATTCTCGCCAGGCCATAATGGTGTATCTGTTCTCCCACACCATTCACATGAGCCCAATAGGCCCTGACAAAGGCTGCCTTATTTTGAACCCATACCCCACCCAGATGTGCACTCCCTGCCAATCTGTCTGCCTGCCCATTTCCCAATTCACCCTCATGTGAACCAATACCCCACCCAGATGTGCACTCCCTGCCAATCTGTCTGCCTGCCCATTTCCCAATTCACCCTCATGTGAACCAATACCCCACCCAGATGTGCACTCCCTGCCAATCTGTCTGCCTGCCCATTTCCCAATTCACCCTCATGTGAACCCATACTCCACCCAGATGTGCACTCCCAGCCAATCTGTCTGCCTGCCCATTTCCCAATTCACCCTCATGTGAACCAATACCCCACCCAGATGTGCACTCCCAGCCAATCTGTCTGCCTGCCCATTTCCCAATTCATCCTCATGTGAACCAATACCTCACCCATATGTGCACTCCCAGCCAATCTGTCTGCCTGCCCATTTCCCAATTCACCCTCATGTGAACCCATACTCCACCCAGATGTGCACTCCCAGCCAATCTGTCTGCCTGCCCATTTCCCAATTCACCCTTATGTGAACCCATACCCCACCCAGATGTGCACTCCCTGCCAATCTATCTGCCTGCCCATTTCCCAATTCACCCTCATGTGAACCCATACCCCACCCAGATGTGCACTCCCAGCCAATCTGTCTGCCTGCCCATTTCCCAATTCACCCTCATGTGAACCCATACCCCACCCAGATGTGCACTCCCTGCCAATCTGTCTGCCTGCCCATTTCCCAATTCACCCTCATGTGAACCCATACCCCACCCAGATGTGCACTCCCAGCCAATCTGTCTGCCTGCCCATTTCCCAATTCACCCACATGTGAACCCATACCCCACCAAGATGTGCACTCCCAGCCAATCTGTCTGCCTGCCCATTTCCCAATTCACCCTCATGCCCTGGGGAAAAGATCCAATGGACTTAATGTCTTTTAGGGCTGGTCTATTCTCAAGTTTCTCAAAGTATTCAGTCCATCTGTTCCTTTTAGTTTCATTCAAAGATGATGAAAAGCAGAAGAAGAAAACTCAAACTGTTAGTCAAGTCCTTCTGATTCATAATGGTATTATATCAGGTGGATTATTCTGAAGGTCATGACACCCACCTCTGGTTCATGCAGACCTGGAACTTATTGATTTTCACACAATAGAAAAAGAATGGTATGGTCATCCCCTAGCCCAACTGGTATCAACTGTGCATGCTCGCACGCATGCATGCACACACACACATGCACACGCACACACACAGTACGTATTTGCCAACCACGGTCAGTGAGGCACCTCATGGGTTGTCGATCCCTAGGCTTCCATGGCAGTAGCCATGTGAGCTACTAATCGACCACTTGAAATGTGTTAACAGAGAATGTCAATACTCACAGTGACTGACGTCCCTGCCATGCCGACAGCCAGGAGAATCCTCATGTTTACCCTGGTGATAGAATTATATAAACAGTTACGGTAATCCATCAGCGAACCCTCAGACAGAGAGTACAGTTAATTATTCCACATCAATTAGATCATGGCATTAGGATGTGGGATACCCAAATCCATTTCTTGCCACATTTTCTCGCACCCGTGTTTTTGTTAGTTGCATATCCTTTACAGGACATAGCAGTCAACTCCAACATTTTTTGGCTGCTCATGATTCCTGGGCAAGTTTACATTCAGTAGTTTGCCATTGTTTTCTGAACGACCGGCACTCATACTTCATAACAATCCAACGTAAGGCCAAACGGCCCACAGCTGTGTTTCGAACGCAGGTATGCAGGATTACGAACTGCGTCCGTAACCCCTTCATCACAGAGCTGATGTTTATGAGGCTGGATCAATTCCCAAAACCAAATGTGAAAGGGGGAGAGGGTGATAAACACCCCCTCCCCTGGACTTGAGGTTCAATTTCAATTTCACTGTTAGTAAATCAGTATGCTACCCACTGAACTAGAAAATCTACCAGGATAAGCATCATCATCATCAAGTGCCTTGCCTACTGACATGCTTCTCCATGTCTTGTAATCCCCAACAGCGTGTATCAGTTTGTGTGCTGACACCTTTCCATGCCATGGCAGAATGCTGTCAAGAATCTCCCATCATTGTCTTACTCTATCCCTCTCTCCATATACCTTTCCAGTTGTCACATGTTCCAATTGTCCCAAGATAATATCTCTCAAACACTATGATGACCATTGTCTGTGTTGGCTGGGAGAATTGTGATCAAGCTGGGGCTTAAAGGCTATGTGCTCAGTGTTAATTGCAAGAACAGAATCGATAGGGTGAACAGAAGGGAGTAAGAAGAGCTTGGAAGCAATGAAGATGTGGTTCCTGAGATGAATGTTGCGAATACCTTGGACTGCCAGAGTAACAACAATTGTCAGGAAAAGATTAATGAATGTAGACCATTATATGCAACTGTAACTAGTACATCAACAGCAGCTGCAACGTCCTGTAAGGGATATGCAAAAAAAAAAATTTAAGAAAGAGACAAACAACATTCTTTGGTCATAAAATGAGACGAGAGGCAATGGAAAATATTGTAACAACTGGAAAGCTCCATGAGATAAGACGCAAACCAAAAGAAATGATGCTGGATGGACAGAGATTGCATGGAGGAATATCATCAGCAGAGTTGATCCATGGCACCAGGGACTGAGATCTGTGGACAGACATGAACACCAGCACTAACTGGCAAGATAAATTATGGTGATGTCTTTACATTCTGGGAAATAAGATATGTGCTAAGTAGGAGTAGTTTTACAAAGAACATTGTTTGCATTAAGGCTAATATATTCATAATTTCTTTGCTTAACAACCACATTACTGAAAACTTGAAATATGAAGTTATCTATCACTGTCCATCCTCTTCTATCCTAAAGTGCAGTGATCATATTTACTCCTCTTTTGTGCTTTTCAGTCACAGAAAAGTAAGTGGATGTAACCGCACATTCCCAACATGCCTTAATGGTATTACTTTATTTTTACTGTAAAGTTTGTGAGAGAACAAATATTTAGAAAACATAAAACAGAACACATGCTGATGAGTAATAACACTTGAAATCATTTGTAATATGAAGTGGTAGTTGGTAGCAGTATAGAAATTATCAAGTTAATAACAAATTAAGTGCACTGTCAGCTTGGTCATAAAATGAGACGAGAGGCAATGGAAAATATTGTAACAACTGGAAAGCTCCATGAGATAAGACGCAAACCAAAAGAAATGATGCTGGATGGACAGAGATTGCATGGAGGAATATCATCAGCAGAGTTGATCCATGGCACCAGGGACTGAGATCTGTGGACAGACATGAACACCAGCACTAACTGGCAAGATAAATTATGGTGATGTCTTTACATTCTGGGAAATAAGATATGTGCTAAGTAGGAGTAGTTTTACAAAGAACATTGTTTGCATTAAGGCTAATATATTCATAATTTCTTTGCTTAACAACCACATTACTGAAAACTTGAAATATGAAGTTATCTATCACTGTCCATCCTCTTCTATCCTAAAGTGCAGTGATCATATTTACTCCTCTTTTGTGCTTTTCAGTCACAGAAAAGTAAGTGGATGTAACCACGCATCCCCAACATGCCTTAATGGTATTACTTTATTTTTACTGTAAAGTTTGTGAGAGAACAAATATTTAGAAAACATAAAACAGAACACATGCTGATGAGTAATAACACTTGAAATCATTTGTAATATGAAGTGGTAGTTGGTAGCAGTATAGAAATTATCAAGTTAATAACAAATTAAGTGCACTGTCAGCACAGATGAGAAGAAATCACTACAGGGAACAGAAAAGGAGACAATGAGTAACAATAATTGCTGCAGCCGTAAAATATAATACTGCTTAATAGAAAATAATAAAGCATATTGTAATCAATGTTAAGTTAATAGATTTGTATCATTTCATTCAGCAAAGTAGTATATATATTTACAGTTATGAGTTTTGTATTTGTCAGTGTACATCATCTTCTTCTTCTTAAACTATGCTTTATCTCCTATTGAAACAAAGGCCTTCAACCAACTCATGCCATGCCTTCAGATCTTTGGCTATGTCCTGTCCTGTCATTAATCATCTCCCTTTAATCTTTGTCTCAGTGTTATTTTTTTTGGTGTCCACCTATTTCATTTATCCTATGGGTTCTGGAGAAAGGACTTTACAGTTATACTGTCATCAGTTTTCTCAATCTATGCCCTATCCAATACAGTGTCTTTTCCTTCATCCTTTCATTCACTGGAATATGAATAATTCTCTCCCTAAGCACCAAAAGTGATTCTGTCAAACCATTTTAGTGCTCTCTATTCTTTGCAGACACCGGTTAATGAATATTTGTAGTTTATTAACAACTGTTTTAGCCTTTCTCCAATACAGGGTACATACTTTACAGAAAATATGATTTAAAAAAGGACAGCTATACCAAGCAATGAAGATGAATAAAGATACTCTGAATGAGTCTAGGAACACAATAATGATGACATGGACAATCAACAACATTAAGAAAAGACAAATGAAAAAAGTAAGGCATTAGCTGATAGTAACAAGGAGAATAGGCAAAGAGAATGGCTAAGAAAAAATATATTACAAAGTATGGTATCATGGAGGCAAACAACAAGAAACTACAGCACTTATTATTAATGCCACAATTTAACAATGAAATTAATCATACCTGTCTCCAATATAACCATTGAGAAAAAGTCCCTGTTAGATGAAAAGATGATAAAATAATTCTACAATAATTCTAATAAGATCTTATCTATTATTGAAATTAGGAGTTTCAACATTTATCTACAGATAACCTACCACAAAATAACATAAAAAACCGAGTTGTAAGGTTTCATTTTCTATGTTCAGTTATCAAACTCAACCCATGGAAACAAGCAACATTAAAAATAACTAAATATTCAATATGCTGATGACACATTATTATTATCAACAACGCAAACTGGAACTGAGAAACTAATAAAGTCAGTGCAACAGCAAATTGAAAACCAAAATGGATATCTCAATGCAACAAAAACAAAAATAATGATAATTAATAAAACAAATATGTCAACAGGATGGAACAATGGAGAGAAATTACAGAAACTGAACAGTGTTTGAACATCTGGTTTCATAACTAACTGGCAATGAAAATATGATGACAAAAATTTAAAGAAACAGAAACACTGCTCTACAAAATGTAAAGCAATTAAAACTTCCATTGATTGGGACAGACAGAACAAGAAACGTCAGAGAACTGAGTGCATATATGTTTCTTATCACAAAATTCAGATGTGAAATTTGCACACTTAACAAATCAAGTAAAAGCACAAATGTTCCTCAGAATATAAGTCTTATAGAAGAGCATTAAAAATTTAGTGGGCAGAAAAGACAACAAACAAATCTATCCAACAAGATCTCAATACAGAAGAATATTTATTATTAAGACAAATAAACTTGAAGAAAGTTAAATATCTTGGCCATATAGAAAGACATGAATGTCTGAAAAAGGTAACGATTGGAGGGAGGTGTACCAGGGGAGTAGAGAATAGGAAGACTACAGCACAGATAAATTCAGTTCCTTCGCAGAATACTGCTTTCATCAAGACCCATCTAAAAGATGCTCGATCCTTTGCCACGTAAGTTTATATTTGCCTCACACATTTCATGCCCAAGGACACACTTTGAGATAACCTGGTAATACTATGACTAGAATGTCCTCCTTCTGGAACACATAGGGCACATGAGAGACATCTACACAAGGAGGATGAATGAATGAATGAATGAATGAATGAATGAATGAATGAATGAATGAATGAACAAATTTTATTTTCAAAGGGTTAAGAATCGGGTGCACACATGCCAGTCTGATATTCAAGAGAAAAGAATTAGAGACAAGAATATTATGGGATGGTCATGGAGAATACTGCAGGAGATAGCAAAAGATGGGTTGACATGTTTGAGGCCTATGCTCCAATAAGAGATCAACAGCAGAAAAATAAGAAGAAATGCATGAATTACCACTCCACCCCTTGAATTTAAATCGGTGAAACTTATGAGTTACATAAGAGCTATTCTGTATTAACATTCTATTAATCTATGTTTAGTGATTAATTAACTCTAAAATATAGAATAGCTACATTCAGGAAAATATGTTCAATGAATTCAATAAAATAAAATGCAGTATAATGGCACTCAATAACCTTAATGGATAATAAAATAACTAAACAATACAGAGTAGTTATACTCATAAATATATTTCAAAGAATAACAAAATTACAACACAATAATACAGCGTCGTGATATTCATTAATCTATTTCAACAACAAAACAAAATAACACAATGATACAATATAATGACATTCAAAACAAAGAGAAAAGAAAGAGCAATGCCCCAATACAATTTAGTGACATTCATTAAATCAACTTTCACTGCATAAAATAAACCAAACTTTATGTCTGTTGAAAAGATACCATTCGAAGATTATACTCACAATAGCATATGCACCCATGAAAGCCGTGTCGAGAATTCCTTGATACCGTTCAGCACTGTCTGCATTGCTAAATAAATTATGGCTATTCCATATCTGAAACAATTACACCACTAAAATATCATTAAGTAACATGAACCATCAGTAAAAGTAAAGGACCGTTTTACATGGCTGCAGACATATTGGGTTAAGTTAGTTAGTTGCATAACCTTTACAGGACATGACAGTCAACCCCAGAATTTTTTTGGCTGTTTGTGATTTCTTGGCAAGTTTATGTTCAGTAGTTTGCTATTGTTTTGTCAACAGCGCTCATACCAATTCATGAAAACCAATGCAAGGCGGTCTGCTGCCAAATCGCCTGCAGCTGTATTTCGAACGCGGCGTGCGGGATAATGAACTGTGTTTTAAGCCCCTCGCCATGGAGCCGGCATATTGGGTAGCTGGTCCATATTTGTATGGATCAATTGGCACTCAATAAATCATGTGATCAATATCACGCCAGCTGCCTTCACTTCCCAGGGCATTTTCTTATGCCCATTTTAGGCTGGGTCGACCAGGCAGCTCAGATCAACTTTAAAAATCTGCCTCGATGGGAATTCAAACGCACGACCACTGGGCTGAGAGGCAGGCATGCTAGCCACTGACCTGCGGCAGCTCCCAACATGCACCATGCTCGAGAATAAAGTGGTAAAGAACCCAGATTCCATATTATTGTGGCATATGGGAACACTGTGCTTCAGGTGTGTATACTTCACCACGGATAAAACTAAACCATCTGATCTCCGTTAACATTTTCTGGTACCCATTTTAGGAATCTCCATGCCAAAGTGCTCCAAAGGTTGTGGATTCAATTACAAGCTACAACACTCGATTCATGGGTGCTATTTTCTTGGACACTCCTAGGGATCATCGCTGGAGCTACAGTTCATGCTTTGTGTGACACTTTCGGCGGGCCGTCCTGCGGAAAGAGACTGAGCCAGACGGGATAAACACCCAGTGCAAATAAGTCGATCTTCTTGCCTTTTAAACCCTTTTTGGAGGGATGGGAGGTAACCGTTTTATGATGCTGAGTTGAGGTCAGGGCCATATGGTTATAAGAAATCCTTAATGGAAGAGTCTTTGACCCCTGGACCATCAGCCTGGTAGATATGTAAACAAGCTACAACACAACTGCAGCTTTATGTATGTGATTGCTTATCATGCATAACTCATAAACATAATTCATTACTGAGCGAAACTCAAGTCTAGTGCTTCCAAATTAATGTTGACAAGGCCTTAGGTTTGTACCAGAATATGATCAGCGTTGCCAGTAGTGGGTTGTGCTCAATCTTTAAATCTCAAATCCCGGAAAAAACCAAATAGATCAATAATTCATTATATTCACAAGTACTGCACATCTCTGTATGTTATTTTATAAACATTCACAAACATGGTGCATTTTGTACATAACATTCAGTATAGCTGTAAATATGTATCTTGTCTGTGACTGTTGTCTATGTTTATTTACACTAAGAACAGTATCAGTATATGATGTATAACTCTACAGAATCAGCGAAATATACCAGGCAATAAATTAGGCAACCTATTGTTTGTGACTTCTGTGTTTAATTGTTTACTTATACACAAAACATGTACTTTGGATCTGAATGTTGCCCAAGCAGTAGGCAGAAAATGTAATTTCTCCACTTCTACTCTTAATTTTACCACAAAATAATGAGTTTCATTGGTCTGATCTGATATCACCTTCATTTTACTTAAAACTGGTTATTTTTTATCACAACTGGCTTTCAGTCCTGTGCATGAACTTCATAGCACACATGCTGATGTGGCGGGAAACGAGCAGGCGGACAGATGGCTGGGTCTGCATTGCTCAATGTTTCTTTACTTTTTTATTTTCATTCGCTCACTTTGAACTCAAACATAGTTCACATTGGACTGATTTTTGTGTGTGGGCGAACTTTCCGTTTTATCAGTGTCCCTCGCCAAGCAAACCTACTCCAACTTCAGAGGTACATGTAATTTATGTCCAAAAGTCAACGATAAGAACATTTTAGTCCAACTGACTGATGTAGGGGTTGAACCCGCTACCTCATCATCAGCATACCGTAAGTTTAAGAACAAGTGCTCTCATCAAGTCGGCCATGCTGACCTCCTCTCTTTACTCCGTAACTGTATCTATCAGCTCGACATCAGAGGTACTTGTACTTTACAAGCTCAAGGATGAGATTGGCTGGGTCTGCATTGCTCCATGTGGCCCTTGGAGTCATGTGTTTGGTGCGGAAGAACAGATAGATCAACACGGCCTGGAAAGAATGGTGTGACTAGAGGATCTGGCAAACACTGATGACTCAGAGGAAAGGCCAGACAGACACATTATCAGACAGCTACTGATAGCTGTTTGTTGACGATGAGGACTGAGAATTTATGGGACTATCACGAGTGCTGTGATGTCAGTTCTTGACTCATCTCAACTCAACACAGCAGACATAAGGATCCCAAAGTGTAGATACCAGAATCATCACCATCATCATGTGCGTTGCCAGGTGGCATAGGTTTTATATCTCTCCCCAGATCTCAGCCCTTGGTGTTCTGGATCAACTCTATTGATGATATTCCTCTGTGCCAGCATATTAGGGCTCAGTGCCACCACATTAGGCCCCAGTGCCACCAAATTAGGGCCCTCATCATCATCATCATCATAATCAAGTGCCCTGCCATCTGGCATAGGCGTTCATGTCTTTCCACAGATCTCGGTCGTTGGTGTTCAGGATCAACTCTACTGATGATATTCCTCCATGCCACCGTCTCAATCCATCCAGCATCATTTCTCTTGGTCTGCCTCTACCTCTCTTCCCCTCGATCTTTCCAGTTGTCACAAAGTTCTCTAATGCCTCTCTTCTGTACCACCATATTAGGGCCCCATGGTCACGTGTTCAGTCTGCATCAGTGAGGACTCATATTTCAAAACCTGACCTGGGCTCCCAGGCTGACCCAGCCTAAAATGGGCAGCAGACACATTTCTAGAAAGGTGTCAGGCTTGATATTGACCACATCACCTAGCGAGTGCTGATTAGTCTAAAAACGCAATGTCTATCCAGAGATTTCCATTCACCTTTAACCTGCATTCATTTTCACTTTCCAACATTAGAGTAACTGAAACCAATTTACATCTAAATCATTTATTTAATTTGAATACTGAAAACACAAACAATAAGTAGCAAAATTGATTGCCTGGCATAATTTGCTGCATCTTGCCAGTCATTCACCATAATACAAAACAAATAATAAATCCTTAAAGCTGAAATATACAACACACATATTCCCATATTTTTTGTTGAGTGACTTCTACAGCAAATGAAGTTTCGCTGTGAAATATGCTAGGCAATCAACTTTGCAACATATAATTTGTGTCTTCATTATTCACTAAGGGAAAATATTGTTTTGAAGATGGTAAATTCTCACTTTGTCTGGTTTTAGTGGTGGATCAGTCTTGTTATGGAAACTTGGAGTCCAGACATTTCCTGTAGAAGTCTTCACATTACTGAATGCCTTTCTATTGGCATGAAAGAATGCATAGCTGGGAATATCAAAAACATAAACAGATATATTTTTAACAACTGAACTTCCAAATACATATTTAAAAGTATTTAAACACAAGTATCTTTTCTTTCTGTGTGACTGTGCTTGGCGTCCTAAGCACAACCAATCAAAGATGATTGCTGCCCTCTTCAGCTCTCACCCCCATTTAAAACCCAGGCTATATTCTGTTTAAAGTATGTAATTATGTCTCTCAACTCTGTAACTGTCTCATAACTTAACTATGTCTCTTTACTTTTTTCTTCTATTCGCTCATTTTGAACTCAAGCGTAGTTTACGCTGGCCTGATTTTTGTGTATGGGTTAACTTTTTCTTTTACCAGGTCCCTCACTAGGTGAACCTACTTTGACTTCATAGGTACTTGTAATTTACGTCCCAAAGTCAAAATGAGAAATCAACATTTTAGTCCAACTGACTGATGTAGGAGTTGAACTCGCTACCTCACCATCAGCACACCAGAGGTTTAAGAGCAAGTGCTCTCATCCATTTGGCCATTCTGACCTCCTAACTTTACTTTGTAACTATATCTTTCGACTCTGTAACTATATCTTTCGACTCTGTAACTATATCTTTCGACTCTGTAACCATATCTCTTAATTCCATAACAATATCTCTCAACTAACTATATCTCACAACTCAGTACTTATGTAACCAAGTCTTTATCAATTAAAAAAATAGAAGAATACTTAGCAAGAAACCGAAATGTCACAATCACAGTTAAGTAATCAACATATTTCAATTAATACATGAAAAGTGACCTAAATTCAGGAAATGACAGTTCAAAAAGGCAGAACAAGATCGGAGTGTTGAGAAATGAAACAAAAAACTGGAAAAAAATGTAAATGCAACACATTCTCGCATGCATACACACATAAAAAATTGCTATTTCAGTAGCTCATTACCAGCCTATCAAGATAGGTGTGGGATGGGGATATGCATTGTAACTGTTTTCCAAACATAGCAGAAAACATGAGAAATTGAGAGGATATAAGAAGAATTGCTATCGGAGAACATAACATCAAAAATATATGATATGCAGATTATTGCTGACATAGAACAGGAAATGCAGCATTTAGTAGATGTAGCACACAGTGAACAACTTAGATTATAATTCAATTGCAAGAAAACAGAGATTAAGGGCATCTTCAAGAAGAAAGAAATACCACAATGTAATATCCAAGTAAATGGGACAATTCTTAAACAGGTGAATGAGTACAGTTGTGACATCTGATGAGATTAGAACACAAATCTCTACAGCAACGGTGGCCTTTTGTAAGATGGAGAACACATTCGCCAATGAAAATCTGTCAACTGAAGTAGAAAAAGAGTGTTGAAGTGCTATATAGAACCTATACTGTTGTATACATGAGAAACATGTACAATAAGCAAACAAGCTGGGAAACATCTAATGGCAGTGGAAATGTGGTTTCTGGGGAACATCCAAAGAATACCTTGGGTGGACATAAAACTGAATTTTTGACAGTCAAGATTTTTTGGCTGGTATCATGAAGGCTAATAGACTACAATGGCTGGGGCATATAGAAAGAATGGAAGATAATAGGGAAACAAAACTCGCTTACACTCAGGAAATAAATGACCGTAGACCCCGAGGTAGACCAAGAAGACGGTGGAGAGATAATATATATACAGACCTACAAGCACTTGGAATCAACGACTGGCAAGAGAGGGTCAACCAGAGAGACGAATGGAGACGGATTGTATCTGCAGCAAAGAACCTCAATGGTTCAGAACGCTGAAGAAGAAGAAGAAGATTTTTTGGCACATTATGAGGACAAATAAACTTTAAAAACTTAGTGACAACAGGCAAACTTTATGGCAAATGAGCAAGGGGAAGGCAAAGAGATAAATATCTGGATGGCTAGGCCACACTGCATAGCCAGAACAAGATAAAAGATGGTTTTAAAGTCAGGTGATTTTGTGAGATGGTGAACTATGACCACCCAAAAATGGCACATAATGATGATGATGATGATGATGATGATGATGATGATGAGGGTATTCACCCAGCAAGTAATTTAGTTAGCTACACGCGCTTCCAACTTCATGGCACCGGGTCGTCCCCATTATGCTCCGTTCCTGTAATTTAGAATACCTCAATATTCAGACAATGTTTACCTACCTGAAAAATGTCAGCAAGAATACAGCGCTGCGATGTGAAAAGCTCCTTGTTAATTTCATCCTTGAAAGTTTTTGACCAATATATCCTTATCATATGACAGAAAACTGTTTATCTTTCCAGCTTGTCAACTGTCACAACTGAAAGAAAACATATCAAAAGTCAGAAAGTCTGGATACAATTACAAACATTATAAAGAAATTATCATACAACAGGGAACTGTTTATCTTTCCAGCTTTTCAACTGTCACTTCTAAATCACAACATAGCAAAAGTCTGAAAGTCTGGATACAATAACAAACAACATAAAGAACGACAACGATTCAATTTTTATTATGCAAGCTGTGACTGTCCCATTGATTATGTGTTTGTGTGTGCATGAAAACAATGTCACACCTATATACATATGTGTGGGTGTGCTTGTGCGTGTAAAAATTTGCTCTATCCAGTTACAATGAATAAACTAAATGTGCATTATGTTTTGACAAAATTCCTATCCTCTTTATTGGGCTCAAAATACAGAAATTCTGTCCAATTCTTGAAGTGTTCAAAAAGAAGCAATGATTGTATGCTGTGTGAATGTGAAATATTATACAATAAGCAGACAACAGGAAGCAAAAATCGTGCATTGTATGAATGTGAAATATGGACAATAATAAGACAATATAAGCAAAGATGGATCATGCATTGTATGAATGTGAAACATGGATATTAAGCAGACAAATAGAAGCAAAGATGGTATATTGTATGAATGTGAAACATGACAATAAGCAGACAAGATTAGAAACATCTAATGGCAGTGGAAATGTGGTTTCCGAGGAAAATCCAAAGATAACCAGACAGACTGAACAATTAATGAGACCATCTATCACGAAACAAATGAAGACAGTAAATTTATTAGAGAAATTTGACAAGTGACTGTCCAGATTTTTGGGCACATTTTTCTTCTTCTTTTGTCCTTTATCTCCCATTAGGACATAGGTCCTCAACAAGTCCCTCCAAGCCGTCCTATGCTTAGCTATCCCATGCAACTCCGTCCACATCCTCCACATATTATTCATTTCCATTTCTACTTATTTTCTCCATGTGTTTTTAGGTCTTCCTCTCTATTTCTTTTTGGCACTGTGGATTCCAGGCACTATTCTCAGGTCTTCATTATGTATGCCCTATCCAGTATTTTGGGCATACCATGAGGAGAATTAAACTTGAAAGCTTAGTGACAATTGGCAAAATTGATGGGAGAAGAGAAAGGTGAAGGCAAAACGATTAACACCTAGATGGTTTCGCCACATGGCATAATTTAGGTCAAGAACCCGGACATGATCTGACTCCAGAGATTGTGTGAGATAGCGAACTATGACCACCCATGCTTATCAACAGGATACATGATAATGATGATAATACAGAAAGAATTACAGATTGTGATTATCCAAGTGAAAACACACCATCTCTGCTTCTGTCTGAGCACATCTAGAAAGAATAGACAGAAGTTCTCCTACACATATAAACTGATTTCTATCAACCACCTCTTCCTCTGTGCATTCAAGTCTACAAAATGTTATGGACAGAGCACATCACAGACTCATGGCAAGTTCACAACAATGTAGTCACTTGGTGAACTTCAACACAAAAGCCACAAATAATATACTGAACTATTTATTGCCTGGCATAATTTGCTGCATCTCATCAGGAGCATACTACAGAGTTATATATCACATGAAGTGAATAAACAAATAATACCTTGGATGAAATACTCAATACATATTCACTAATAATTTTTAAATGTGGCGTATGTTATCTCAACGGTGATCTAAGATTTAAAAATAATGTCCTTATGTTTGTATAAAATAAAAGTTAGTTGCATATCCTTTACAGGACGTTTGCAGTCAACACCAGCATTTTTTGCTGTTGTTGATGACTTGGCAAGTTTACGTTCAGTAGTTTTACCATTGCTTTCTGAATTACCAGCACCCATGCCATTTATGGTATAAAATTAGCGGAACACGGTCTGCTGCCAAATCGCGCACAGCTGTGTTTCGAACGCGGCTATAGGGGATCACGAACCGCGTTTGTAAACCCTTCGTCACAGAGACTGGATCTGTTTGTTTAGAAATAGCTGGAATCTCTTAACTGATAACGCCTTGATATATTTCAGCAATTGATTATTGTTTGTTGTATACAGTATATGAAATGCCTTTTCTTTGTTAACTCTATTATTGCTAATAAGCAAATGTTCAAACAATAGTGGCTGACTGGACATTTATGACATTCGTAGCATGTTACTGCTTCAAAACATATTTTTAAAATTAGTTAATATTTCTCATTAAGTAACTAGGACATGTCAGTAGGAAGGACTGGTTAGTATGGTCTTTTCTATTTCTTCTGCCCTTCAATGCTCAATGGGACATAAGCCCTCAACCAAACCAGGCCAAGCTGTTCTATATGTTGCTATTTCCTGCAGTTCACTCCATGTCCTCCAATATTATTCATCTCCGTCTGTAACTCTCTCCTTCAAGTGTTTTTAGATCTCCCAATGTTTCATTTGCCTTCTGGATTCCAGACAAGAGTGTCTAGTTATACTGTCCTCAGGTTTTTTCAGTGTTTGCTCTAACCAGCACAAATGTCTTTTCTTCACCTCTTGGTTCAGTGAGATTTGTTTAGTTCTCTCCATGAGCTCAGCATTGGTAATTCCTTCATACCATTTTATTATCACTATTCTACGCAGGCACCAATTAGTGAATGTGTGTAGTTTATTTGCAATTCTTTTAATTATTCTCCATGTTTCTAACTCATACAGTAGTAATGATTTAACATTGCAGACTGTACCAAATAATTTGTGCTGCAGTTTAGCTGAAGTGTCTGTACTGGATTTTCTTCTTCTTCTTCTTCTTCGTTCATCCGGAGTTTTTTTTCGGACGTGATTGCGTTGTGCCTGTTTACAGCAGAGCTGCGTTCTTGCGCCGTTAGGCCGACACATCCGACTTCTGCGGGTGTTTGTTGACCGGGTTAACCTTCCCGGGGTACTGGATTTAATAGCTTCTGCTGGGATACCATCTGGGCCTGCAGCTTCCCCATCTTTTAGTAGTTGTTAGTAATACAGTAGTACTGATTTAACATTGGAGATAAAATTCTAAGTTTAGTGCTAAGTTTAACTTCCTTTGACTTCTACATATGTCATAGTGCTCTAACAGCTCCTCTTGCATTTTGTGTTCTTACTTTAGTACCTCTGTTTCCTCATTTTTGTTCACATTGTTTCCCTATAGGTGTATGATTCCACCTCTTGAAGTGGAATTTCACCAATGGAGATCAAGTTGTTATTTGCTTGGTTCAATCTCATTATCTTTGTCTTGCCTTTATAAACTTTTAGACCTAGTTGTTGTGACATCTCTTCAAGCTTTATCAGTTTATCCTGCACTTGATTACATGTGAGTGACAGGAGAGTACTGTTGCCGGCAAAGTCCAAAAACGTCAAGTTGCTTTGTTAACAGTCCATTGAATTCCAAATCTGACTGTAGTTTTTGTTTTCATAACCCAGTCTATAGTCAGTAAAAATAATAATGGTGACAAAAGACATCCCTGTCATATCATGTTTTTATTTCAAATGTAGATTGGTGCTAGCACTAGATCCCAATCATGTTTATTTTCTTTTTGATAGTTCTAAATCCTGCTGTTAATTTTTTTTGCGCTTGCTCACTTTCAACTCAAGCATAGTCCATACACACTACTTCCAGTAGTGCTGGACTGAATTTTGCGTGTGGATTAGCTTTACCTATTAACAGTGTCCCTCACCATCAAGCGAACCCACTCCAACTTCAGAGGTACTGGTAATTTACATCCCCAAGACAAGGACGATAGGTCAATGTTTTAGTCCTACTCTCCAGTGTAGAGGTCGAATCCCTTACCTCGGCATCAGCACACTGGATGTTTAAGAACACATATTCTTATACATTCGGCCATGCTGGCCTACCCCCCTGCTGTTATTATTCTAGAGCTCTCTGCCTTCCACTCTAATAGTGCTTCATTTGCCTCTTTGGATAACATCAGGGCCACTCCTTCACTGTGGGTGGGGGTGGGGGGAGAATTTTCCTCTTTATGCCTGTGTACAGCACTGTTTCACCTGTACTTAGATACTGTTCACGTGTTCCAGCCTACCTTGTTTCGCACAATCACAAGATGCTAATATTATAATTATTTTATTTCTGCTGCCACCTGTGCTGTCTTACTTAATTTACACACAGTTTTAACGTTCCAAGCGCCAATCCTGGAGATTTTCCTAAGTGAACAAAATTTAATCTGTGCCCCAGACTCCTTGCGATTTTCTCCGCAGGGCATCATATCTCTTCTATAAGAGCTTCCTTTCCTCTTGGGAGGCTGGGTAATTATTTTTTATTTACACAACTTATTCATGGTTGGTTGGACTCCGCAGATGAATTTTTCTATGTGATGGGGTAGCCTAAGCTAAGCACAACCCTTCTTTAGCCGCCCCTTACAACATGCCATATAGGATGCAGTGTTACTATTCTTAGCTTTCCTTGCGGGTCCCAGTAACATACAGGTGGGATCATCCTTTGCCACCTCTTAACATGTATGGTGGGTTAAACTGTTACTAATCTTTGCATCCCCTTAGGGTCCCATAACACTCAGCAGATTACGGTCTTTTACAAAGCTAAAATGTGTCCCATGTTGCTTAAAATAAATAGATTTGTTAAGATATCCCTGTTGGTTTTTTTTTCTTTCCAACTATTTTGCAATTATGCAGAAAACTTGTTTACCTGTTCTCTAATTACCACAGGTAAACAGTGATGCTGTTTCCATTAAGAAAAAGTAATTACATATGCAGGTCACAAAGATCCACGTTTGTCAATATTTTTCTATTCTGGCGCATGACAATACAAGCAGGACTAGACACTAACGACTTAAAAAACAAAACCGTCAAGTTCTTAAATTACAATAAGTTCAACTATCCATAATGAAATCAAGTAGCAAACAAAAGATAAGACAAAAAAATCATGTGCTGCGGCCTGAAACAACCACTGCATTTTTAACTCATTCAGTGTTGAAGGACAATATATCGCCACAAGTAACTCCCATTTGGACAGAAGGATGCTATATCACTATACTAAGGTCACCGTGTTATTTTTGTTTTGTTTTGTTTTGTGGTATCTTTCGCTGAATCAGTTAAAATAGTAAACATGCTTTTACATATGTTGATGTTTATTGGGTACTAGCTGACCTGGCCTGGCTTCGCCCAGCCCCTGGCAGGGATCTATCTATCTGCCTGCCTGCCTGCCTACCTACCTACCCCTCTCTCTGTCTATCTGTCTGTCCGTCTGCCTGTTTATCTATCTCTATCTATCTATATCTGTCTGTCTGCCTGCCTGTCTGTCTGTCTGTCTGACGACCCGGCTGTCTATCCATCCATCCATCCATAGGACCCGGCCCAGCTTCTACCAGCCCCTGGAGGGAGCATCTCATTTAATTCATATTCAGCCCCTGCTCCTGTTCCCTTCCCCAAAAAGACGAGCCGGCCCGGCTTCGCCCAGCTCCTGGCGGGGAGCATCTCATTTAATTCATATTCGGCCCCTGCTCCCATTCCCGTTCCCAAAAAAGACGACCCGCCCGGCTTCGCCTTGCCCCTGGCGGGGAGCGCCTCATTTAATTCCCCCGCAAGTTACCAACATGGTTAGAACCACTACCGATTCTCGCCGTCGTCATGTTACTCACGAGAGTATATGGGATTACGGAGAAAGCCACTAACTTCTAGGCCAGGGAGCCACTGCCTATATAGGTAGCCAAAATATGAATAAAATTTGGTGGAACTGTGGTAAAGCTGTGAAAATGTAAACAATATAAAATGACACAAAGTAGTTTTGCGTATGTGTTTGTTTGCTGTTAAGGCTAATCACCGAAAAGTCCTGTATGTGTCGTAATTCTGTTATGTAAAGCTGCACTACTTTGTGTCATTTTATAGTGTTTATATAGGTAGCCAGTGTGATACTGACTATATAGTAGCCAGTGTGATACTGACTATATAGGTAGCCAGTGTGATACTGACTATATAGGTAGCCAGTGTGATACTGCCTCTATAGGTAGCCAGTGGGATGCTGACTATATAGGTAGCCAGTGTGATACTGACTATATAGGTAGCCAGTGAGATACTGACTATATAGGTAGCCAGTGTGATACTGACTTTATAGGTAGCCAGTGTGATACTGACTATATAGGTAGCCAGTGTGATACTGACTATATAGGTAGCCAGTGAGATACTGACTATATAGGTAGCCAGTGTGATACTGACTATATAGGTAGCCAGTGTGATACTGACTATATAGGTAGCCAGTGTGATACTGACTTTATAGGTAGCCAGTGTGATACTGACTATATAGGTAGCCAGTGTGGTGCTGACTATATAGGTAGCCAGTGTGATACTGACTATATAGGTAGCCAGTGAGATACTGACTATATAGGTAGCCAGTGTGATACTGACTATATAGGTAGCCAGTGTGATACTGACTATATAGGTAGCCAGTGTGATACTGACTATATAGGTAGCCAGTGAGATACTGACTATATAGGTAGCCAGTGTGATACTGACTTTATAGGTAGCCAGTGTGGTGCTGACTATATAGGTAGCCAGTGTGATACTGACTATATAGGTAGTCAGTGTGATACTGACTATATAGGTAGCCAGTGAGATACTGACTATATAGGTAGCCAGTGTGATACTGACTTTATAGGTAGCCAGTGTGGTGCTGACTATATAGGTAGCCAGTGTGATACTGACTATATAGGTAGCCAGTGAGATACTGACTATATAGGTAGCCAGTGTGATACTGACTTTATAGGTAGCCAGTGTGGTGCTGACTATATAGGTAGCCAGTGTGATACTGACTATATAGGTAGCCAGTGAGATACTGACTATATAGGTAGCCAGTGTGATACTGACTATATAGGTAGCCAGTGAGATACTGACTATATAGGTAGCCAGTGTGATACTGACTTTATAGGTAGCCAGTGTGATACTGCCTCTATAGATAGCCAGTGTGGTGCTGACTATATAGGTAGCCAGTGTGATGCTGACTATACAGGTAGCCAGTGTGATACTGACTATAGGTAGCCAGTGTGATACTGCCTCTATAGATAGCCAGTGTGATGCTGACTATATAGGTAGCCAGTGTGATACTGACTATATAGGTAGCCAGTGTGATGCTGACTATATAGGTAGCCAGTGTGATACTGACTATATAGGTAGCCAGTGTGATACTGCCTCTATAGGTAGCCAGTGTGATGCTGACTATATAGGTAGCCAGTGTGATACTGACTATATAGGTAGCCAGTGTGATACTGACTATATAGGTAGCCAGTGTGATACTGCCTCTATAGGTAGTGTCAAAGATCTGGATAAGAGTTTACAGAGTTAAGAATATAAGAAATAGAGCTAAGACAGAGACGATTAGAGAACACCAGACAGAAGAGACACAAGCGCTATAAATAGCTTTACAACAGGACACACTCGTGTCAACCAAGAGGGCATTGAGTGTAAGTGAGCGGGGGTTTCCCAAGACACTAGGAAACTCGCCTCTCGACGAGTAACCATGGAGTACAGGTTACTATAGTTAACTGACAAGCGTGCTGGGACTCCACGCACGCAAGACTCGCCAGCGCACGGAGGACCCAACGTCCGTGTTTGAACACGCAACTAGAAGCGTGGTTCAGACTGCGACTGAGACGGCTAGAGAATAGACATGTTCACTTGGAATACTATAAGTTTATAGACAATAGTGATAGTTAGGCTTTAGATTCCATTCAGTGCTTAGTAGTATCATTATCACCTCTTCATTGCATCTATGTAACGTACTATGATGTTTATTGTCAATGAAGTATTCCGCTCGCGGAGCTTGTTTGTAATCAGCTCTAAATAAAATTTATCCTTTTGCAAATAACACGAGTTATCATTTCATGTGGTGCAAAAGTAGGGGAGTCCTGAAATACCTGTCGCAAGTAAGTCGCTGACAGGTAGCCAGTGTGATGCTGACTATATAGGTATCCAGTGGTATAGTGACTATATAGGTAGCCAGTGTGATGCTGACTATATAGGTAGCCAGTGTGATGCTGACTATATAGGTAGCCAGTGTGATACTGACTATATAGGTAGCCAGTGTGATACTGACTTTATAGGTAGCCAGTGTGATACTGACTTTATAGGTAGCCAGTGTGATACTGACTTTATAGGTAGCCAGTGTGATACTGACTATATAGGTAGCCAGTGTGATACTGACTATATAGGTAGCCAGTGTGATACTGACTATACAGGTAGCCAGTGTGATACTGACTATATAGGTAGCCAGTGTGATACTGCCTCTATAGGTAGCCAGTGTGATGCTGACTATATAGGTAGCCAGTGTGATACTGACTATATAGGTAGCCAGTGTGATACTGCCTCTATAGGTAGCCAGTGTGATGCTGACTATATAGGTAGCCAGTGTGATACTGACTATATAGGTAGCCAGTGTGATATGCCTCTATAGGTAGCCAGTGTGATGCTGACTATATAGGTAGCCAGTGTGAT
Organism: Cepaea nemoralis; assembly: GCA_014155875.1. Taxonomy (NCBI): domain Eukaryota; kingdom Metazoa; phylum Mollusca; class Gastropoda; order Stylommatophora; family Helicidae; genus Cepaea; species Cepaea nemoralis. The sequence continues at coordinate 203,764 of JACEFZ010027313.1, read as the reverse complement.
ACTGACTATATAGGTAGCCAGTGTGATACTGCCTCTATAGGTAGCCAGTGTGATGCTGACTATATAGGTAGCCAGTGTGATACTGCTATATAGGTAGCCAGTGTGATACTGACTATATAGGTAGCCGTGTGATACTGACTATTAGGTAGCCAGTGAGATACTGCCTATATAGGTAGCCAGTGTGATACTGCCCCTATAGGTGGCCAGTGTGATACTTCCTCTATCAGTAGCCAGTGTGATACTGACTATATAGGTAGCCAGTGTGATACTTCCTCTATAGGTATCCAGTGGTATAGTGACTATATAGGTAGCCAGTGTGATACTTCCTCTATAGGTAGCCAGTGTGATACTTCCTCTATAGGTAGCCAGTGTGATACTTCCTCTATAGGTAGCCAGTGTGATACTTCCTCTATAGGTAGCCAGTGTGATACTGCCTCTATAGGTAGCCAGTGTGATACTACCTCTATAGGTAGCCAGTGTGATACTTCCTCTATAGGTAGCCAGTGTGATACTGTCTATATAGGTAGCCAGTGTGAAACTGCCTCTATAGGTAGCCAGTGTGATACTTCCTCTATAGGTATCCAGTGGTATAGTGACTATATAGGTAGCCAGTGTGATACTTCATCTATAGGTAGCCAATGTGATACTGCCTCTATAGGTAGCCAGTGTGATACTGCCTCTATAGGTAGCCAGTGTGATACTTCCTCTATAGGTAGCCAGTGTGATACTGTCTATATAGGTAGCCAGTGTGATACTGCCTCTATAGGTAGCCAGTGTGATACGGCCTATATAGGTAGCCAGTGTGATACTTCCTCTATAGGTATCCAGTGGTATAGTGACTATTTAGGTAGTCAGTGTGATACTTCCTCTATCGGTAGCCAGTGTGATACTTCCTCTATAGGTATCCAGTGGTATAGTGACTATATAGGTAGCCAGTGTGATACTTCCTCTATAGGTAGCCAGTGTGATACTGCCTCTATAGGTAGCCAGTGTGATACTTCATCTATAGGTATCCAGTGGTATAGTGACTATATAGGTAGCCAGTGTGATACTTCCTCTATAGGTAGCCAGTGTGATACTGCCTCTATAGGTAGCCAGTGTGATACTTCCTCTATAGGTATCCAGTGGTATAGTGACTATATAGGTAGCCAGTGTGATACTGCCTCTATAGGTAGCCAGTGTGATACTTCCTCTATAGGTATCCAGTGGTATAGTGACTATATAGGTAGCCAGTGTGATAGTGCTTCTATAGGTAGCCAGTGTGATACTGCTTCTATAGGTAGCCAGTGTGATAGTGCTTCTATAGGTAGCCAGTGTGATACTTCCTCTATAGGTAGCCAGTGTGATACTGCCTCTATAGGTAGCCAGTGTGATACTGCTTCTATAGGTAGCCAGTGTGATACTTCCTCTATAGGTAGACAGTGTGATATTGCTTCTATAGGTAGCCAGTGTGATACTGCCTCTATAGGTAGCCAGTGTGATACTTCCTCTATAGGTAGCCAGTGTGATACTGTCTCTATAGGTAGCCAGTGTGATACTGCTTCTATAGGTAGCCAGTGTGATACTTCCTCTATAGGTAGCCAGTGTGATACTTGCTTCTATAGGTAGCCAGTGTGATACTGCTTCTATAGGTAGCCAGTGTGATACTTCCTCTATAGGTAGCCAGTGTGATACTGCCTCTATAGGTAGCCAGTGTGATACTGCCTCTATAGGTAGCCAGTGTGATACTGCTTCTATAGGTAGCCAGTGTGATACTGCTTCTATAGGTAGCCAGTGTGATACTTCCTCTATAGGTAGCCAGTGTGATACTTGCTTCTATAGGTAGCCAGTGTGATACTGTCTCTATAGGTAGCCAGTGTGATACTGCCTTCTATAGGTAGACAGTGTGATACTGCTCTATAGGTAGCCAGTGTGATACTCCTCTATAGGTAGCCAGTGTGATACTTGCTTCTATAGGTAGCCAGTGTGATACTTCCTCTATAGGTAGACAGTGTGATACTGCTTCTATAGGTAGCCAGTGTGATACTTCCTCTATAGGTAGACAGTGTGATATTGCTTCTATAGGTAGCCAGTGTGATACTGCTTCTATAGGTAGCCAGTGTGATACTTGCCTTCTATAGGTAGCCAGTGTGATACTGCTTCTATAGGTAGCCAGTGTGATACTGCTTCTATAGGTAGCCAGTGTGATACTGCTTCTATAGGTAGCCAGTGTGATACTGCTTCTATAGGTAGCCAGTGTGATACTGCCTGCTATCGGTAGACAGTGTGATACTTGCTTCTATCGTTAGCCAGTGTGATACTGCCTCTATAGGTAGGACAGTGTGTATACTTGGCTTCTAAGGTAAGCCAGTGTGATACTTTCCCTCTATAGGTAGACAGTGTGATATTGCTTTCTATAGGTAGCCAGTGTGATACTGCCTCTATAGGTAGACAGTGGTGCTACTGTGCCTCATAGGTAGCCAGTGTGATACCTTGTCTTCTATAAGGTAGCCAGTGTAGATACTGCTTCTATATATGTAGCCAGCTGTGATACTGCCACTCTATAGGTAGCCAGTGTGATACTTCCTTCTATATGTAGGCTCAGTGGTTGATACTGCTTCTATATAAGTAGCCAGTGTAATACTGGTGCTTCTATATGTAGCCAGTGTGATACTGCCCTCTATAGGTAGACAGTGTGATACTTGCTGCTATAAGGTAGGACCAGTGTAATACTGTCTATCTATAGGTAGCCATTGTGGTACTGCCTCTATAGGTAGCAGTGTGATTACTTCCTTCTATATGTAGCCAGTGTGATACTGCTTCTATAGGTAGCCAGTGTGATACTGCTTCTATAGATAGCCAGTGTGATACTTCCTCTATAGGTAGCCAGTGTGATACTGCTTCTATAGGTAGCCAGTGTGATACTGCCCATATAGGTAGCCAGTGTGATAATTGCTGCTATAGGTAGCCAGTGTGATATATCTATACAAGTAGACAGTGTAATACTGCCTATATATGTAGTCGGTATGATACTGCCACTATAGGTAGTCAGTGTGATACTGCCTATGTAACTCTTCTGCTGTTGGATCACTGAAAATATCTGCAAAATGTGTGAAAGTAAACACTCAACAATTTTCCAGTCAACTGACTGCAGCTTTTTAATCAAATGCTGTCCATGGATAAGTCACTGAAAAAAAGACTCTAGTGTCAATTTTTCTGTCAATTAAACGCCTATGTCATTAGGCAGGGTGCATGATGATGATGCATTCAACACATGTACAGCACTTTTATTTGTTTTGTTTTCTACATTTGATCTATTTAATTCAGGTTAGAGGTTCTTCATCACAACATGTTGTTCCACCTTTTGACAGCTTACATACCAAAGCTGTCCAAAAATGTTATCAAGGCTATCAGTGATAACCAATTTTTTTCAATCTTTCAAGTACTCTAAACAAGTCTATCTACACATTTTTGTTTTCATGATTTGTAGTAACAATTTCCACATTAAGAAATCAAGATGTTTTCAAAAGCCAGCTATTCACAGAAAAATTAGTTCAAGTTAAATGGCTTCTGGTTTGAATTTATTCGCTTGTTTCTTTACCCAACAATGTTAATATATATTTTTAAACTGCATATAACAGGCATGAAACATGAAACAATAAAGTCAAAGTATATATTAATTTTAATACCAGGTAAAGATCTATGCATAAGGAAGTAAGTCAAGTTGCTTACGTGTTGCACAGGCTCTTAAGAGAAGCAAAGAACAGTTAAACTGTAACCTTCCATGCATGTCATAAAAAGTTACTAACGAAAGTTGGGCATGGGGATGGCTACTCCATCCCACAGAATGAATCATCCAAATAAAAACAAGAAGTCCGGGAAGGTTAACCCGGTCAACAAATGCCCGCAGAAGTCGGATGTGTCGGCCTAACGGCGCAAGAACGCAGCTCTGCTGTAAACAGGCACAACGCAATCACATCCGGAAAAAAAACTCCGGATGAACGAAGAAGAAGAAGAAAACAAGAAGTAATTGGTAAGCTTTGCTAGAACATAATCGCAAGTAACAAAATGAACGATGCAGCCAAAGCTTTCACCAGCACACAGACAACACAAACACACATAGTGTGTGCTGCCAGCAACACAATTATTTTGCACTGACTGCTGTTTTCAGTTGTTTTAACAGTTTTGCAATGTGTACACTCACAGCCTACCTGGCACTGACTATTCTCTGAGTCGCCAAACTACAGTCAGATGGGCCATGGGCACCAACAAGATGCAAACGTATATCCATTCTGTCATGTGCTTGTATGTATATCCCACAATGAATGTTCCTTGCTTGTCCCTCAAAATTTATGTTATTATTTTATTTTTGTTCATTCGTTTTGAACTCAAGCGTAGTCCTTACACATGCTACTACTACTAGTTAACTGGACTGATTTTTGCGTGTGGATTAGCTTTCCCTATTACTAGTGTCCCTTGCAATCAGGCGAACCCACTCTGACTTCTGAGGTACGTGTAATTTATGTCCCCAAGTCAAGGACAAGAAGTCAACATTTTAGTCCAACTGACCTGTGTAGGAGTTGAATCCACTCCCTCAGCATCAGCACACCAGAACTTTCAGAGATAGGTTCTTATCTACTCAGCCATGCTGAACTCCGTGCTATTATTATGATTCACTTTAAACAAAAATTATGTTGCTCTGAAAACAAAAAGCTCCTAGATTTTATGTGGTTAGCATGTCTGTTTGCTGGCCCAGTGTTGTTTGAATCCCTCTCAAAGTGGATCATGGCTGTTATATATCTCCCATATCTCTGATGATAGCCGGTTCTGTGGCAAAGAGGTTATTAACACAATTCGTAATCCCACACACCACGGTCGAATTGGCAGCAGACCACCTTGCTTTGGTTTTAATACAATAGTATGAGTGCCAGTCTTTCAGAAAGCAATGGCAAACTAATGAACGCAAACTTGCCAAGAAATCATAAACAGTCAAAAAATGCTGGGGTTGACTGCCACATCCTGTAAAGGATATACAAATAACTAACAAGGCGGATAATTTTTTGTTAAACTTGGCCTGAGCTCCCAGATCAACTTGGCCTAAAATTGGCACCAGGAAATGTTCTGGAAGTAAAGGCGGCTGATGTGATACTGACCACATCACCAGCTGAGTGCTGCTCTACAAGAACCATGGGCCTGGCATCATAGAACTAATACACCTCAAGCATGGGAAACCAGTCTTTACTTTTAAGTAACTTACAAGATATGAAATGCCATTCATAGATTTTTTTTCTGTCATTTCAAAGGTAGGAAATTAACAGCATCATAATAATCACTAGTAATATTAACACAACCATCAACAACAATAAAAATAAAAAGCATGAATAATAAGTGTAGATAAAAGCCAACTGAAATAATTAGAAAGAAATAAGAGATAATAATTTACTGAACTGTATAAACTATAAAATGCTTCAAAGAATTCAAGAAACAAAAGATCAAAGAAAACACAAGCATTCAATTAAACTAAGAAGTATCAAAAAGTTTTACCCACATCACAAACTGAAGAATAATATCCACATGATTTCACATCCTTCATTAAAGCCACATAAGTGAAGCCAACTAGAGCTTACTTAAGATCCTTTCTTGCTTGTTCAAACTGCCATGTGTGATCATGTGTAAAGGGATGGTTTATCTCTCCCATGGTCAACCACTTCAGTGATTGGCTGAAGGATTAGTCCAACCAATTATCAGTAATTTTACAACCTGGCTACACTGGATGATCTTCGTCACTAATGATATGGTCTTACAAACAAAAGGTCATGACCTACTGACCCCTAAGCCAACACAGAGTTTCACTATTAGTTTATCAATGACCTTTAACATCTTCCTTTCTTCTTCTTCTGCACTCTATCTCCATGGAGTATAAATCCTCAAACAACTCAAACCAAGTCTTCCTAACTGTTGCTATCTCCTGCAGTTCCCCCATGTCCTGACCTTTCTATCTGTATCTAATTTTCTTCTTCATGTGATTTTAGGTCTCCCTCTATTTCATGGAATCCCTCTATTTCATGGAATCCCTCTATTTCACTGTCTCCCTCTATTTCACTGTCTCCCTCTATTTCACTGTCTCCCTCTATTTCACTGTCCCCCTCTATTTCACTGTCTCCCTCTATTTCAATGTCTCTGTCTATTTACCTGTCTCCCACTATTTCATGTTCTCCCTCTATATCATTGTCTCCCTCTATTTCACGGTCTCCCTCTATTTCACTGTCTCCCTCTATTTCACGGTCTCCCTCTATTTCATTGTCTCCCTCTATATCACTGTCTCCCTCTATTTCACTGTCTCCCTCTATTTCACTGTCTCCCTCTATTTCATCTGCCCTGTGGGTTCCAGAGACCACACTTTCTAGTTATACTATGATCAGGCTGTCTCGGTGTCTTTCCTATCCAGTCTAGCATATTTTCCTCACCTTTTGATTTGCTGAAATCTAGTTCTCTACCTAAGCTATGCATTAGTGATTCTGTCAAACCATTTTAGTTCTTCTAGACCAGTGATTCTCAACTGGTGGGGAATCCCCCGGGAGGGGGGGGGGGTGGAATTTTAGGGTTTCCATGGGGGAATGAAGACCATTTCAAGATCGCGTTAATACAAGAACCGATTACTTGATATTGTTTTTCCCTTCATACTTTACAGTTATGTACGTCTCATCCTTCTAAAATTCATTTTATAAAGCAAGTAGACCCACAAATCATGTTTTATGTGGATGTCTAGACTTGTTTTAGTATATGCTATTACATTTACCTTCCATTTTTACGTATAATGTGTAGGGGTGGGGGGATTTTTAGATAGGAAATATGAAAAGGGGGGGGGGGGGGGGGAATGATGTTCTGAAAATACGGTGAAGGAGGGATGGGCAAAATTTTTGATAGGAAGGGGGGGGGGGGAATGACGTTCTGAAAATATGGTGAAGGGGGGCACGGGCCAAAAAAGGTTGAGAACCACTGTTCTAGACTGTGTAAGCTGGGCTCCCTGGCCTAGGAGTTAAACGACTTTCTCCGTAATCCCGTTTATCCACGTAGGGTAACGCAGCGCGAGAATTGATAGCTGTTCTCAACACATTAGTGACTAACAGGGTAAGTGAGCCGGCCGCTCAGAAAGCAATGGCAAACTACTGAGCATAATCTTGCCAAGAAATCAACAACAGCGGTAAAATGCTGGTGCTGACAGCGATGTCCTGTAAAGGATATACGGAAAAAAAAAAAAGACTGTGTAAGCAACAGTTAGGTAAAGGACCCTTGAACACACCTTAAAGCAAGATTGAGGGAGGATAAGAACAAGGGAAAGGCAGAGAAGTAAACATCTGGATGGCTTGACCACATAGTATGGTCAGGAAAAAGAACAGAGAGCTGATACATGACTCTGGTGATCATATATGATGGCGAAACATGACATCCCATGCTTATTGGCATGGCACACGATGATGATGATGGTGATTTAGGCATCTAGCACTAAACCTGTATTTTTATAGATCAATGGGCATTCAATGGGTGACGTAGTCACTATCATCCTGCCATCTTTAATTCCCAAGACATTTAATGGTGCCCACAAATTTCCTAGTTCTATGCAATCTCCTCTTGAATTATGTAATCTTTAGTTATATATCTCTCTATTCCCCCATCTTTATCTGCAATATTATCTAAATATACCTTGACATGAGGTTTTATCAAGTGAGATCAGGTTATCAATTTTATTTATCTTACATGTGATTTTGTGTAAAGGACAGGAGAGCAATTTCATCAACAAACTAATCACAGTTCATTGAATTCCATTTCTGGTTGTGGTAATTATTATCTTCATAACCAAGTCTATTATAGTCAGTAACAATCATAAAGGTGACATCCTTGTCACACTTCGGTTCTTATTTCAAATATATCTGTTAGTTCTCCCTCATGAAGAACTCTGCATTTCATGTCTTTTTATGATGTCTTTATTAAGTTTATGATCCTATGCTGGCTCCACAGAGCCTCGTCAATTTCCAATAAGATTCCTTATCAATGCCATCAAAAGCCTTTTCATAGTCCACAGGTCCAATATAAAATGACAATTTCAATTCAGAATGTTTTGCTTTATTATTATGTGTAATGTGGCTATCTGGTCAGTGCTGTATCTTTTTGGTCAAAAGCCTGCCTGTTTATCCCTCAGTTTGTCAGTGGCATCTATTTTAATATCTGCAGAATGATCCTTCTGAATATTTTCCCAGGAAGTGACAAAGACATTACTCCTCTATAATTGTTTGTAAAAAGTAAAGTGTTTTGTATCACCTTGTCAACCTATTCCTAAACTTTGCAAGCTAGTTTTATATTAGCTATGGTAGATTAGTGGCTAGCTGCTTGCCTTTCACCCAGTGGTTATAGATTTGAATCCACATCAAGGCAGATTTTAAAACTGAACTGGGCTGCTGAGTCGTCCAAGGACGTCAAATGGGTACGTCATGATATCAAATGGGTACCAGGAAATATCTTGGGAAATAAAGGCGGCCAGTGTTATACTGACATCACCCACTGAGTGCCAATGTCTATACAAATCTGGGTCTAGCACCATGTGCCCAAAGCTCCTAAAACGTGTAATCGGGTCTTTTACTCTTTTATGTTAACGATTTTTCTAACAGCACAAAACAAAAAATCAGAGACCTGGTGATGTTAAACTCAAGTTTACATCATCCATAAGTGTATTTTTTTTTTTTGGTGTGCCATATCCTATTTACAGTACATCGCTGTCAACACCGGCACTACTGTCTGTTGTTGATGTCTTGGTAAGTCTACGTTTAGTAGTTTGTTATTGCTTTCAGAACAACAGGCTCCCATACCATCACCTTAATACCCAGCACGACAAGGTCTGCTGATAAATCAGTCGCAGCTGTGTTTCGTTTCGAACGCAGGTAAGCAGAATTACGAACGCCTTTTATGAAGATTACAGGGATTTTGTCCAAACACCAGATCATCTCATTCTCATATTAACAATTATTTTATTATTAACTTAACAATTTGCTTTATAACTGTGCTACAAAGCCAGTCAATGGCCTCAATGTGAATATACTAAGTTGATACTACTACTATACTATTAATATTAATTAATATTAAATCAGCGGGATTTGCTGAGGAGGGGATCAGAGCACTTATGGACTGAATGGTTCGATGTGCAACGAGGATGATCTGTCGACTAACTAACTAACTAATATTAATTAATTATTATTAATATTAGTAATTCAGGAAGTACAAGTGTCATTCATGTATCAAATGTCCTATTAAACAGTATCCTAAATTGAAAACTAAACATTGAAATATTGATTGAAATGTAAACAGCATTTTAAGAAAAAAAATTAAACCCACTGCCTGACTATAATACTATATTAAATTTATTATTTATAAAGGATACGATATCAACTTGACAAATAATAGTTCAGTTCAGGGCGGAAAGTTCACTTCACTACTTGTGAACACCAGCAGAACAAATCATTGAGAAAACATCCACTCACATAGTGTAGTCACATAGCATCTCATTGGATCATATCATCCATCAGTATCTTATTTTACTTTTTACTTACTTATGCTTAATATACAGTTTAATGCACATTAATTAATATTCTAATAATATTATAAATAGCACTTAAACTTACGCAGACAATTCACGGGTGACATATCATTTTCATGTAGCCTATCCTTTCATCTAGGTCGAGTTGACGTTCTGTTAAATCACAAGTAATACTTAATAATAATAAGTATGTGATGTTGCTTCACGGGGTATTTTAATTAAGTCCCTGCTAATCGAACAGCGAGATCACAAGACCTTTCACTTGTGGCTAAATCTAGCCACAAGATTAGCTACTTCTAATCAATCATCCACTTCTTCCTTGTTCACACTCAGACCTCGACGCTCATCATCACCATCATCATCCACTATTGCCGTCATGCGCCGTGGAAAGAAGTAATGGATATTCCAGCGCTTGATGGGTGGCGCTGAATAGTGTCATTTCATGTGATTGTATAATGTCTTTGATGTCGTTAATACATTTTTGTTTCTAGGGCGTCCTCTTGCTCCACGTTAATGCCTCTAAATGTTCTAGGTGCGAATAGCCTGCTCCGTGGCTAAGGTGTTACGGACGCAGTTCGTAATACCCCATACCCGCGTTCGAAACACAGCTGCGGGCGATTTGGCAGCCGGCCGCCTTGCGTTCGTTTTTTTACGAAATTGTATGGCCAGTATGGGTGACGGTCTTTTCAGAAAGCTATGGCAAACTGAACGTAAACTTGCCAAGAGATGACAACAGCCAAAAAAAAAAAAAAAAATGCTGGTGCTGACTGCGACGTCCTATGAAAGATATGCAACTAACTTTGTTTTTTTGTTTTTTTTATGTGCGAATAAGAATACTTGGAGTATGAAAGAATTTATATTGAAAGAGTTTAGAATTGCATGAGAGCAGATTACCACTCCATCATCATCATCATGAAGTAATCTGCAGATAATTCAATAATGCCATCAATGTAATATTATCATATGTGCGCATTTGATATATTCGCAAATGTAAAGGCAAACACGCAATACACCTTGTAAATACACTGTTTTGTATGGAATGAAGGTTTTAACAATAATAATAAAACTAGTAGCTAGTTTCAGGTTTATAGCACTCCCGTACAGTTTTTGATGGGAAGAAATTGACAGATGCCACGTTCTACCAGGTGCATTTTTAATGACTGTGCAGTGTTTAAAAAATATTGCCTGTCCAAGTTTTGTATTTACCGATTATGTTGAATGAACTTTACAGAGAGTGAATACAAAACTTGGACCGGCAATATTTTCAAACACTGCACAGTCATTAAAACTACACCCTATACGCTCGTTGTAAGTTGCATAAACACAAAAATGGACAGCGGATTTGGTCAGTGTTACAAGAACACAATTACAAGTGGCAGAGTTAATGTTGCCGATAGAAAGATTTCTACAGCACATAACAAAGATGCAACAACAACAACAACAACATGGAACACAACAAAAGGTCACTAAGCTGAAGTCATGGACACGTCTGAATCCTAGGACACAAAAATAAAACTCAACGTTGTAAACTGGCCAAGACTTGCCTACTGTAGAAGGTGACTAGATGTCATGTGGCTATTGCCACACACAAAGATCCATGAACAGATCTTAAGTGTGTGGTATAGGTGGTATTGATATTTCAATATGTTGCCATGTTCACAATGAATAACGTACGATGAGTTGATCTTTGTTTGAAAATTGATGATAAGCATCATTTTTCATATCGTTTGTGTTGCTTATGTCCTGTAAGAAGATTTTATAGAAGAGTTTTGCTATTTCGCAAGTTGAATTCAAATAATTTTATTCTAGAGACCCACCCACTTTACAAGTCGATGTGATTCTTCGCAAGTCGCCGTGTACTGGCATCAACTGAATAGTGACTTTGTCATGTTTTCAAGTGCGACATCATGTTTGAGTCCTCCCAATCTAGCTTTTTTTTTTTTACATGACGATTTTTATCATATGCATCATCATCATCATCATCATGTGCCTTGCAAACTGATCTTGGCGTCGCTATCTCTGCTGACCTCTTCCTCGCCTGCTTTTAACTTTGCAATCCATTGTGTTTTGTATAGGTATTTAATGTGGCCAACAATTTAAAATTGCTTCTATCAGCAGTTTTCTCGTGCAAAACTGCTGTGGAATGTCTACGTTTGCTTGATTTTGCTACCGTGAAATGTGGCATTTTTTTTTTTTTCACTCGCTTTGAACTCTGGCGCCCGGGAAGGTTAACCCGGTCAACAAATGCCCGCAGAAGTCGGATGTGTCGGCCTAACGGCGCAAGAACGCAGCTCTGCTGTAAACAGGCACAACGCAATCACGTCCGGAAAAAAACTCCGGATGAACGAAGAAGAAGAAGAAGAACTCTGGCGTAGTTCACACTGGACGTATTTTTGCGTGTGTTGTAGCTTTCCTTATTACCAATGTTCCCTGTCATGAGGTAAACTCATTCCGACTTCTGATGTACTTGTATTTTACGTCCCCAAATCAACGACGAGAAGTCAATATGTCAGTCCAACTGATCGGTGTAAGTATATGGGTTAAACCCGCTACTTCACCATCAGCAAACCGGAAGTTTAAGAGCAAACGCTCTTACCCATGTGGCAATGCCGATCCTCTTATAATACTTATATTCTTCTGTATAGCCACATGTCAATAGCTTCTGTTTGATTGTTATCTTTGCTTGTTCATTATTCGTTCTTCTGTGTGATTTCATAGTTTTGACCACATGTAGCACTTGACTATTCTCATTTTTAAGTTACTGATGATCTCTTCGGGACTTTCTTCTCCGTATTATTATTATTATTATTATTATTATTATTATTATTATTATTATTATTATTATTATTATTATTTTATTATTATTTTATTATTATCATCTTCTACTTCCTCCTACCGTATCATCCCCTACCCCCAAAGTGAGTAGGCCCTCAAACAGCCCTCGTCTTTTGCCAATTCCTGCAGCTCCTTTCATGTTCTCCATATATTATTCATTTCTGTCTCTATTTCTCCAATTCTTGTGTCTTAGGTGGCCCTCAATTCCCGTGTCCTTTCCTGTGGCGGGGTATTTTCCTAATCTATTAATTTGCTTGAATTTGTTTAGGTCTCACTTATAGGCTCATCACTAACATGTCAAAGGTAGGGTGTGATTTTCTGTTATGGCGAGCAGAGTTACGATGTACATTTTGGACAACAAGTACGCCAACAACCCAACATATTATACTTGTAAAAACCATACTGGATTGTAAGGTTGAAGGCAAGTGAGCAAGAGGCAGACAACGATATAAATGGGAAGACAACATGAAGAGATGGACGAGCTGTCGGACAGAATGTACAGTCAGGGCAAAAGAGACAGTATTGGAGATCCATTGCAGCCAACCTTCAATGTGAAGAAGGCACCTGATTGATTGATTGATTGATTGATTGATTGATGTCAACAACGAACAATACTCAAGAGATGATCCCATGGGCATCCGGATGCATCGAACATGTCACCATGATATGGAAAGCTATCCAGAGAGCGAAGGCAGAGAAGTCAAACCTCAGCCTGATAAGCAAGATTTTGCCAACGCGTATGGGTCCGTGCCTTCGCCAGATGCTGTGGCAGGCATTCACGGCGTATCACATGCCCGAGGAGCTCACGATAAAACCAACAGAATACTTCTTGGATTTCTCTCTGTCGTTATCGCCCTTGGTGTTACTAGATGGTTCAACCTCCGGGCGTATATAAATCGTTATTGCTTTACTTATTGCCATGACTTCCACAGTTAAAAAGAACTTAGAGCCAACGGTGATGCGATTTCTAAGATGAAAGTTGTCAATACCCTGGACTGCTATTGTAACTAACAACGATTGCTTGAAAGAGGCTAGTGAAAGTAGAACATTATATATATATATATATATATATATATATATATATATATATATATATATATATATATATATATATATATATATATATATATATATATATATATATATATATATATATATAAGCGCACCAATACACACGGGAAGATGCGTGGAAAGGGTTAATATAATCAGTGCAGTATGGACTCAGCAGGCGGATACCGACGAGGCTCCGACTATAACCCGATTACAAGAACTCAGGGTGAGACCTGGTCATCAAAGATGCCAAGTCCGCCTTCTAGGGAAAGAGAGGAGATACCATAACGTGCTCTTTCAGCAGTTAATAATTTCTGTCAATGGGGCTGCTGACAGTATCAAAGAGCCAGCTTGAAAGGTTGGAGTGCATACAAAATGCTGCCATGCGGGTAATCCTGGGGTGCACAAAGGACACACCAATTATATGCATGAGGCATATCCTGGCGCTACCAACATTGACGGATAGGCATATGTTGGTTCCTGAGAGTTGCTGCAGATAGGGATCACCCGCTGCATGCAGCCATGGATATAGTCAAGGGTCATAAACTAAGAAGAGGCAGGTCCTGGATGGCACAGGCGGAACTTTCTATAAGTCAGGTGTGTGATCTAGAGACCATCAATCGTGAAAGAGGGTGGGTTGAAGCTCCGGAAGACATGACGGACTGGCACAATGTAATAATAACAATGGATCGTGAGTGCAGGGAATGGGCAGTGGGCCGCACTGAGTTTGAAGTGCAATAGCTGATCCAAAGAAACACACATCAAGGCGACATGGTCATCTACACCGATGGGTCAGTGGTGAGAAACAGACGTAGTAGTTGGGGTGTTATTGCAAAGGCTAATGAACGAGTCTTGAAAAATGAGAATCTGGCATATGAGACTACGAACTCCAGCATGAGAATGGAGGTGGAGGCAATAACAGCGGCATTCCTTGGCTGGAGGAGACTACTCAACACACACTGTATTCATTACGGATTGAAAGAGTATGCTTAGTAAGGTGGAGAAAGGAATGTTTCGTGTGGAATGGCTATCGTCGCTTCAGAGGTCACATATTGTGAGAATTGATTGAATTGTATGGATACTTTGCGTTGGCCATGCGTGGGTGCGGAGGAATGAACAGGCTGATAGGCTAGCAGGAAATGCACCTGTTGGTGGTAGATTGCCTATGGACAAGAGGGAGGTGGTCGTGCGCTTGTGGGACCAGGTGGAGAAGGCGGATGAACAGATTGAGAACCCATATATGGAAAGAATGAGATTGCGGGGAACAGGCGGGAGTTCTGGAAGATTCTCAAAACTGAGAGGAAAGACCAGAAGTACTTTTAATCAGATAGCAGTGGGAACGATTAGTAGTATGACTCTTCGCTGCCTGGTGAGCGAGGGGACGGAGCACGTATGGGAATGTCCTGAGTGCAGTGATGTCAGTTCTTAACTCAACTCAACTAATCTATTATAACCATCTATTTGTGGGAATAGTGAGCAGAAATGCTGTTGGTTGGCTGTTGCATCGGATGACTGAGCACGCATGGGGATACCCCATGTGTAGTGACGCCGTTAAACATAGTATGATATAATGCAGCTGTTGCGTGTTGGATTCTTTGTTAACTTCTAGCTAATACAGATATAACCGGGTTTATTCACGCTTGTCCTTCAGCCAGCTGTGTCTAGGTACCCCCCCCCCCCCCCATATGCAACGTCATCAATAAGTAAATTCAATAACATAGTCCTTGTCACTAGAAATTAACTAACACACTCGTGTGGACTCCACATACATTTATTACGTCACGCTGTTTGGCACGCAATGATTAATGATGATTGTCAATCCAAACAGTACCTCTATATCTCACATCATACGAGCAAGTGATTCATCTGTGTCCGATGAAAAACCAATATAACTTCCAGTTACTATTTGTAACAAGTGACACGTTGTCTAACAACGCACAATAATATCTCCATCGGTTTTCACACTCAATATTCTTCTTCTTCTGCGTTCATCCGGATTTTTTTTTTCCGGATGTGACTGCGTTGTGCCTGTTTACAGCAGAGCTGCGTTCTTGCGCCGTCAGGCCGACACATCCGACTTCTGCGGGCATTTGTTGACCGGGTTAACCTTCCCGGGACACTCAATATTACAACGGCTTCCGCCTCCTAGTCAAGTAATAACAACAGTTCCTACTTTACGAAGAATAAAATTTAATCACACAACACGCTGAAGGTAGAGCGTTGGCACTCCGAGGCAATGAGAAGAAGTCCACCACACAAACTACTAGTACTAGTTACTATCACTCAACTACTACTCCAAGCAGTTTTAGTTTTAGTTTTTAGCCCTCTTACCTTGCCAGGTGGACACCTGCAAAACAGGATTATGAAAGACCACTCTTACAAATGAATTTCACACCTATACTCATGAGTTAGAGAAGCGGCTGCCGAACGGCTAGAATGCCGGATTCTCCTTCAGTAGACCCGGGTTCGAATCCTCAGTAAGGTGTGGATTTTTTCTGTCGGGGGCAAAAAGAAAACCCTAACGTGCACAGTCCGCGGCGACTACACTAGCCAGGCGGCCTTAATTCCTCAGGCTCAAGATCCCCCTGCCATACACCACAAGGTACTATATTGGCAGTACATGACAGCTGTTGACTGATAAGTTAGTTGCATATCCTTTACAGGACGCAGCAGTCAATCCTAGCATTTTTTGGCTGTTCGCGATTCCTGGGCAAGTTTACGTTTAGTAGTTTGCCAATGATTTCTGAACGACCGGCACCTATACCATTCCATAGAAACCAACGCAAGGTTGTCTTCTGCCAAATCGCCTGCAGCTCACATATACTTACTCTTTTCACACCGTGCAAAAGTTAATTTCGTTCCCAACAATAGCATACTATAAGAAAGAGACAATTCTTTTGTCGCATTATGAGAAGAGAGGCAATGAAAAACATAGGAACGATTAGATAGATCAGTGGTAAAAGGGACAGACCGAGAGAAATTATGCTGGATGAAATGAGACGGTGGCACGGAGAAAAATTGTCAACAAAATTGTCCCAGATCACAATTATATGGAGAGACTTGAACACCGTCAGAGGGCAAGGGAAATGATGACGATAAAGATCATCACGTCGGTGAAACTTCGCGATTTTATTTCAATTTAACCACACAAATAAAACAATTACATAGTAAAAACAATACTGTACAATAACCATCACACAGACCAATTTGAAACAAATAAATTAGTTAGTTAGTTAGTTAGTTAGTTAGTTAGTTAGTTAGTTAGTCGCAGTTCCAACTTCACAGCAACGGGTCGTCCCCATTATGCTCCGTTCCTGTGCCAGTGAATATCACACAAAACGCTCCCCGCTGCCCAATGTGAAAAATGGAAAAGACGAGTCTCGACAAACAGCCGGCACAGATACACTGTGCATAATGCCGCCACCAGAATGTCAACACACCAGTCCCCCAAGAAACACCCAATTCATCTCTGATGGAATCGGCAGCCATTTTCCTATCTGGGTGTTTCCTAGATGTTCACCCACACAGTCCACGAAAATACAGTTCATCACCGACGGCAGTGGCAGTCAACCAGAAGCCCAGCAGCCACGCATTTCTGCATAAGGCAAAAACCGGTAACTCTGGGACATAGCCGCCTGCCATCGCTCCGAACATGCAGTCACGTTCCAAAAAAAAAAAAAAAAACTTGGGCAGATTCAAAAGCATTTCACTCCCAGCTCGCAGTGTCGCGCCACGCACTCACTCAGTAGCAGGGCGACGGAACCATCAAGCCTCCTTAGTCGCCTCTTACGACATGCGTGGTAGGCTACAGTGTTGCTATTCTTTGCTTCCCTTATGGGCCCCGGCAACACACGGGAGACAAACTAGCTAAAGAAGTAGCAATATAAAAACAACCTGATGTGTCTGTTACATACCACCAGAAGAAAAGAATGATCAAATCAATCAGAAAGCCACCAAAACCGGCTCAAGACATTACCACTTTATTGTCAGATCAGAACAAATAATTATTCTGCGCTTCAGAACAGGACACAATAAATTATTTCCACCAAAAATATTTGTTTCGGACGTTTCCGACTTGTTTTTCCCGCGATTCATTTGTGTAAACATGACCCACTTGTCCTGAAGATGATTGGCTGATTGTGGTCATGTGACTCATCCTGACATCCATTTTATTTTCGGCCTGTGGGAAGAGTGAGAAGACAGAGAAAGAACACAGACACATCTTCTTCACGCTCACATCTCCCCAATGGACGAAAAGCGATCTTCCGGGAGGTAGTCTACAATTATTAGGGTCGTTGAATCTTTCATTGGAATTATTGCAATGTGTTTGTAATTAGTGTTAAGAATAGACTATTTGGTAATTGATGAATCAATTCCAATTGTCAGTTAATTTAATTGACAAGTGGTTCTGGTTTCAGGGAAAACACTTGACTTGACAAATTAATTAATTTGTTATTTATTGTTAGAGTTATGCAACAGCACCATATTGCAACCAGAGCAGACCCATTTATGGGAAGTCTCTCTTATTAGATCTTAGTAATAATATAATGATGTGTCTGTATTGTTCCCAGTGCTGGTTTCATAAATTTAAAAATGTGACAAAAGTTGCCTTGATTTCAAGTGATAAATGTTATGAAGCTCACTCTGCTTACTCTTGTGTTTTTCTGTTGCTCCTTTCAAGCTGAATTTAATTATCTGTCATCAGGTAGAGCTTATATGTAACAGTTACAAATGCTACTTTTTGATAAATGAAATCAGACATATGATTCTTGTTACCCTTTATATATCTACTCCGCTGTGCTCACATATTACAATGGCAATAGCTTGGGCCTTGCTCAAGTTGCACACTTATCTGGTAATAAATCTGTGTTAATTGCTAACAAGGCAATCCTATCCAGCGGATAAAACTGAGCAACACAGTCAAGTGTCTTACTTCTACTTATATAGAATATAAATTGGGGAACTTGTTTGAGGCCACTACTTATGTACTAGTTCATGGCCACCTCCCTCTATTGCTTTCTGCTTCCCAGTCAATTTTGAGAAAATTATTTGGTGTCGATCATGGTCCAGACAGGAACACTGAGCTGATCCACGACTCTGGTGATCGAGTGAAATGGCGAGTCTTGGCCAGCCCACGCTTTCCGGCATGGCACATGATTGATTGATTTTTACGGCTGGATGTGTGTGTGTGTGTCTTCGCTTTTTTTTAAACTCAAGCATAGTCCTTACATGTGCTACTATTTCTAGGTGCTGCTATTTCTGGTAGTTGCAACAACTGAGCTAACTAGATTATTTTTTGTAGCATAAATTGGCTGTAGCAGCAGCATTAGCAGTACTAGTGGTAGCAGCAGTATTAGCAGTACTAGTGGTAGCAGCAGCAGTACTAGTGGTAGCAGCAGTATTAGCAGTACTAGTGGTAGCAGCAGTATTAGCAGTACTAGTGGTATTAGCAGTATTAGCAGTACTAGTGGTAGCAGCAGCATTAGCAGTACTAGTGGTATTAGCAGCATTAGCAGTACTAGTGGTATTAGCAGTACTAGTGGTATTAGCAGTATTAGCAGTACTAGTGGTATTAGCAGTACTAGTGGTATTAGCAGTATTAGCAGTACTAGTGGTATTAGCAGTATTAGCAGTACTAGTGGTATTAGCAGTATTAGCAGTACTAGTGGTATTAGCAGCATTAGCAGTACTAGTGGTATTAGCAGTATTAGCAGTACTAGTGGTATTAGCAGTACTAGTGGTATTAGCAGTATTAGCAGTACTAGTCGTAGCAGCAGCATTAGCAGTACTAGTGGTAGCAGCAGTATTAGCAGTACTAGTGGTATTAGCAGTACTAGTGGTAGCAGCAGTACTAGTGGTAGCAGCAGCATTAGCAGTACTAGTGGTAGCAGCAGTATTAGCAGTACTAGTGGTAGCAGCAGCAGTACTAGTGGTAGCAGCAGTATTAGCAGTACTAGTGGTAGCAGCAGTATTAGCAGTACTAGTGGTAGCAGCAGTATTAGCAGTACTAGTGGTATTAGCAGTACTAGTGGTAGCAGCAGTACTAGTGGTATTAGCAGTACTAGTGGTATTAGCAGTACTAGTGGTAGCAGCAGTATTAGCAGTACTAGTGGTAGCAGCAGTATTAGCAGTACTAGTGGTATTAGCAGTACTAGTGGTAGCAGCAGTATTAGCAGTACTAGTGGTATTAGCAGTACTAGTGGTAGCAGCAGCATTAGCAGTACTAGTGGTAGCAGCAGCATTAGCAGTACTAGTGGTAGCAGCAGTATTAGCAGTACTAGTGGTAGCAGCAGCAGTACTAGTGGTAGCAGCAGTATTAGCAGTACTAGTGGTAGCAGCAGTATTAGCAGTACTAGTGGTATCAGCAGTATTAGCAGTACTAGTGGTATTAGCAGTACTAGTGGTAGCAGCAGTATTAGCAGTACTAGTGGTAGCAGCAGTATTAGCAGTACTAGTGGTATTAGCAGTACTAGTGGTAGCAGCAGTATTAGCAGTACTAGTGGTATTAGCAGTACTAGTGGTAGCAGCAGTATTAGCAGTACTAGTGGTATTAGCAGTACTAGTGGTAGCAGCAGTATTAGCAGTACTAGTGGTAGCAGCAGTATTAGCAGTACTAGTGGTAGCAGCAGTATTAGCAGTACTAGTGGTATTAGCAGTATTAGTGGTAGCAGCAGTATTAGCAGTACTAGTGGTAGCAGCAGTATTAGCAGTACTAGTGGTAGCAGCAGTATTAGCAGTACTAGTGGTAGCAGCAGTATTAGCAGTACTAGTGGTAGCAGCAGTATTAGCAGTACTAGTGGTATTAGCAGTACTAGTGGTAGCAGCAGTATTAGCAGTACTAGTGGTAGCAGCAGTATTAGCAGTACTAGTGGTAGCAGCAGTATTAGCAGTACTAGTGGTATTAGCAGTACTAGTGGTAGCAGCAGTATTAGCAGTACTAGTGGTATTAGCAGTACTAGTGGTAGCAGCAGTATTAGCAGTACTAGTGGTAGCAGCAGTATTAGCAGTACTAGTGGTATTAGCAGTACTAGTGGTAGCAGCAGCATTAGCAGTACTAGTGGTATTAGCAGTACTAGTGGTATTAGCAGTATTAGCAGTACTAGTCGTAGCAGCAGCATTAGCAGTACTAGTGGTAGCAGCAGTATTAGCAGTACTAGTGGTATTAGCAGTACTAGTGGTAGCAGCAGTATTAGCAGTACTAGTGGTAGCAGCAGCATTAGCAGTACTAGTGGTAGCAGCAGTATTAGCAGTACTAGTGGTAGCAGCAGTATTAGCAGTACTAGTGGTAGCAGCAGTATTAGCAGTACTAGTGGTAGCAGCAGTATTAGCAGTACTAGTGGTATTAGTAGTACTAGTGGTAGCAGCAGTATTAGCAGTACTAGTGGTATTAGCAGTACTAGTGGTATTAGCAGTACTAGTGGTAGCAGCAGTATTAGCAGTACTAGTGGTAGCAGCAGTATTAGCAGTACTAGTGGTATTAGCAGTACTAGTGGTAGCAGCAGCATTAGCAGTACTAGTGGTAGCAGCAGTATTAGCAGTACTAGTGGTAGCAGCAGCAGTACTAGTGGTAGCAGCAGTATTAGCAGTACTAGTGGTAGCAGCAATATTAGCAGTACTAGTGGTAGCAGCAGTATTAGCAGTACTAGTGGTATTAGCAGTACTAGTGGTAGCAGCAGTATTAGCAGTACTAGTGGTATTAGCAGTACTAGTGGTAGCAGCAGTATTAGCAGTACTAGTGGTAGCAGCAGTATTAGCAGTACTAGTGGTATTAGCAGTATTAGCAGTACTAGTGGTAGCAGCAGCATTAGCAGTACTAGTGGTATTAGCAGTACTAGTGGTATTAGCAGTACTAGTGTATTAGCAGTATAGCATTACTAGTCGTAGCAGCAGCATTAGCAGTACTAGTGGTAGCAGCAGTACTTAGCAGTACTAGTGGTATTAGCAGTACTAGTGGTAGCAGCAGTATTAGCAGTACTAGTGTACCCAGCAGCATTAGCAGTACTAGTGTAGCAGCAGTATTACATACTATGGTAGCAGCAGTATTAGCAGTACTGGGGGGGACAGAAATTTTTAGCATTACTAGTGGTAGCAGGTATTAGCAGTACTAGTGTATTAGCAGTACTAGTGGTACAGCAGTATTAGCAGTACTAGTGGTATTAGCAGTACTAGGGGTATTAGCATACTAGTGGTAGCAGCAGTTTAGCAGTACTAGTGGTAGCAGCAGTATTAGCAGTACTATTGGTATTAGCAGTACTAGTGGTAGCAGCAGTATTAGCATACTAGTGGTATTAGCAGTACTAGGGGTAGCAGCAGCATTAGCAGTACTAGTGGTAGCAGCAGCTTTAGCAGTACTATGGTAGCAGCAGTTTTAGCAGTACTAGGTAGCAGCAGCAGTACTAGTGGTAGCAGCAGTATTAGCAGTACAGTGGGACCCAGTATTAGCAGTACTAGTGGTAGCAGCAGCATTAGCAGTACTAGTGGTATTAGCAGTACTAGTGGTAGCAGCAGCATTAGCAGTACTAGTGGTATTAGCAGTACTAGTGGTAGCAGCAGTATTAGCAGTACTAGTGGTATTAGCAGTACTAGTGGTTAGCAGCAGCATTAGCAGTACTAGTGGTAGCAGCAGTATTAGCAGTACTAGTGGTAGCAGCAGCAGTACTAGTGGTAGCAGCAGTATTAGCAGTACTAGTGGTAGCAGCAGTATTAGCAGTACTAGTGGTAGCAGCAGTATTAGCAGTACTAGTGGTAGCAGCAGTATGCTAGTGTTAGCAGCTTAGCAGTACTAGTGGTAGCAGCAGCATTAAGTACTAGTGGTAGCAGCAGTATTAGCAGTACTAGTGGAGCAGCAGTATTCACGTGAGACAGTACTAGCAGATATAGCAGGACTAGTAAGCAGTATTAGATCAGTTGAGCAGTAAGGTACAGCAGTATATGGTAGCAGCAGCATTAGCAGTACTAGTGGTAGCAGCAGCAGTACTAGTGGTAGCAGCAGTCAGGTAGGTAGCAGCAGCATTAAGTACTAGGTACAGGTATTAGCAGTTACTAGTGGTAGCAGAGAGCTAAGTTAGTAGCATACAGTATAGTGTAGTAGCAGCATACTAGTGTAGCAGCTAGCAGTACTAGTGGTAGCAGCAGTATAGCAGTACTAGTGGTAAGCAGTACTAGGTACAGTGGTAGCAGCAGTATTAGCAGTACTAGTGGTAGCAGCAGTATTAGCAGTACTAGTGGTAGCAGCAGTATTAGCAGTACTAGTGGTAGCAGCAGAATAGTGGTAGCAGCAGCATTAGCAGTACTAGGGTATGCAGTATGGGGAAGGCAGTACTAGTGGTAGCAGCAGTATTAGCAGTACTAGTGGTAGCAGCAGATAGTGGTAGCTAGCGTATTAGCAGTACTAGTGGTAGCAGCAGCATTAGCAGTACTAGTGGTAGCAGCAGTATTAGCAGTACTAGTGTAGCAGCAGTACTAGTGGTAGCAGCAGTATTAGCAGTACTAGTGGTAGCAGCAGTATAGCAGTACTAGTGGTAGCAGCAGTTAGCAGTACAGTATTGCAGTACTAGTGGTAGCAGCAGTATTAGCAGTACTAGTGGTAGCAGCAGTACTAGTGGTAGCAGCAGTATTAGCAGTACTAGTGGTAGCAGCAGCATTAGCAGTACTAGTGGTAGCAGCAGTATTAGCAGTACTAGTGGTAGCAGCAGTATTAGCAGTACTAGTGGTAAGCAGCAGTACTAGTGGTAGCAGCAGCATTAGCAGTAATAGTGGTAGCAGCAGTACAGACTAGTGGTAAGCATATAGTGGTAGCAGCAGTATTAGTATAGTGGTAGCAGCAGCATTAGCAGTACTAGGGGTTTAAAGGCATAAGCAGTACTAGTGGTAGCAGCAGTTTAGCAGTACTAGTGTAGCAGCAGTAAGCAGTATAGGTACAGTAGCAGTACTAGTGGTAGCAGCTAGCGGTACTAGTGGTAGCAGCAGCATTATAACAGTACTAGTGGTAGCAGCAGCAGTAGTACTAGTGGTAGCAGCAGTATTAGCAGTACTAGTGGTAGCAGCAGCATTAGCAGTACTAGTGGTAGCAGCAGCAGTACTAGTGGTAGCAGCAGTATTAGCAGTACTAGTGGTAGCAGCAGTATTAGCAGTACTAGTGGTAGCAGCAGCAGTACTAGTGGTAGCAGCAGTATTAGCAGTTTTAGTGGTAGCAGCAGCAGTACTAGTGGTAGCAGCAGCATTAGCAGTACTAGTGGTAGCAGCAGTACTAGTGGTAGCAGCAGTATTAGCATTGTACTAGTGGTTAGCAGCAGCAGTACTATGTGGTAGCAGCAGTATTAGCAGTAATAGTGGTAGCAGCAGCAGTACTAGTGGTAGCAGCAGTATTAGCAGTCCTAGTGGTAGCAGCAGCAGTACTAGTGGTAGCAGCAAGCAGTACTAGTGGTAGCAGCAGCATTAGCAGTACTAGTGGTAGCAGCCTAGTATTAGCAGTACTAGTGGTATTAGCAGTACTAGTGGTAGCAGCAGTATTAGCAAGTACTAGTGGTATTAGCAGTAATAGTGGTAGCAGCAGCATTAGCAGTACTAGTGGTATTAAGCAGTACTAGTGGTAGCAGCAGCAGTACTAGTGGTAGCAGCAGGTATTAGCAGTACTAGTGGTAGCAGCAGTATTAGCAGTACTAGTAGCAGCAGCAGTACTAGTGTAGCAGCAGTATTAGCAGTACTAGTGGTAGCAGCAGTATTAGCCAGTACTAGTGGTAGCAGCAGTATTAGCAGTACTAGTGGTTAGCAGCAGCAGTACTAGTGGTAGCAGCAGCAAGTACTAGTGGTAGCAGCAGTATTAGCAGTACTAGTGGTAGCAGCAGCAGTACTAGTGGTAGCAGCAGTATTAGCAGTACTAGTGGTAGCAGCAGTATTAGCAGTACTAGTGGTAGCAGCAGCAGTACTAGTGGTAGCAGCAGTATTAGCAGTACTAGTGGTAGCAGCAGTATTAGCAGTACTAGTGGTAGCAGCAGCAGTGCTAGTGGTAGCAGCAGCATTAGCAGTACTAGTGGTAGCAGCAGTATTAGCAGTACTAGTGGTAGCAGCAGTATTAGCAGTACTAGTGGTAGCAGCAGTACTAGTGGTAGCAGCAGTATTAGCAGTACTAGTGGTAGCAGCAGTATTAGCAGTACTAGTGGTAGCAGCAGTATTAACAGTACTAGTGGTAGCAGCAGTATTAGCAGTACTAGTGGTAGCAGCAGTATTAGCAGTACTAGTGGTAGCAGCAGTATTAGCAGTACTAGTGGTAGCAGCAGCATTAGCAGTACTAGTGGTAGCAGCAGTACTAGTGGTAGCAGCAGTATTAGCAGTACTAGTGGTAGCAGCAGTATTAGCAGTACTAGTCGTAGCAGCAGTATTAGCAGTACTAGTGGTAGCAGCAGCATTAGCAGTACTAGTGGTAGCAGCAGTATTAGCAGTACTAGTCGTAGCAGCAGTATTAGCAGTACTAGTGGTAGCAGCAGTATTAGCAGTACTAGTGGTAGCAGCAGTATTAGCAGTACTAGTGGTAGCAGCAGCATTAGCAGTACTAGTGGTAGCAGCAGTACTAGTGGTAGCAGCAGTATTAGCAGTACTAGTGGTAGCAGCAGCAGTACTAGTGGTAGCAGCAGCAGTACTAGTGGTAGCAGCAGCAGTACTAGTGGTAGCAGCAGCGGTACTAGTGGTAGCAGCAGCATTAACAGTACTAGTGGTAGCAGCAGCAGTACTAGTGGTAGCAGCAGTATTAGCAGTACTAGTGGTAGCAGCAGCATTAGCAGTACTAGTGGTAGCAGCAGCAGTACTAGTGGTAGCAGCAGTATTAGCAGTACTAGTGGTAGCAGCAGTATTAGCAGTACTAGTGGTAGCAGCAGCAGTACTAGTGGTAGCAGCAGTATTAGCAGTACTAGTGGTAGCAGCAGCAGTACTAGTGGTAGCAGCAGCAGTACTAGTGGTAGCAGCAGCAGTACTAGTGGTAGCAGCAGCATTACTAGTGGTAGCAGCAGTATTAGCAGTACTAGTGGTAGCAGCAGCAGTACTAGTGGTAGCAGCAGCAGTACTAGTGGTAGCAGCAGTATTAGCAGTACTAGTGGTAGCAGCAGTACTAGTGGTAGCAGCAGCAGTACTAGTGGTAGCAGCAGCATTAGCAGTACTAGTGGTAGCAGCAGTATTAGCAGTACTAGTGGTATTAGCAGTACTAGTGGTAGCTGCAGTATTAGCAGTACTAGTGGTATTAGCAGTAATAGTGGTAGCAGCAGCATTAGCAGTACTAGTGGTATTAGCAGTACTAGTGGTAGCAGCAGCAGTACTAGTGGTAGCAGCAGTATTAGCAGTACTAGTGGTAGCAGCAGTATTAGCAGTACTAGTAGCAGCAGCAGTACTAGTGGTAGCAGCAGTATTAGCAGTACTAGTGGTAGCAGCAGTATTAGCAGTACTAGTGGTAGCAGCAGTATTAGCAGTACTAGTGGTAGCAGCAGCAGTACTAGTGGTAGCAGCAGTATTAGCAGTACTAGTGGTAGCAGCAGCGTTCTAGTGGGTAGCACAGTATTAGCAGTACTAGTGGTAGCAGCAGTATTAGCAGTACTAGTGGTAGCAGCAGCAGTACTAGTGGTAGCAGCAGTATTAGCAGTACTAGTGGTAGCAGCAGTATTAGCAGTACTAGTGGTAGCAGCAGTATTAGCAGTACTAGTGGTAGCAGCAGCAGTGCTAGTGGTAGCAGCAGCATTAGCAGTACTAGTGGTAGCAGCAGCATTAGCAGTACTAGTGGTAGCAGCAGTATTAGCAGTACTAGTGGTAGCAGCAGTATTAGCAGTACTAGTGGTAGCAGCAGTATTAGCAGTACTAGTGGTAGCAGCAGTATTAGCAGTACTAGTGGTAGCAGCAGCAGTGCTAGTGGTAGCAGCAGCATTAGCAGTACTAGTGGTAGCAGCAGTATTAGCAGTACTAGTGGTAGCAGCAGTATTAGCAGTACTAGTCGTAGCAGCAGTACTAGTGGTAGCAGCAGTATTAGCAGTACTAGTGGTAGCAGCAGTATTAGCAGTACTAGTGGTAGAAACAGCAGTACTAGTGGTAGCAGCAGCATTAGCAGTACTAGTGGTAGCAGCAGTATTAGCAGTACTAGTGGTAGCAGCAGTATTAGCAGTACTAGTGGTAGCAGCAGCAGTACTAGTGGTAGCAGCAGCATTAGCAGTACTAGTGGTAGCAGCAGCAGTACTAGTGGTAGCAGCAGTATTAGCAGTACTAGTGGTAGCAGCAGTACTAGTGGTAGCAGCAGTATTAGCAGTACTAGTGGTAGCAGCAGCATTAGCAGTACTAGTGGTAGCAGCAGCATTAGCAGTACTAGTCGTAGCAGCAGTACTAGTGGTAGCAGCAGTATTAGCAGTACTAGTGGTAGCAGCAGTATTAGCAGTACTAGTGGTAGCAGCAGTATTAGCAGTACTAGTGGTAGCAGCAGTATTAGCAGTACTAGTGGTAGCAGCAGTATTAGCAGTACTAGTGGTAGCAGCAGTATTAGCAGTACTAGTGGTAGCAGCAGCATTAGCAGTACTAGTCGTAGCAGCAGTATTAGCAGTACTAGTGGTAGCAGCAGTATTAGCAGTACTAGTGGTAGCAGCAGCAGTACTAGTGGTAGCAGCAGCATTAGCAGTACTAGTGGTAGCAGCAGCAGTACTAGTGGTAGCAGCAGCAGTACTAGTGGTAGCAGCAGCATTAGCAGTACTAGGGTAGCAGCAGTATTAGCAGTACTAGTGGTATTAGCAGTACTAGTGGTAGCAGCAGTATTAGCAGTACTAGTGGTATTAGCAGTAATAGTGGTAGCAGCAGCATTAGCAGTACTAGTGGTATTAGCAGTACTAGTGGTAGCAGCAGCAGTACTAGTGGTAGCAGCAGTATTAGCAGTACTAGTGGTAGCAGCAGTATTAGCAGTACTAGTAGCAGCAGCAGTACTAGTGGTAGCAGCAGTATTAGCAGTACTAGTGGTAGCAGCAGTATTAGCAGTACTAGTGGTAGCAGCAGTATTAGCAGTACTAGTGGTAGCAGCAGCAGTACTAGTGGTAGCAGCAGCAGTACTAGTGGTAGCAGCAGTATTAGCAGTACTAGTGGTAGCAGCAGCAGTACTAGTGGTAGCAGCAGTATTAGCAGTACTAGTGGTAGCAGCAGTATTAGCAGTACTAGTGGTAGCAGCAGCAGTACTAGTGGTAGCAGCAGTATTAGCAGTACTAGTGGTAGCAGCAGTATTAGCAGTACTAGTGGTAGCAGCAGCAGTGCTAGTGGTAGCAGCAGCATTAGCAGTACTAGTGGTAGCAGCAGTATTAGCAGTACTAGTGGTAGCAGCAGTATTAGCAGTACTAGTGGTAGCAGCAGTATTAGCAGTACTAGTGGTAGCAGCAGTATTAGCAGTACTAGTCGTAGCAGCAGTACTAGTGGTAGCAGCAGTATTAGCAGTACTAGTGGTAGCAGCAGTATTAGCAGTACTAGTCGTAGCAGCAGTACTAGTGGTAGCAGCAGTATTAGCAGTACTAGTGGTAGAAACAGCAATACTAGTGGTAGCAGCAGTATTAGCAGTACTAGTGGTAGCAGCAGTATTAGCAGTACTAGTGGTAGCAGCAGTATTAGCAGTACTAGTGGTAGCAGCAGCAGTACTAGTGGTAGCAGCAGTATTAGCAGTACTAGTGGTAGCAGCAGCAGTACTAGTGGTAGCAGCAGTATTAGCAGTACTAGTCGTAGCAGCAGTACTAGTGGTAGCAGCAGTATTAGCAGTACTAGTGGTAGCAGCAGCAGTACGAGTGGTAGCAGCAGTATTAGCAGTACTAGTGGTAGCAGCAGTATTAGCAGTACTAGTGGTAGCAGCAGCAGTACTAGTGGTAGCAGCATCATTAGCAGTACTAGTGGTAGCAGCATCATTAGCAGTACTAGTGGTAGCAGCAGTATTAGCAGTACTAGTGGTAGCAGCAGCAGTACTAGTGGAAGCAGCAGCATTAGCAGTACTAGTGGTAGCAGCAGTAACAGCAGTACTAGTGGTAGCAACAGCAGTACTAGTGGTAGCAGCAGCAATAGCAGTACTAGTGGGTAGCTGTGACATTAGCAGTACTTGTAGCAAGTAAAGGACTTGTTTCTACAGCCTTGAGGCATTTTGAGTGCTATGGTGCTATTCCAACATTTGTATAGACCAATTGGCACTAGTGGGTGATGTCAGTATTTTATTCTTTCTTTGTACAAGCCAGCACGACTACGTGACGAAGAGGTAACGGACGCAGTTTGTATTCCTGTATACCCGCGTTCAAACACAGCTGCAGGGCGATTTGGCAGCAGACCGTCTTGCGTTGTTTTTTTACGAAATGGCATGGGTGCCTGTCGTTCAGAAAGCAATGGCAAACTACTGAACGTAAACTTGCCAAGTGATCACAACAGCAAAAAATGCAGATGTTGACTGCGACGTCTTATAAAGGATATGCAACTTTTATGTTTTTGTACAAGCCAGTTAGATGAACACATTTAATAATGATAGTTTAAAATTACTGTGGTAGACCATGGAAATTACTGTGTGAATATGTGTATATTTTAGCTTGAAGGATTTATCTAATCACTTTAGTTTATGTTGTATGGTTTCTGCAGTATGTACCTGACAAAATGCAGCAAATTATGCCAGGCAATAAATCATGCAATCTATTGTTTTGTCTTCGTTATTCACATTTAATGTACTTTTTTACGGGTTATAGTAGCCATTCCCACACTAATCCCTCCTTAGTTACCTCTTATGCACATGCATGATAGGTAACAGTTACTGTTATGTGCTTCCCAAAAGGGCCCCACAAGTACACAGGTGTTTCAGTTTATTAATTTTTTTTGTGTGCATATACTTTTTACAGGGACATCGCTTTCAACACAAGCATTTTACTGCTGTGTTGATGTCTTGGCAAGTTTTACTATTCAGTAGTTTGCCATTGATTTCTGAACGACCGGCTCCCATACCAACATGTTAAAACCCAACGTGACGCGGTCTGCTGCCAAATCGGTTGCAGCTGTGTTTCAAACTTGGGTAAGCGGGCTCACGAATCGCGTCCGTAAGACCTTAGCCACGGAGACCAGTCTTCAGTTTATTACTTCTCATAAATCTTCAAGTGCCATTTGTGCTGTGAATGCTGATATGAATGGATCTCCAGCTGATATCTGTCTAGAGCCTTTGTGTATTCTACTAGACTATCCTGACGATATCTTGATGTTGTCTATCTTTAGCAACCTTCAGCCCTTTGCCTTCAACTTTTCAGTAGATTGTCATTTTGATGTGGCTAAAGTATCTTGCCTTTCAATGTTATACTCCATCTTTTTAGTCAAGATCCAAGTTTCCACTCCATACGGTAATGTTGTTTCCAATTAGTATTTGGTTAGCCTCATAATAAATCTTATGACCAGACAACTATTATTTCAAAGTGGCCGCTAAGACAGAAATTAGAACAAGTGGGTAAGGAACCCTGTTACATTCTTTAATTTGTGTAGACCAACTGGCACTCGCCGGTCTCTCTGGCCGAGGGGTTACACCACTTTCTCCGTAATCCCATTTATCACGCAGAGTCTCGTAGCGGGCGAAGAACTGGAAGCGGTTCTACCCCCGCTGGTGACTTGCGGGATAACTGAGCCGGCCGCTCATAAAGCAATGGCAAACTACTGAGCATAATCTTACCAAGAAATCAACAGACAGCTGAAAGATGCTGCTGTTGACAGTGATGTCCTGTAAAGGATATGCGAATTAAAAAAAAAAAAAACTGGCACTCAGTGGATGATGTCATCAGCCACCTTTACTTCCCCCAACATTTCCTAGTGCCCATTTTTGGCCGGGTTGACCTGGGGGTGGGGGGGGGGGGGGAGGGAGCCAGTTTAAAAAAATTGAATCCACAATTAGAAAAAGAGCCTGGTTTTATTCCTAGCCACATCACCATTACTGTGTGAAGATTCTAATATAAGGTATATAATTCATTTGGGATGAGTGTTGTGTTTATGTCCCAACATCCAGCTTATATAAAAGTGTGTTTATGGGTATACAGCCTCTCGAATTCAAGGTGCCTTGATCACTGCAGAAGCTACTGATTGCTCTGATAGTTAACTTGTAGCACTCCATGTTTAATATCGTTATGATTCTGGCTGGGCAGACCCATTCTCTTTTTCTCTCTCTCACATACACCCACACCCACCCCAACCACAAGCAGTGAAATAGCACAATAGCAAAGGCAGTAAATAGCACCTTGTACACAGCCCATACAAAGGCCTCTCTCTCTGTCACATGCACACACCCACTCCTCCCAAATCACAAGCAATGAATTAATGCAGAGGCAGTAGGCAGCACCTTGTACTCAGCCCATACAAAGGGCCAAGTTCATCCTAACCTGATGCTGTGAGGCATGTCAGAGATAGGGGTAAGCAAGATTGATTTTGCTGTCAATCCAACAAAGACTCCTAAGAAGCAAGACTCCTAAAACAATCAATGAAAGTTATGTACCAGAGCATGAAAGCATTAATAAGCTTGGCAGAAATAAACTAGTATTTGTAGACCCATAACAGGGTACTTTAAATGCACAGCACACCTTCATGGGCTGGGTCTTGCTCTCTCTGCCACTCGTGAACATTAAGCACCAAACTTGAAACACCAAAGCAAACCCAGAGCTTGTCCCATAAAACTACCAAGATTTTGCCAGACAGAGGTAGGTAATCTGGTCCAAATGAATAACCATTTGAGATAAACTATGGGGGACCAGTGAAGACCTGAACCACACTATCCATTTTATGATCCTTGCCAATGTTGAACACTAAAGAATATGGAAACAACTCTAGGTATTAGGCATTTACTGCCATTCATGTGTGAATACTATCGACTCCTAATACTTTTCAATTATCTTTTCGAATTCTTGATTTGCACAGATTATGTTTTAATTATCACCTCCTCTACTGGTCGTAACTTATTTCAATCTTCATAGCAGACTGGGAACACAGTAAAACCCTGAAAATGGCATGTATTTTAATTATCTCCTCCTCTGTTGGCCATAACATTATGAGAAACATTAACAGCTGTTTCTACACAAATTGAATGGCTGAAGCAATAAGCGTGCAATAATGTAACAATAGTTATTGGTAACTTGAACTGCAGTATTTATGAACTGAGTGTAAGACAAAATGAATTGAAGACAGAAGAATAAAAATAGAGAATATACTTTTGTATTCACGTTGATGTTGTCATATTTCCCCCAAAAAAACATACAGAAAGATGTACACATCTGCAGAGGGACATACAGATAAACATACAAACCATGTCATGATTGAGAAATAGTTTGTAAAATATTAAGAAGGGAGCAGATAGGCATGAGGAATACATAAACTGAACAAACCGAAGAACTTATCTGGGTGGGCATAAACATGGGGGAAGAATAGTGGGACAACAAAAGATAACTTGGCCAATCATTGAATAGAAAGCAGAAGAGTTAAAGGTTATAGGGAAAGTCTTAGAAGATAACAGACAAAAAGAACATTGAATAGTATCATTGCACCATCATATCCTGTAAGAAAATAAAGAAACTTGAGTGAATGACCCTTATAATGCAAATTGAATGTCCTTAACATGAACAATATTAAGATGCTTTTTTATAATAACACACTGTCTCATTTGTATAATTTCTTAAGGGCAAAAAGACAGGCGAAGGTCCTTGAGGAGGGATTTTGGGACTGCAGCGTGTGTACATACAAAAATTCCCCAGAGGCATACAAATGTGAGATGTGTGATGTTAGAAAGGGAACTTCCACCAGGTTTGTGATTGAACTAATTAAATTACATGTACTCATGAAATAACTACAGTACCTGAAAGATTACTAAGAGAAGAATAGACCAATCGAAAGTTGCATTTCAGAAGTTGAAAAGTATCTTATGTAATAAATCACTCTCATTGAATGTCAGAGAGTCACAAAATGTTATATAGAACCTGTCCTCCTATATGATGGTGAATCATGGAATTTGGACAAACTAGGAAGAGCTTGGAGGCATGGGAGATGTGTTTTCTGAGACGAATGTTGCAAATACTTTGGTCGCTGGAGAAACAAGTGACTGCCTGGAAGTAATGATAGTAAAAAATTATGCACAGCCATAAGAAAGAGACCAATAATATTCTTTGGTCAGATAATGAGAAGAGAGACGCTGAATAACCATCTGACAACAGGAAGGATTACTGGTAGCAGGGGCAGACCAAGAGAAATGATTCTTAATGGTCTGAGGAATGCCATCAATAGAATTCATCAAAAATACCAAGGACCGAGATCTGTGGAGAGACTTGAATGTCTGTCACTTTGCAAGGCACTTGGTGATGTTGACCTGGTAGTTGAGCAGAATTCTTCTTCTTCTTCTTCGTTCATCCGGAGTTTTTTTTTCCGGATGTGATTGCGTTGTGCCTGTTTACAGCAGAGCTGCGTTCTTGCGCCGTTAGGCCGACACATCCGACTTCTGCGGGCATTTGTTGACCGGGTTAACCTTCCCGGGGGTTTCTTAGGACGTTTGACTCTCACTGTTGTGGTGTTATCCCCCATCCCAGCTGGTCCATATAGAACAGCCAAAGATCCTGGTCAGCCCTCAAGGGAAGGCAGGGGCAGACCATGGGCATTCCCCAGAGGCATACAAATGTGAGATGTGTGATGTTAGAAAGGGAACTTCTAACCATGGGCATTCCCCGCCATCCAAGGAGGCTTCCATACTTGCAGAGCCGATACATAGCACTCTGGTACTGGGCTCACCCAAGGAATCGTCACGTCCTGCACATGGCTGTTTAGCCTCACTTCCGTATATTGGGCCTTCCGTTCACCATAGGCTGTTCTTCCGGAAACCAGAAGTATGCAGTCTGCAGATGACATCCACACAGTGAGCTTTCGATTCGAACTTTCCATGTAATGGATTTGCTATCCAAGCAATATTCCATTTCGTGCCACTAGGACACTTTTCCACCTTTTATGAAGCCCACACAATGGGCTTTTGATTCAGACTTTCCACTGACTTTGCATCTGTGAAGATAGCTATTTGCTTCTCTTTATTTTCCTCCATCAGGAGCATTTCTGCTGCAGTTTTCAGAGCCTCTACCTCCGCTTTGAAGTTACTTGAAAATTTTCCAGTTGCCATTGAATGTGTTTTTTTCACTCCATTTTTTAAATTTAGGAGAACTCCTCCTCCTCCATTCTCTATTGAATTTTTGGCTGATCCATCTGTATATGCATGGGTCCAATTCCTGCTTGGGTAATGTTCTTTTATGTAGTTTAGGGTTATTTCTCTTCTTTCGGTTTCATGCTGAGTGTTCTTTTTCTCAATACCAGGAATGTTTTCTATCATCTCAGGCAGTTGCTGCTGTCGCCAAGCTGGGAACTTGTGTGCATTGTGTATGGGCTTGACTGTTGATATGTTAAGAATAGGATCTGCCCTAATCCTTCGTTTTGCAGTTTCTACAAAGTTGCTACGCTTCAGTCTTCCCTTTCCAAAACTATTAAATCTGTTGTACATAGGGTGGTCTGTCAATCTTCTAAATTTTTCTGCTTGTTGCTGGGCTCTGCTATCTCTTCTATCCTGCATTGGTTGTAAACAAGTGATCTTTTCTAGTTCATTAATAGGCGTTGTCTTCAGGCTTCCAGTTATGATTCGCATTCCTTGGTTTTGGACTCTACTTATTTTGTTAAAGTTTGACTTAGCTGCTGTTGCCCAAGCTGCAATGCCATATTCCAGTACTGGCCTCACCCGTCCAGTATATAACTTCTTGAGAACTTTCTCATCTGCTCCCCACGTTGTACCAGCAAGCTTTTTCATGATTGCCATTCTCTGCCTTGCTCTTGTTCGATTTTTCTCAACCTGTGTCTTCCATGTCAGGCGACGATCAAAGGTGACTCCTAGATAGTTTGGATTTTCTTCATGGCGCAATATTTTTCCATTCAATACCAGCTTAGGTTGCTGAGGTTTATTTGAGAGGGAGAACACTGTGCATGTTGTTTTCTCCTCACTTATCTTCACTAGCCATGATTTTGACCAGTCCTCTAGCGCTAATAAGGCTTGCTGTATTCTGCTGTTAGCTGTGCTAATATATTCTTCAGATGTCCATATGGCTAGGTCATCTGCAAAGGAGGATGTGTGTACTCTGGCTGGAAAATTTTCTGTGATGTCATTTATATATGCTAGGAATAATGTTGGTGAAAGAACTCCTCCTTGGGGGACACCTTGCTCCAGCAGCATCATTTTGCTTGTTTGTCCTTGTACTTTTGTCCTGGCAGTTCTGTTCTCAAGGTAGTGGCTGATCCATTTATACATTTTTCCACAAACATGCATGTTTTGCAGTTTTACTTTCAGTCCTTCCTTCCATACTTTATCAAATGCTTTTTCTAAATCTATCCAGACTGCTAGTGTGTGCTTTTTCTCTTGGAAGGCATCCTCTATTTCCTGAGCTATATAGGTTATTTGATCTTCAGTGGATCTGTACTTTCTGAATCCTGCTTGGTGTGGTGTTAAGAGTTTGTTTTCTTCCAGATGCCATGTTAGCCTGCCATTGATAATGCGTTCCATTAATTTTCCTACACAGCTAAGTAGACTGATAGGTCGATAGCCATTTGGTTCTTCCAGGTCTTTTCCTTTCTTTGGGACTGGTATTAGTATAGCTTCCTTCCATGCCTGTGGGACTATTCCTCTCTTCCAGCTGTTATTTAGGACTGCTAGTAGTTTCTTCTTTGCCTTGGTGCCTAGTCCTATTAGCATTTCATTTGTGATTCCATCCTTTCCTGGTGATTTCTTCTTTTTTAGGGTATTCATTGCCTGTTCCATTTCTTCCATTGTTAGATTTGCCATCATATATTCTGCTGCTGTCTCTGTATTTCTATGATGTATCTGTTTGTCTTTGATTGCTTTCTTCTGTTCAGTTGTAATATCAATGTGGTTTGCATTGGCATAGTGTTCCATTAGTGCATTTGCAGCCTTTTTTCCTGTAAGCAAGGCATTTCCTTGTTTAATTGTTATTTGTTTGTTTCTAGGTCCTTCATTGTTCATGGCTTTCACTAGTTTCCATAGTTTGTTTCCATCCCTGTCAAAATTCAGGTTTTCTGTTTTTTCCCTCCAACGATCTCTTGTTGTTTGATTTACTGTTCTTTTATATTTTGCTGAGATGGCTTTGAGAGAGGTATTCGCTTCAATTGTTTGTTCTCTCTCTGCTGTCTTCCTGGCATCTTCAACTTTGTCCTCCAAACTTTGTAGTTCTTCAGTCCAGTATGGTTTGTAATTTTTCCTCGCTCCTCTTGGAATGGACTCAGTGGCTGCCTGTATTATTGCTCTGTTTAGACTTTCCACCATTTGCTTCATGTTGCCATATCGTGTATTTATGTTTTCACAATATTTGTCTGTTAGTGTGGCAAATCTGTCCCAATCTGCTCGTTTGTAATTCCAGCGGGGCAAGGGCTTTTGCTCCTGTGGAACATACTCCATATTCATTACAAGCTTGATTGGTCTGTGGTCACTACCTGCTAATTGGTCCAGCACATGGCGATCGATTTTGTGGAGGATGTCTCCTGTGCAGAAAGCTAAGTCTGGAGTAGAAGTGGTAATCCATCTTCTGGAGTAGAAGCTCAGTGTGTCATCCGCTTTGTTGAGTAGATGGAGATTTGAGTCTATTTCCCAGTCCTCCACTTCATCTCCTCTTTTGTCAGTATCTGGGTATCCCCATCTTTCTGAACGGCTATTAAAGTCTCCGACAATAATGCAATTTGTGTCAGTTATTTTCATGTTTGAGAGTGTAAGATCCTTATCTGCTGGGCTATAAAGATTGTAAATTCTTATTTTCACGTCCTTTATCATTATATCAACACCTATAATTTCTGTTTGGTTGTCAGAGATCACAGATACTTCGCTGCAAGGTATTGTATTTCGTGTAAGTATTAGAACTCCTCCTTTATGTCCTTCGCGGTCGAAACGTGTGGCCTGATATCCCCTGACTGAAAATTTGTGCTTGGCGTTGAGGTGTGTCTCTTGAATGCATGCCACATCTATTCTATCTTTATGAAGACGCTGTGTCAGGGATTCTTTCTTGTTATAAACTCCTTCGGCATTCCACTGTAGTATGTTGAGTGTCCTTGGTATTTGGTCAATAGCTCTTAACCTACTCCTCTGTGCCTTGACTCCACAGCACAGGGGAAGGTGACCACCAGTAGTCATGGGTGGACCCCCTCGAGGCAGGGGGCCCGGCACTATCACCGCCTGATGGGACTTCACGGGATTAGCACCATAACGATTAATTTTCATCTGTGGCATCATGAAATGATAAAGTTACGTTGCACTGCTTTGTCAAGCCTGTGGCTCAGTACATCCGATTTCGACAAGCATATTTTGGGGTGCTTTCCCTAGCCTTTGACTGTCCCCAGTCTACCTACAAGGCAGCAGGTTTGTGCGTCACTTCGTCTGGTCCCTCTCCCTTGACCTGTCCGACATGGGTGACCCTACCAGTAGCTGTGCTACCGTCGGCATAGCTCTTGGGGTCATTGGAACGCGGAAGCCCCTCTACCTCGTCAAGGTGGACGCACGGCAGAGGGGGAGCAGAATTCAGAGAGTGATGTTTTGTCTTTTGTTGACTAGACCATTGTCTAGTCTGTACCATGATACTGGACAACATGATGACTTCTATTGAGTTGATACTAAACATGGAACATGGAGCTTAAAATGTCACTGGGGAGCTAGACGAACACAATTATGTATGTCTTTTGTTTGTTGAATTCTCTACTTCCATTTATTGCTTATTCATCTTTTGTACTGTCATAGTTAAGCAGCCACATACACAATATTCATATGACTCCATGATCGTGCTGCAGAAAATCGCAGCTGAGAGGCTCCGTTCCATGTTGATAGACAACATTCGGAAGTCATGCTTCACACCACTCGCTTGGATGCACGCAATGGATGTGCTGGGGTTAAAGGTAATGGGTGAACTCACAGACCAGCTTCCAAATAATGCACTAATACAGGAAGAAGCATGGGCAGGACTGGTATAATCAATGCAGTACAGATTCGGCTGGGCAGATACTGACGCTAGCCTAACTACAAAGGGTTAAAACAAGAAACAGCAATGAGATCTCTGGACACTCAAGTTGCGACTCAAAGAGTTAAAACACGAACCAGCAATGAGATCTCTGGACACTCAAGTTGTGACTCAAAGAGTTAAAACACAAACCAGCAATGAGATCTCTGGACACTCAAGTTGTGACTCAAAGAGTTCAAACACAAACTAGCAACGAGATCTCTGGATGCTCTAGTTGTGACTCAAAGAGTTAAAACATGAACCAACAATGAGATCTCTAAACGCTTAAGCTTTGACTTAATACAATTCAAATAAATTTGGGACGAAGGCACTGCTGGTATCCTTTATTCTTGTCTTGTAAATCTACACATAAATTTGTTTTTACATATTTCCATTTTTCTCTCCAGAAAACCAAGAATCAACCCACAGCTTGTTGCACAACAGAAGGCACAGCAGTTTGTTCCACCTCCCAAAAAAGACAAATCTCATTCTTCAAGGAGGGATAAAAGTGCCGATAGTAGCTCTAGCCAGTAAGTATGTTCACATTTGTAAATAAAGGATAAGTTAGCTGAGTTAGTTGCATGACATGTTCCTTTACAGGACATTGCCATCGACCCCAGCATTTATTGGCTGCTTGTGATTTGCTAGGCAGTATTGCGTTCAATTTTTTAAAATTTATTTTTGAACTGTAGGCGCCTCATAACATAAAAACCAGCGCAAAGCGGTCTGCTCTTAAATAGCCCTCGGCTGATTTTGATCCATTGATTTGGTATGCCAGGCGATTGTGAAATGGTTTCACCAACCCTCATGCCACTGATGTCAAACAACACACACACACACACCCTCCCCCCCCCACCAAAAAAAAAAAATAACCAAGTAGATTTATATATGCATGTTTTATCTTGAATTACAAAGAAGAAAGAGGAGTGATTTGACCACCAGAAAATGTCTCTTTCATGTTTTTTCTGTCCTTTTTATGTGCATTCTTTGAACTCAATCTTAGTCCGTACATGTGCTACTACTTAAAGTGCTTTGGACTGATGTTTGGGTGTGGATTAGCTTCCCCTATTACCAGTGTCCCTCGCCATCAGGCAAACGTACTCCAACTTTCCCCCTCTTCACAATGTACTCCAGTTTTCCCCTTTTCGCAACATGCCACAAAGAATGTGGACTCTTCTGATGCTAGTAACCAAGTCTTTTTTGTGAGTTAACTTATTTTCAAGACATCTAAATTACTCTTTCTGTCCATCCATAGTGTTGTCATCATTCATCTATAAAACCACATCTTTCTTGTAACCTACACTTGTCTGTTTATTATGTATGATTGATTTGCTTATACCTGGATTGGCTTGATATAGCTCCAAGATATTTTGCAGAGAATATTCTTTATCTTGTGAAATGCTGCTTTTCCTTTGGCCATTCTACATTTACTTCTTCCATTTGCTGTTATTAAAGTACCCTCATATTTAAAATATATTGACCTGTTTCAGACTTGTAAACATCTTGACAAGAATCCCCATATGACTTGTCTAATTCATTTACAGTGTGCCAAGGTTAAAGAACGTTGACAGAAGCCGTCCTTCACATTTGTCAGTAACAGTGGGAAATGTAACGGTGGTTGTCACGGATTACCAGCCCAAACCAGATCCAAGGTCATCTGACAGCCATGTAAGCTCCGACGCCAGCGACACAAACTCGGTCACAGCACCTGATCTCACAGATGATTCATCCAGGGATGCAGGCACCACATAAAGACAGGTCATGTAATAGGAATTTTGCCGTTAAGATAATCGTGACATGTGTGGGACTGCAAAGCAGCCAACTGTATATTTTGTTAGCTGTTGCCTAGCAGTTCGTACAAACATTGGCAAATCAATTTGAAATGTCCGTCATGTACACATGGAGACGGACTATAGCAGTGTATCCTGTATTTTAAATAATAAAAATATAATTTTAATATTGTAAAATATTGGAGAGATCTGAAATGGTTGAATTAGGTTATAGAACTATGGCGCCTGCAGTTTTGGCAGTTCTAGTGATGCTGTCAGGGTTGGAAGTTGCATGGTTCTGACATAAAGCAGCGTTATGCTGAGATTGTGGGGGACAAAGATGATGTACTCTTTAAGAAAAATTATTGTAATCGTGTTACTTTAGACTGAGTTGTAAACAAACATGAAATCTACAGACTGCTCATTTTCATAGAGAATGTTTACATAAAAGCATATAATTTCTGTTGCTTTGCTGACCATTTAAGCAGTTACATCCCCCCATTACACATATATGAATTGATCCCCTTTTTGAAAATACTGTCTTTGTACACAAGAGATAAATGGGAGAGAAAGACTTATGTGTAGGTAAATGGTGCCGTTACATCGTTACTGTCAAGTTTAGTATTTTTACCCCCGGGAAGGTTAACCTGGTCAACAAATGCCCGCTGAAGTCGGATGTGTCAGCCTAACGGCGCAAGAATGCAGCTTCGCTGTAAACGGTCACAACACAATCATGTCCGAAAAAATTCTCCGGATGAACGCAGAAGTATTTTTATGACCTGATTGTGTTGTAGATTGTCAGAATGTTTGATTGAGTTCTTGTGTTAGTGTATTAAGGATAGTTTGATGTGCTGCATTTTGTGTGTTATGTTAGTTCATACTTTAAATTTGTCTTCTTCTCAGCTACTTTAGTCCTTTGCTGTATTTATTTTGTTCTTGTATATTCTGTCTGGGTTATGCTGGAGTGTGCGACGATGAGTGAGGGGTTTTGTTGGCATCAAGTTGGTTGTTGGACATTCACCATTGACAAGAGGTGATATTTTGCAGACTGTTAACATCTGCTGAGTGGTAGTCGGGGTCCTTTGGAATCGTGTGTATAGTGCAGAACGGGTAGATCATCATTGGTTGGAGAGAATGATCCTGCTTGGAGTGACCAGAGGAACACTCAAAACTCGGAGGAAAGGCCAGGACGTATAATCAGACTGCTACAATTAGAATAGAGACTCTTTACTGGCTGTTGAACATAACGGAGCATGTATGGAGATGTCACGAGTGCTGGGATGTTAGTGTTTGACTCATTTCATCTGCTGAGTGAAGACCAAACAATAGACAAAACTGCCGTCGAACTCATATATTGAGTGAAGACAACAATAGACAAGACTGCCGTCGAACTCATATATTGAGTAAAGACACAATAACAGAAAAAACTGCTGTCAGTTCTTGACTCAACTTATCTGCTGAGTAAAGGCACAATAACAGACTAAGTAATCTATTTAATGATGACTGAGTTTGGATTAGAGTGCAGTTCCAGCAAGAAAGGACAATTGTGAAGTGTTTACAGCCAGTGTATTACTGTCGGCATCAACACGTTGTGACATTTGCTGGGGGGATACAGAGCATCTATAAGAATGCCTGGTGTGCTGTCATGTAGAATTTTCCCTACTCCCCTTTTTCCCTATGGGATCATAGGTCCTCAACCTTTTGGGTGTGCATTAGCTTTCCCTAATCCTTAAGTCACTGCAAGCTGTCCTATCTCTCGCTAGCTCATACAGATTCCTCCATGTCCTCTCCATATTATTCACATGAATCTCTAATTCTCTTCTCTATGTGTTTTTAGATTTCCGTTTTGTTTGCTGTGTATGTCCCAAAGGATTTTTAGTTATACTATTCTCAGTGTGTCTTCTATCCAGTGTCTTTTCCCCACCTTTTAATTCACTGGTGATTGTTTAGATCTCTCTGTAAGCTCCATGTTGGCAATTCTGTAGTACTGTTTTAGTCCTGTTCTGCACAGGCATCAATTAATGGATGTTTGTAGTGTATTAGTAACTGTTTTAGTTGTTCTACATTTTGAATCCATACAGTAATACTGATTTCAGCATTAGTTAAATATTCTAAGTTTGGTGCTACATTGAATTTCTTCATAATTCCACACATTTTCTAGTGATTTGAAAGCTCCTCTTGCTTTTTGTATTCTTATGTTAATAATTTTATCTGTTCCCCCATCTTGGACTACATTGCTACCTAAGTGGGTGCATGATTCTGCCTATTGGAATGTTGATTCTGTGTTAATGTCTTACATTCCTGAGCATGGCAGACATTCTGTGTATTAGTATTTCAACAGATGACTAGTCTTGCTTGTAGCCGTAACCCTGTATGGCAATGTCATGAATAGTCATGTAGCCCAATGTTCTCTCATAGAGCAGAAATGCTCTTTGCTTTCGTCCGTGAATAGCATCTGAATGGTAGCCCAACTCTCAGCCACTTCCATCACCTTAATATCCACAGCTTTTGTCATCTTTTGCCATGTGGCTTGCAATGACAGCTTTTCTGAAGTCTGTACTGATGCATTTTTGGTTGAAGCTTGATGTTCTGTCATAGAACAGAAATTCACTTCGCTTGTTTCATGTACACCCTTTCTATGGTAGTCCAATTCTCAGTCACTTCCATAACCTGCTTTGTGGTATCCTCTCTTGCCATCTTGCATGCAGTAACAGATTTTCTTGTCTGTGCTAATCCATTTTTCCATTGAAGCTTGATGTTCTCATGTAGAGCAGAATTACACTTTGCTTGTTTCACAAACACCTGTATCCTAGTCAAACTCTCTGCCACTTCCATCACTTCACCTCTTTCTGTCATCCTCGTTTGCCACGACCGATTTTTCTGAGGTCTGTAAAATGCATTTTAATGTCTGCTTGAAGTGGCTTAGTGAGGCGTGCAGTTTCAGAACTCCCTGTCAAAATGAGTTGAGGGTTCAGAATCTGCCGTGGGTGATTTGTAAGCAGACCACTTTGCGCTGATTTCGATATATGATGTTCAGAAAGCAATGGCAAACTACTGAACTAACATTGTCGAGTAAATCACAAACCGTTAATAAATTCTGGGGGTGATTGTAACATCCTGCAAAGAACCTGCAGCTAACTAGTACTGACATTTAACTGAAATGCATTTTTTGGTGTATATTTTCTGGTGAAAAACTGTTTATGTTATCATCTTTATAATGTCTCTAATTATCTGTACATATTGTTAAGGTTCTCAACTGTTAATTGATGTTAGTGTAAAGATTTCACTGTAGTCTATTAGTTCCAAGTTTGTAAAGGCAGCAGCCTCTGGTGGGTTTCTTGATAGATAGGGCATCCAGATCATACACTGGTGTGGACAATTGAGGGTGTGTTGATTTATCTTAATCTTACATTATTCAATATGGGTTTGTAAAATCCAAAGTTTATTGTTCAGTATCAGCTTGTAGTTTTCCCAAGTTGATGAAGTTAGCACTTTCTAGGCAATCCCGTAAAGCTTTCTTCAATTGACTAGTTTATAAACCTCATCTTTGGTTAACAAATCATCAGAATTGTGTGTTTACTGATGAATGTTTTTACTTGCACAAGATATTCTTGATTTTCTAATATTTGATGCATGGTAGAATTACTGTAAATTATTTCTGTCTATCAGATACAGATGAGCGGCTGGCTGAGTAGCTAGAACGCCGGATTCTCCTTCGGGAGACTCAGGTTCGAATCCTCGGTAAGGTGTGGGATTATTTTGTCGGGGCAAAAAAAAAAATCCTGAAAAAAAAAGGCGACTGCACTAGCCAAGCGGCCTTAATTCCTCAGGCTCAAAGACATCCCCTTGCCATACACCGCAAGGTACTACATTGGCAGTAAATGACAGTTGACAGATACAGATGTACAGCTTCAGTTCTGTGAAATTTTCATGTAAACCCACAGTTCATATACTTTTATTTTCTGATAATTAATCAAACGATGAGCCATGTTACCAGTTAAGATAATGGTAGCCGCATACCTTGTATTATACTGAATCTCAACATAGTGATCGTAAGAATAATGGTGTTCCTGCTTTCTCATCCTTGCCTTAAGTTGATATCAAAAGAAAACAAGGGAGTGAAAGAAGAGGGAGGGATGGGAAATTATGTATAGTCAATGCATCAGGGGAACAATCATCACTATACTCCATTAGCTGAGTGAGACTAGGCTAGAACGGATGTATTCCAAGGGCAGTGGCGTTGATTCCAATTAATCGCACACTACATCATGGCATTGTGAAATGAGATTTTTTTTAAAATGGTGTATATATCCTTTGCAGGGTGTTGCTATCAACCCCAACCCCAGGTTGATTTCCTCAGGCAAGTTAACATTCAGTAGTTTGCCATTAGCTTGCTTTCTAAACAGGAAGTCAACCTGACAAGCTGCATAATGTTCCTGCCCTCAGATACTTGGCACATATTTCAGGAGGTGGCAGTAGACCACGGAGCAGTGTAAGTCAAGGGCACGTACATCAGCA
The DNA here is from genome assembly GCA_014155875.1 of Cepaea nemoralis. Lineage (NCBI taxonomy): Eukaryota > Metazoa > Mollusca > Gastropoda > Stylommatophora > Helicidae > Cepaea > Cepaea nemoralis. The sequence goes on along the minus strand of JACEFZ010027313.1, from coordinate 159,968 downwards.
AGGCTGGCGAGAGAGAGAGAGAGAGAGATCCTTGACTGTTCATTGTTATGGCACTTTCTGATCGTGTATTTGGATAACTCCATGTTAAGACCAGGAATTTGCTGGTGGTGTCTTCACATCACAGTTGATCGAGAAGATCCGTGACTGATCTATTATTTGTGTTTAGAATCAATTCTGGCTGTCCTGATACAACAAAATAGACTAGATGTTAGCTATATTTCAATGAATTTTATATCCTTTTCTTCAGGTTCTTGTTATTCTTTGTTATACTAGTTTCATTTTTAGTTTAGTATATACACAATCGCCGGTATCCCTGGCGAAGGGGTTAATGACATTGTTTGTAATCCCATATGCTCACTTATGAAACACAGCTGCGTGAGATTTGGCAGCGGATCGCTTACGGAGGTATGTAAGCCAGTCGTTCAGAAAGCAATGGCAAACTACTGAACGTAAAACTTGCCAAGGCATTAACAGCAGCTGACATATGCTGGTGTTGACTGCAATGCCCTGTAAAGGATATGCTGGGGGGCAAGAAGACTGGAGAGATTATATATATATATATATATATATATATATATATATATATATATATATATATATATATATATATATATACAGACCTACAAGCACTTTGGAATCAATGACTGGCAAGAGAAGGTCAACCAGAGAGACGAATGGAGATGGCTTGTATCTGCAGCAAAGAACCTCAGTGGCTCGGAACACTGAAAAAGAAGAAGAATTCCAGTATACTGGGTTCAAGGTCAGCTGCTGATTGCTTTGCATTGATTTTCACAATGGTATGAGTGTGTAGAAAACAGTGGCAAATAACTGAATGTAAAATTGCCCAGAAAATCACAAACAGCCAGTAAATGTTGATTGCCACATCTTGTTAAGGACATGCAACAAACTTATTTTTGTAAAGTCAACTTGTCAATTATTACAGATCATGGTTTCACTGTTCGTGAAATCAAGCTTGAGTATCTTGGATTTAGCAGAATGTTCACATAACTTGTACTGTACAGCCCTTTGTTTCAAAGTTTTCCTTTGTATAAAATACCTGCCAATCGTTATATTTTCATGCAAATATTTGTAACTGGATATATAGTATGTGGTTTACTTGCTCTGTTTTGTTAAGATTTTGAAGTGACTGGTGACCAATTTGTGATTGCTGCTTGTTTATTCAAAAAATTGAATGTACAGATGTTACCTCTGTTGAAAACTTCATGTGTCCCAATAGTTGGTGTGTTAGACATGTGAGGAGCGTGTAGTCAGGCATAGAGCTGTTGAATTAATATTGTTAATGGTCGCAGCTATAAACGACATCCTGTTGTGGTACAAAAGTGATAGAATAAAATGGCAGTTGTTTAGAATGGGGTTTTATATGTTCAGTTTTGTTACATGCTTACTTACATTTTTGAATTATAACTCAAAATGAAATGTATGTGATGAATTCAAATGTAAGTAAACTAAAGTAAAATCATGGGCCCTCTTGACCATCTGAAGGCATATGGTGTAGACCCATATTGTTATAGACCAATTGGCACTTGTAGCTCCCAATTCATAGTACCTTTATTTGTAAAGCTTAGAAGGCAATATTGACATTCAAGTGGTAGTGGACTAGGCTGCTGATTATGTGGTAGTGGGGTCCAAGTCCACCTTGGGATAAGATATTTATTGTGGCTCTAGGGTGGACCCAGTCTTTTAAAATTGGTGCCGGAAGCCTAAGCATATCACTTTTGTTGTGTCACTTGGACAAGAGAATGTAGGCCTGAGTATTTTCTTCTGAACGCACCACAGTGGTACAGATTCTTGTAGGTGCAGATAAATTTGCTCTGATGGTCGATATCTGCATCAGGTGTACATAGGACTAGCAGGAGAGAGATGGAAGAAGAGGGAGAAAAAGAAAAGAGCTGGCAGGCAAAAAGCAAGATAAACTGACAAAGAGGCACTGAAGTTCGTTGTGGAGGCTATTGGATGTGTGAATATGTGGGCTTTAGTGTGGGTTGGGCAAGAAGGGATGTATGATAGGAAGTGTTCGGCATGTTTACAACCAGTATACCACTGGAAAAATCAGCATCTTTATCTTATATTTGCTGTGACAGACGGAGCATCTATGTTTGATGTGCTGTAATGTCAATTCTTAAATCAGATAAGTTTGCCATTTGTGTCATCATTGAAACAAAGTCTGGATTTGTGTATTTGTTGATGCATATATCTAGAGCAAGCATAAAGATAATCCAGTTCAAGTGACAAGCCACATGGGTTATGTGGTGTAGGAAGTGCATCTCCAGAATGTTTTATCAGGGCAGCACTCTTAGAATGATGTAATGCTATCAACACAATAAATGTATTACAGATTAAAATAAGCTACATTACTGAATACTCCTAGTAATGCTTTATTCATACCTAACAACCAGAGTAATAAATGCTTCAGCAATAGTGCAAGATTTCTAAATAGTTTCATTGACAATAGAGATATGGTCACATGTTTAAGCAGAAACAAATATGTCATGTTTAAACTTAAACAGCCACAAGCTGTATAGTATTTTTAACCTAATGAAATTATTGTGTTTTTATCATAAATTCATGTATAATATACTGACATATTGTTATTTCATTGTTGCTGACTAGACCATAATTTCCCATATATAATGTATAACTAGCATCTGTAGCTTAGGGAATAGTGGGACATTTAGTTTCATAATTCCCCAACATACTGAATTCAAAATTAGTTGCAGACAATTTGGAAGCTGAACGCTTTGCATTAATTTCCATTTATAAGAAATCAGCCACTCAGAAAGCAATGGCAAATGACTGACCTAAACATTTCCTGGTAATCACAAACAGCCAGCAAATGTTGGGGTTAATTGCAACATCCTGTAAAGGACACACAACAAATGTATGAAAATAAATTTAAAAAAATAATCCTAAATCTCCTACTTTTGCAAATGTGCTCCCACTAACCCACCACCCCTGTGGGAATCAGTGTTGGGGTGACATCCACAGTATTACATTAGTTTGAAATGGGTAATACCAGCCAGCCAGCCACTACTGCTATGTGTCCCACCTTATAGGGTTGTCTCACACTGATACAAGCCAACTGAGAATTGTTTAAAAGCCCTAAATGAATAGCAAATGACTTGAAGATGCAGATAAACTTTGTTACCATTTATATTTTTTTTTTAAACCAGACATGTACATTTCATGGACTTCCTTACATTGACATAAATGCTTCCACAGTTTGTTTTTAAAAAAAAATTTCATTTACTTGTAAATTATAATTAAATAATATTGTGAAACTTGTTAGATGAACACTATAAGTCTACATTTTGATTTACAGAACACTTTTTTGGGCGTTGCTCGCTGTGAAATCGTGCGCAGCTCATACATGTGCCAGTACCTCTAGTAGTTACCGCTACTAAGGAGTGCACTGGACTGGTGTTTGCGTGTGGATTAGCTTTCCCTATTGCCATTTGCCCTCGCCATCTGGCGAACCCACCCTGAAAGTCCAACTGACTGGTGTAGGTAGGGGTTGAACCTGCTACCTCATCATCAGCACACTGGATGTTTAAGGGTCATCACTTTATCCATTCGGACATGCTGATGCCCCCCAACATCTTTCTTGTTTTAAGAGTTGATCTTCCACTGTTGTTTTTCTGGGCCAGAAGGTTTGCCTAGACATGTTGTATTTTGGGCAGTCTTGGAGTATGTTAAGCAACAATTGAATGACGTTCTGAAAATATGGTGAAGCGGGGCACGGGCCAATAAAGGTTGAGAACCACTGACATAGAGGATTGGGGAATCATGACTAGGATGTCTGCTCCAGACTAGGCAACTGAAGAAGAAGAAGAACACAAACATATATAGTACACATTCACATTTTACAGTAATCAATGGTTTCTGAGTATTATACAATAAAACATTTCATACTTCAGTCAAATCCAGTGGAGGGATACCCTCTGTAATTCCTGGCTGTAGCCACAGCAATTCTCTGCATAAATATTTCAGATATTTGAAACAATTGTATGTATGGGTAACCTATGGCATTAAAGAATCACTGATGCAGAGCTTAGGGAGAGAACTAGACAGACTGACCTATCAAGAGATGAATGAATGGCTTTGGTTAGGGCATACAGTGAGAAAACTTGATCATAATATGATTAGAATGTCCTTCCACTGGAACTCACAGGGAAAATTAAATGGCGACTTAAAAGACAACAGTTAACGAATGAGCAAACACACTTTATTTTCAAAGGGTCACAAATTGGGCAAGCAGGCCCTTACAATCATTTATGTTTTGTACATCAATTATCTATTGTGCATTCACATAAGAAAAATAAGCAACAACTGTCAAGCATTGCATGTTACCATCTTATGAGACAAGCAGGCAGGCAATAGACACATAATACACACATCATTTACACAAACTCTGTTATACGGAGAAGACAATTAGAGACTAAATGGGGAGGATATTCAGCAAGCTGCAGTAGACAGCACAGGATAGGATGACTTGGCGGAGGGATAATTCTCCACAGAGGATAAGGGCAGAAGATAGGATCACATATTATTTAGTGTGTTTACTTATCAAGTCACTTGTCCGGGGTTCAGTCCTCAACATTGCCAGGATTTTTTCCCTGCCCTGACCAGCCTCATAAATTAGGTGTTGGATAATTTTATGAAGACAAAGTGGCAAGGAAGGGAACTGACCACCAAACCTCATAATGCCATGGCCTAGAATATGTGAAGGCTGAATACTTCACACCCTAACGGCATCATCCGCCGTGGGACTACCTTCACCGCTACTAAAGTGCACTTAGAACAGACCATTACTGTGTGTCCAACACTGTTTATGGCCAAAAAGACAATGCAGCATCCCATAAAGTCAGACAAAAGCAGGTATAATAAATGATCTTTTATTACTCCATTATATCCAGCGACTGTGATGACTGTGTTTTATTTTTGTTAACTTCTTGGAGGTGTGCTGCTTTGTTCATCATCACATCTTAAGAAATGGAGTAGTGGTAGATTAGAGGTCCTCCCGTTGTGTATGACATTTGAATTGTAGGCAATGAGATAATGGAAATCTTGTGTGTACATGTGTGAGGGCTGGATAGTTATCTGTCTATCATTGCTGTTACATCTATGTTCATGTCAGTGATGCAAGCGATCATCACTAAACTTTGTATATGCCATATTCAGAATGTAAATAATGTACATACTTCATCTATATTTTGGTGGGATATGTTGATTTTGCTACTTGTAATTTGCAAATTTTGTAGCCGAGCTTCATTTGTATTTAGGAATGGTTCCCACGATAGCCTGAATTGTCATGTATCCTAAACAGTTACATAAACACAGTTCGTTTTGTTTTTCCATTATTCATCAAAATGTACAATTGTCTTCCTGTGTCTACCAGTTTCTAGAATAGTTCTGTTGAGCCAGTTGCAGATAGATATCTGCATTCAGTGATGTTTCAGATATCCATGGATAAGTTGTGTTTAGAAGGTGGAACTGAAGACATTTCTTTATCAAAATACACAGAAATAATCAAATGGAGGTCTATATTTGAAAGAAAAAGGATATAGTAATGAAGCTTACATCTACCCCTTTTGGCTCAGCATTTTTGGTTTCAGTAAGCTTTGTTAACAGTTTACAATTCCGGTGAGAGAAACTGTTTGGTAACCAGGGGTACATAGGTCTGGTTCAGCTTGTTTATGATCATTGTAATCCGGACATGTAGATTTCAATAAGTCCAACAGCATACGGGAAACCCTAAGGCTGGGCTACCAATTTTGTATGGGTAGGTGTACTTTGAGAGCCAATGAAGAAGCAATCTGAATAAATGATCACCATCTGAATTCTAAGTATTGTAATATAAAATTCTATTGTAACTTGGCCCACATTGTAAAATGGTGTATTTAGTGTAAAGCCTATTGTATTTATTAAGCTTTATACAATTTATATGGTATGGAATTTGACCCTTTACTCCCAGAAGATTTCATAGCTATGTCCAAAGGCAGTGTCAACCATAATGAAAAATCAAATAAATGTAATCACGTGGTCACATTAGTGCAGTATACATCTCATACATTACACGTGCAATTCTATGCTTATGACAATTACCAACTGGTAGTCTTTTCCCTGATGGAATCTAGCAGAGAAAGAAATTGATACTTTGTACATTCGAAATGGGAATATAGGGAAATGCTGGTGCACATGGCAGAAATATACCTGAATTTTATTGTTACTGTAAGCGTAATGCTTTCTGTCCCAAACAGTTTGATTAAGTGGTTGTTTCGGGATTTGAAATTTATATATTGAGCACAACCCACTACTGGCAACGCCGATCGCATTCTGGTATGAACCTAAGGCCTATCCACGTCAATATGGAAGCACTAGACTCGAGTTTCGCCCTCGTTTGAGCTTGTCAGTAGTGCATATCCCTGACCGGATCCGGAAACAGTCTCGGATCACGCGTGTGAAGTGGGTGTGTAACCACGCGGCACACACCAAATTATCACAACAGAACATCACAACGCTACCCATCGTAGGCTATGCTCAAGCGTGGTTACACACCCGCTTCACACGCGTGATCCGAGACTGTTTCCGGATCCGGTCAGGGATATGCACTACTGACGAGCTCAAACGAGGGCGAAACTCGAGTCTAGTGCTTCCATATTGACGTGGATAGGCCTTAGGTTCATACCAGAATGCGATCGGCGTTGCCAGTAGTGGGTTGTGCTCAATATTTAAGTTTGATCAACCTTAACTATCCCACAGAGTGGTACTTTAAAGCAATAAATGTCTGAGTTTAAAGGCGTTAATAGCTGGCAATATAGGACAGGAAGAGTTGAGTGACAATTTGGATAGAGCTGTTTAGTTAACAGTGGCAGAAGGAATGCAGTGTATCCTGTGTACAATAACTGAATAAATGTGTGGTATTCTCCTTGGTTCGGCAAGACTTTGACAGAGAAGGTTACAGACAGATTGATTGTTTCTACAGCAAAGAAGCAGCCGAGTGTTTGAACAACATGCTGTTGCAGAGAAATTATTATTTTGTCACAACTGTTTTTACCACTCAGATATTAATGATATGTTGTTTTATTTGCAGGATGTTCTCCAAATTCTCTGAACAAATGATCATTTCATATGTTGAACAGAAATAAGAATGTCATTGAACAATAAAAGCTTATTTCCAAGTTATGAGTTGGTGTTATATCTATGAAGTGAATGTATATATTCTTTTTGGCGCTCAGCCTTGCTTTGAACTCAAGCGCAGTCCATACACACTATTTATAGTTGTGATGGACTGAATTTTGCGTGAGGATTAGCTTTCCCTATTAACAGTGTCTCTGACCATCAGGCTAACCCACTCCAACTTCAGAGGTACTTGTAATTTACGTCCCAATGTCAAGCATGACGGGTCAACATTTTAGTCCGGTGTAGGGGTTGAACTGCTTACCTCGGCATCAGCACAATGGCTGCTTAAGACCCATTTGGCCATGTGAATGTATATTTAAAAACAAACAAAATACTATAATACATTCAAACAATATGTATAAAGCACGAAAAGGATAATCAGGTAAAATGATTTATCTAAGCGTTACATCAGTTTTAGTCACGGATCACACACTTGTACAAATTGTCTTCAGCTCTACGAATAGGTTTTTGCCTCTTTTACTAGCTTCTCTCCAAATTGTCCTTGCCTCCCTACTCACTGATCTGCTACTTGTTATCAGCACCAACCTTCCTGTACTTCAGGAAAACCTATTGTCATTCCTAACTGAATATCATGCATCCTTCTTGTATGCTTCCTAACTTCAAATTGTTGCAACCTAAGAACTGTTGTTACATGAACTGCTGTTTTTCTGTCCAAAGGACAGTACTTCACCTCTGGTGCCATAGATGATCCGTCAATTCTCTGTGTTACTGTAGTCTGTTCAGCCAGGAGAGTCTTGTTGCATCAGCTGATGTACGTGAGCACATCAGTATTAAAAAACATCAGGTGTTTAGTCTGTGAGATATTTCCTGAAACAACAACAGCATGTCATCACACAGACATCTCTACAGATTTCTTATTAATGTCATCACACAGACACATCTACAGCTTTCTTAGTAACTCTGTCACGGACGATTGTTAACTACCATAAAATCGCCAGTATGGTGTGCAGTTTTGTTTCTCTAATCTTCTCTTCCAATTATGGATGCACATTCGATTTATTGTGTAATTTTTCCTGACAGGCCTATTTTGAGTCAATAAACAGTTTTAAAAAAAAAGTGTCTCCACGAAGCGAACATTCAATTACTGTGCTGCAGTTTATGATTATCGTGGAAAATTTGTCTTCAATTAATGGTAAGGTTAGTTACTGGATGTTTAAATGTTGCTATAGAGTTCAATAGTTTAATTGTCACATGTCTCTTTAAGTATGCCTGAACATGGCGGCTCTTGAACAAACAGGGAGATGAGCACAGCTGGTGTTACCAATGGCGCAATTTTGTGCCAACTATTTGAAACTAATTATGTTATTGGCTGTAGAGCTGACAAACTACCGACCTACAAATAGATGTCACTGGTATGCAAACACACAAATCGAGTTTAGTGGCTGTATGCATGTGTATAATAATTTATATTAAAAGGAGGGTTATCTATTGAATTCTTCAGAACACGTAAATTCTGAAATTTACTTCAAACTAAAAAACTGGATAGCTTACAAACATAAAAAAGCTGTGTTGCAACCTTTTATCTTAATATCCAGTAAATGAGGTATCTGTATTTGTGAGTTAACACTCCACATTTTTTTTTGCGCTCGCTTGCTTTAAACTGAAGCGTAGTCCATACACACTACTTCCAGTTGTGCTGGACTGAATTTTGCGTGTGGATTAGCTTTCCCTATTAACCCTATACCGGGCAGACGTTTGTCTGTTTTGTAGCCCTGAATGGGCAAGAAGAATTTTGAGGTTCGATAAAATTTTGGGTTACGTTAGTAAAAATATCACATATAAGTTGTTAGTCAACAGATTTTAGTCAAATAAACAGGAAAAGCATGCAGAACATTTTACTCACGTGAATGTTGCCGCTAATCCACACAATGAACACAAATATTTACAAAATACAACATATTGTTTGTGATTGTCAGTCATCTATACGGCAATTTACAAACACATTTTCAGAATCATAATCACTTTCTTTAAAGTCCGACTCACGACTGCTAACACAAAGTAATGCTGATCACTGATATCTAGCTCCGATTAATAGTCAACTTCGTGCCTTTCAATGTCACTTAAATTAAATTAAATTAAAATGTGTAGGGGTTGAACCCCTGACCTCGGCATCAGCACACCAGATGTTTAAGAACACATGTTCTTATCCAATCGGCCATGCTGACTTGCAACACTCCACATTATACTCATCAAATTCAATGCTGATTTCAAATCTCACTACCAGCAAAACCTACACACTATAGTCAAGATTGTATGGTAACTATGTCTTAGCTATAATTATGTCCTTTTCAGTTGTTACTGAACCACCTTCTGTCTCATACAGTGATCTCTTCCTGGCCCAGACATTTATTACTGTACAGAACTATCTGAGGCAGAAAAAGTTAACATTTGATGTACTAAAGTAACCAATAGATGTATGGTAAATTGCTTCGCATGACAGGAGTTAACTGATACCTATTCCTGTAGGTTTTTCATTAAACACTCACTGCCCCTATATATCTCATTAAACACTGACAGCCCCTATATATTTCTCACTAAACACTGACTGCCCGGCTGAGTGATCTCAAGGTATGGTGTCAGCCTCGAGTGCTGGAGGTCCTAGGTTCAGGCCCCGGTGAGGACAGGGATTTATTTAAAAAATCCACCTGGACTTCCAGTAATAAAATTTCCCCTGGTCTCTGGGTAGTGAGATCGGACACCCGTGTGTATTGTTGCGCACGTAAAAAAATCCCTTGGCAGTTGGAAATAGAAAAAGAGTAGCCTAACGGCGCTGCCCGGGCAAAATTTCGAGTTAAAAATCTACCCAAGTATTTCAGGATCCTCGCCGATGCTACAGAGTTCGTGCATTGAGCTGAGTTTCTCCGGACTCAGGTTTGAGTTAGGAGGAAAACGGAGCACTTATGGGTTAAACCTGTGTGCCATGATGTTGATCCATCGACTAAACTAAAACTAAAAAAAAAACTGCCCTTATATATTTCTAATTAAACATAAACACTGACTTCCCCCATTTTCTCACTAAACAGACCTCCCCCATATATTTCTCACTAAACAGGCTTCCCCCATATATTTCTCATTAAACAGACTTCCCCCATATATTTCTCATTAAACACTGATTTCCCCTATATATTTCTCATTAAACACTGATGTCCCCCATATATTTCTCATTAAACACTGAGTGCCCCTATAATTTATCATTAAACACTGATTGCCCTACAAATTTCTCATTAAACACCTGACTGCACCTGTATATTTCTTATTAAACACTGACCACCCCTGTATATTTCTCATTAAACACTGACTTCCCCCATATATTTCTCATTAAACACTGACTTCCCCCATATATTTCTCATTAAACACTGACTTTCCCCCATATATTTCTCATTAAACACCGACTTCCCCCATATATTTCTCATTAAACACAGACTTCTCCCATATATTTCTCATTAAACACTGACTTCCCCCATATATTTCTCATTAAACACCGACTTCCCCCATATATTTCTCATTAAACACCGACTTCCCCCATATATTTCTCATTAAACACCGACTTCTCCCATATATTTCTCATTAAACACTGACTTCCCCCATATATTTCTCATTAAACACTGACTTCCCCCATATATTTCTCATTAAACACAGACTTCCCCCATATATTTCTCATTAAACACCGACTTCTCCCATATATTTCTCATTAAACACTGACTTCCCCCATATATTTCTCATTAAAAACTGACTTCCCCCATATATTTCTCATTAAACACTGACTTCTCCCATATATTTCTCATTAAACACTGACTTCCCCCATATATTTCTCATTAAACACTGACCGTCCATATAGCATCATTTCTATCAATACCACATGATCTTCCCGGATGTCACAATATTTTCCAAATCCTCTCTTCTCATTACATGGCATGTGTATCAGAAACCACATCTCCTTGACCCTATGCTCTTTCTAACTGGTTCATTCATGTTCCGTGTACAGATTCTATAAAAATTGCATGTGATAAGAGTGCACACTTGCTGTGTCTATGCATGATTTGTTATAAGTTTACAATAATTAAAGCAATTTGTCCCAAAGCAGTTTTCTGCTATAGATCTGTGATGTGACAGGATCATCACATTCTGTTGTCCTGAATGTACAGAGGAATAGGTGGCCAATCTTTCCCTCACTTAGAAGGCAACAAGCCCAGGCATCGAACCCTTATCCAGCCGAGCTCATGACATATCAGTGCAACTTTGCTAATTCTTCTTCTTCTCCTTCAGCATTCCGAGCCATTGAACTTCTTTGCTGCAGATACAAGCCGTCTCCATTCGTCTCTCTGGTTGACCTTCTCTTGCCAGTCATTGATTAACTTTGCTAATGCACATGCTATGTGTTATACATTAAATTGACCTGAAACTTTCCATCCTATGCTGAATAACCTGAGGATATGCCTCTCAGTTCCGCACTTTTCCAAAATGAAGCTCATGCAGAGAGTGCCAAATTGTTCAGTTACAAGTGACAGCAGTAATTGTAAAACCGGGTTGTTATGAGTATTATTACAAAATGAACGCTGCCACAGATTACCTGTTGCAGTTCAGGCGGAAATTCTTTCATGTTCTTTCCTGCACATTTCAGACAAAACCTCCGAGTGTAAAACAGGCTGCAGTCCTGAAAAAGTTGGAACACTTAGTATTTAAAAATCAAGAAACATCTACAATTGAAAAATAAATAAAAAGATGTAATGTATCATTCTACCACGGTCAGACAGAAAAATCAAGTCCTACAAGAAACAAATGAAAACCATAAACTGATTAGATGTAGTCAAAATGTTTTGGGCAAGTTATGAGAAGAAATTAATTGGGGAACTTGGTGACAACTGGCAAGATTGAGGGGAAAAGAACAAGGGGAGGGCAGAGAAGTAAAAACCTGGATGGCTTGGCCACGTGGCATGGTTGAGACAAGAACACAGAGCTCATCCATGACTCTGGTGATCGTGTGAGATAGCGAAACATGACCATCCCCGCTTATTGGCACGGCACATGATGATGATGCAAGTATCATTCTAGTTAGTCTTCAGATCATCATCACTGTGCATCAAAGCATTGGCCCATAAGTGCTCAAATCTTCTGTTCAGTACCTCCTTTAGCGTGTAGCACTGATATGAGCTCGGCTGGATAAGGGTTCGATGCCTGGGCTTGTTGCATTCTAAATGAGGGAAAGATTGGCCTAGAGAGACAACAGTGGAAGATAAACTCTATGGACCACTGAGTGAACTTAAAAAGAATGTTAGATTCATACAAGAGAAACATTGCAGTTATAGACATTTCAAGCGAACGAAAGAAGAAGAATCTGCTATGGGACTATCTGTACTTATATACACTCTTTACATATCTCTTCTTCTTCTGTTTGATTGACTGACTGATTGATTTAGGAACCAACATCACAGCATTCGGGGCATTCCCATAAGCGCTCCATCCACATCCTCAGAAGCCAGCGAAGAGTTCCAACCCCAACAGTACCAGTAGCAATCTGATTATATGTGCGTCTCACCTTTCCTCTAAGCATCGAGCATCGGCCAGATCCCCTCGTCACTCCTCGTTGTCGCATTCTTGCCAGACCATGGTGATCCATTTGCTCCTCCGATGTGTATATGTGCTCCCACAAGGCCGCAACCACGTCTGCCTTATCATGAATCAATACTCCACCAAGTTTTGCAGAGCCAGCCAATCTGTCTGCCTGTTCATTCCCCAGTTCATCAGCATGCCCCAGAGAAAAGATCCAGATGATGCTTGCCACCCGTGACTTCCAAAGCGCAAGCAAGCCACTCTGCACGAAGCCTGACTGTCCTCACCCTCCTCAGCATGTTTTCTGAGTCAGTTAAAATCACATTGTGTGTGTGTATCGTATTCTCCATCCAGTGGAAAGCTATGCTGACTGCCTCCACCTCCATTCTTAAGCTAGATGTTGTGATATCATATGCCAGGCTCTCCTGCTCCAAACGTCGACCATTAGCCTTTGCCAAGAACCCCCTGGCACTTCTACTACCTCTCAACACCGAACCATCTGTGTAGATAATCACAACACCCGGGCGAGCAATATCCTGAATTAGTTGCTGGATTTCCACTGATGTGGCACCTGCTGGCCACTTCCTGCACTCCCGGCTCAATGTGATTATAACTCTGCACAAGTTTAACTGCTCCGCTGGCACTCTGACCCACTACTCTCCCCGTCTAATGTTCTCCAAGATGCACACCTGTCTGATCATATCCTCCGCCTGAGCCATCCATGATTTCCCTGTTATCAGTCGCTGGCCCTTAACAGCTGCCAGTGCCTCATGCAGCGGGTGATCTGTGACAGCAGCTACTCTGAGGTATGCCTTCGCCTGTGTTCATCCAGAATGTTGCTTTGGACATAACTGTGTTGTGCCTGTTTGCAGCAGAGCTGCGATATTTGCACACCGAACTTCTTCAGGCATTTGCTGACCAGGCTAACCTTCCCGGATACATAACTGTTTAACTCTTTGTATTGACTCTATATACTTTTCTTTACCTTTCTGTTTGACTCCATAAACTCTCTTCAACTTCTCTGTTTTACTCCATAAAGTTGATATAACTTTCTATATAACTTTTAACTCAGTATAACTCTCTTTTTTAACTTCATATATATGTTAACTCTCTGTGTAACTATATGTTGACTTTCTGCATAACTCTATATATAAACTTTTAACTCTGTATAAATTTCTCCTTAACTTCATACAAGTCTGTTGAAATCTGCTTTACTCTCTCTTTAATCCAGACAACTGTCTTTGATAAGTGAATGCATTAACAACTAAACCATCGAGGCTCCTCATATACATGAGGGTATGTTTAACCATTTTACCAGAGGTGACAATACTTACAGTTGACATACAAACATTGCACCCACATAAAGAACAGGTGCCTCCAATTGAGACAAAACCACCAGAGGTGGAAAATGGATCTTTCATAATGTAACAGTCTTCCAACAGCCTAAAAAGAAAAATTTTAAACACACATATTATTTGTGAATTGGTTGAAATAGGATTCTTTAATTTTCACACCCATGGAATATTTGAAGCACATAGTGATCAAGGTCTCTGTGGTAGAACAGTAACGTTCCCATCAACTATCATATGGTGGAGGTCTCAAGTTAACATCTCAGTGATGTACCTTACCTTGTTTGTTCAAATATACAAAAATGTACAGTTCCTCAACATCTGAAGGTAGTTGAGGACAACGAATGAATAATCAGCACTGACGTGAAATAGGTATTTTTTCATGTGGCCTAATAAATGGTGTAGACTGTAGACGTTGATGTATCTCCGCAGACCCCGGTCCCTACATTCCTGTGTTCTATCAGCACTGCAGTGTGTTCATTTCACACACCAATCAGTTGGATTTTTAGATGATGACTTCTTGTTTCAAAAAGCAATGGCAAACTGCTGAACGTAACACTGCTGACAAAATCAATATTATATGCTTACTATGATAATTAAGATACACTTCCTAAACTCTGTTAGTATACTGCATACCATTGAAGTGACGTAACATTCTGCTCAGAAATATCCGGTCACTCATGATGACACATGACAAAAACAGTGCAGGTTTTTTATTTGCGCTCGCTCGCTTTGAACTCAAGCGTAGGCCATACACTATACATAGCAGTGATGGACTGAACTTTGCATGTGGATTAGCCTTCCCTATTAACAGTGTCCCTCGCAATCAGGCAAACCCACTCCGACTTCAGAGGTACTTGTAATTAACGTCCCCAAGTCAAGGACGACAGGTCAACATTTTAGTCCAGTTGTCCGGTGTAGGGGTTGAACCACTTACCTCGGCATCAGCACACCTGAAATTTAAGAACATGCGTTCTTACCCATTCGGCCATGCGGACCTAGCAGAGGATTTTATTTCCATACCTTGTGGCAGATTAAGTATTTGGTGCTAGTCCCATGTTTTTTAAACCAATCAATCAGTATTCGATGGGTGATATGGTCAATATAGAAAGAATCTCTTCTGTCTGACCACGCACAAATTTATTTAAACGGTCTTGTTCTGTTGCAGTTATTTAATTAACCATAAAGTAATAAAGAATATCTTAGTGAGACATGATTGAGCTACAGTTTGACGGTACTAGTAGTACTACTACCTGCTTACTGTCAACGCCAAATGTTGGGCGGCGCTCACCAAACCCAAACCGACGCGCAATTGGAAGGGGACAAGTCTTACCCTAGAGTGCAAGGAAATGCAACCTAAAGACAAACTAAATGAAATGTCATGGCAGGGTAGGGTAGGGCAATGCAAACCAGGCAGAGAGAAGGGTTATGCTGCTTGGGCAACACACGGTCTCTAAATTCAGCTCAGGATTTGTGCTATGGAGAGGTATAATAACTCCAGTTCACAAACTATCATCCGTCCATCAATACTTAAGTATGCTAGTGTAGCAGTATGTGTATATTGGGTGGGCAAAACTACAGCACGCTTGAGCATCAGGATGGAATGGGAAGAAGGATGCTCAAGTCGTGACGTAGTTTGTTGTTAGGAACCAGTCAACATCTGGGCCTGGAAGAGAGAAGACGCCATGTTGTATGAAGGTTGTAGAAGTTGTCATCAAGATGAAATAAATCTCTATTTATACTCAAACATAGAACTCGTTAGTCCTATTTATCTGTGCGCTGTTACAAAGGACTGAATTGGTGCCCATGACACAGGATACGAACTTGGAGTGTCGCTGAATCACAATATGCTGTCCAGGTCGAACATCGAACTAAAATCAAAGTTTTGAAGATCTCGTTCTGCTTGCATCAAATACCCAGAGACAGAATTACGGCACGGTTCTATACTTATGTTGAACGAAAAAGCGAAGTTGATAAATGGCCACTACGTCGTCTGTGAGAATTACAGCAGCCAAAAGCCCGGCTAGGGGTGGTTGTCTGTAAATATTTTTCAGAGTCCTCGTTGCTATCAAGAATCCTAGATGTATAGGCAGTCGTTGTCACCTGAGTTATGAAAGCCGGCTTGCCAGGGTGAGTTGCTGTACAGTGGTGATCATCTCGCTGAGCAAAAGAGTGAGAAAGACCAGCACGTTTTTTCTGGATCGTTTGAAATAAGAGGCTCAGGAAAAAGAAACCTTCAAGGCAAGTCGAATCAAGTAGAAACATTTTACTAACAGAGCAGTTGTCTACTTCTCGTGAAGATAGATTGCCTGGAGCGAACTAAAAGCCGCAGAATCCTGACCTTGAGACTTTTTGAGGAATAAGAAGAAATGGAAAGCTTATTAACAGCAGCGATACCGCTAAAGAACTCTCGGAAGTGGGAGAGGCAGACTGGGCTGCCGACCTACTGAAATTATCGCTTTCCTGAATTACACCGATTCTCAAGACGTCGCTTTGATGTGCCCTGTTATCGGGTGAATAGAAGGTGCAAGGCTGGTAGGGACCCAACCAAGGGTTGAAGTTACTGAGAAGAAGAAACTACCTGAAGTGCGTGATCGATTGGAGGAGCATTTCAACTGGCACAGACTCCTGGCGTTTGAATTCTACCTGATAACGAACGTAGAAGAATCCGTCTTTCTTGGATCGGGAGCAAATTAGGGTAATTGGTGAACTTTAAATATTATTTTACGTACAATTGACTAGTTGAACAATTCTGTTGTGTAAAGTAAATACGATCATATTGTTAATTTAGCTGGTTACAAGTGTGAAATTGATTTTATTGCTATATATAGAAATATTTCAGCATGACGGAACAAGATTCATTGGCACAAGTTTTAACGGGGGTAGGAACAGCGGTAGGTAGACTTAATACGGTCATAAAACAACAGGGAATGGCAACTGAAATTGTCAAGTTTAGTGGACAGGCCAGAGATTTTAAAAAGTGGGTAACTTCTATAGAGAAATATGCATATTTGGTGTCAGCAT
This sequence comes from Cepaea nemoralis, assembly GCA_014155875.1. Taxonomy (NCBI): domain Eukaryota; kingdom Metazoa; phylum Mollusca; class Gastropoda; order Stylommatophora; family Helicidae; genus Cepaea; species Cepaea nemoralis. Next base: position 142,824 of record JACEFZ010027313.1, on the reverse strand, counting down.
CAGATGAAGAGAAAATGAGACTTGCTTATCAGGCAGCAACAGAACCGGTTTCAGATCATATCCGAAGAAAATTAGAGGCTAGAGTAGATGAGACATGGGAGCAGTTCAAAGACGACCTAGCCCATAAATACGCGGAAATAACGGATCCACAACATGCGTTTTCGGTGTTGAGACAGTCTAAACAAAACACTGGAGAGACGGTACAATTGTTCAGCGATAGGTTGATTAACCTGGCTGAAGAAGCATTCTTAGGACAGAATGTACGAGGAGAGGAGGTGGAGAGGATGTTAGTCGGGATTTTTGTAGATGGCATAAAATCCGATGGATTGAAGTTTAAGCTGATGAGAGAAAACCCCGAGAGGTTATCACAAGCTGTAGATATTGCGGTACAAGAAGAAAATTTGAGACGTAGATTTAGATTGAGAACAGGACGAGAAATAGGAACTAGTCGAGAAGACAGGATTGAGGAGCCTATGGAGATAGGACAAACAAGGTTCGGATGGAATAGGAGAGGAGGTATACAGACGTTACAAGGTAGTAATAGAAGTGCTTATGATGAAAGAAGACATATGAGGTATCCTACAAGTGAGACAGTAGGTAAAACGAACAACACAAATATAGTCTGTTGGTTTTGTGGTCAACGCGGACATGTTTCTCGTTTTTGTGATAACAGGCGTGTCCAGTCGAATACACAAAGTAGAAATGGCAATAGCAGGTTGAATAGGAATGTTGAAGATAGACACAGGAGTTTTACAGGTACAAGAACGCAGGAAAACCGGCGCCCTACCTATTGAATAGGACCTGTAGTAGGAGGGAAAATAATAAGGTCCCAAGGTTTAAAGAATATGTTAATAACAGGCATAGTAGGACGAGTAGAGAATACTTTCAACTAGATGAAATCAAACAGTTTACAGAAAATAAAACAGATCATAGCTCATGTATAATAGAAATAGGAAAATATAGAGTTCGTACATTAATTGATTCAGGAGCTCAGGTTAGTGTAATTAAAGAAAGTTTTTTGTATAAAATAATGAGAAATTGTAGAATATTTAAGAGTCATAATAATCTTCACTCTGTTACAGGACAGAATTTACAAGTAATTGGACAGACAATGATCAATTTTAAATTAGGGGGGATCAACGTAAGACATCTTTTTCATGTAGTAAAAGATTTAAATAGAAACATGCTTATAGGAAGAGATTTTTTAATAAAAAACGGAGTAAGACTTCTCTTTGATTTACACAAATTAAAATTCAAGGACGTGTATGTAGATATGGAAGAAGACATGCATATATCGGCACTAGTTAGAATTAAAATGTCCACGACGTTAAAACCACAGTCGGTTAATTTGATACAAGCCAAGGTAAAGAGAAACCCATATTATGTGGCAGGACACACAGTTAGAATCACTGAATTGCAAAAGGAAGTAATTGATGAGCCTGGTCTTGAGGTCCCGGATGGAATAATATCGTTAGATAAACACTTAACCTTTCCAGTAATGATTATTAACAATACAGGTAGAGAAATTAAATTATACAGAGGATGTGTAATAGCCAAACTAGAACATAACATTAGTGACATATTGGCAACGGATAGAGTAGAAATGTCGGGAACAAATTATTCAAAAACTTCTAGTGAAAGAGTTAATAACAGACGCGGACGCGGAAGAAGAGGGAACGTACAAATGGATGAATTGATCCATCCATTCAGAAGAAATACAGCCCAAATACATTCACTAAACAAAATGACAAGGGAACAAGAATTGTTGGCACAGTTAAAAGCTCCACCAGAAAATAAGAAAGTATTAGAACAACTTATAAAAGAAAATCAGGATGTATTTGCAATTAATGATTTAGAATTTGGAAGGACAAAAACAGTTACAATGGAAATAGATACGGGAGACCATCCACCAATTAGTTTAAAACCATATAGAACTCCATTAAGAAATAGGGAAGTTGTTGAAAAGGCAATAGAAGATATGTTGAAAGCAGGGATAATAACAAGATCGAAGTCAGAATGGTCATCTCCGATAGTAATTGTGACCAAACCTGATGGTTCAAATCGGTTCTGCTGTGACTATCGGGCGTTGAACAAAATCACTAAGAATGTAGCGTACCCATTGCCGGTGATTGATGATATTTTGGGGTTGCTTAATGGCTCTACATTCTTCACGACACTAGACGCAAGATCAGGATTCTGGTGTATCCCGATGTCGGAAGACGCTCAAAAGAAGAGTGCTTTTTGTACTCATATGGGTTCTTACGAATTCTTACGAATGCCATTCGGGGTTCGAACGGCTCCATCTCACTACATGCTGTTAATAAATGAGGTATTAGAGGGTATGCAAAAGTTTGCATTGGCATACATAGACGACATTCTAATCTATACAGCAGGGGATGTGGATGATCACTTAAAACATGTCAGATTAGTATTCGACAGATTAAGAGTACATGATGTTAAATTGAAGCTTAGTAAATGCCAGTTTTTAAAAACAGAAACAAAATATTTGGGGTATATTATTAATAGAGACGGAATTAAACCAGACCAAGACAAAATAAAGGTTATTAAAGAGTTACCTCCTCCAACTAACGTAAAAGAAGTGCGTGCTTTTATTGGAACCTGTGGGTATTATAGGCGCTTTATCCCAGGGTTTTCAAAAATAGCAGAACCTATTACTAATTTAACGGGCAAATACGCTAGATTTAAGTGGGATGATGAGTGTCAAAAAGCGTTCGAGTTTTTAAAAAACAGTTTAACAGTGGTACCACTATTGACGCATCCAGATTTGAATAAACAGTTAATACTATATACAGATGCTTCGGATAATGCTATAGGAGCGTGTTTGGTTCAACCATATGAAGGAAAAGAATCTGGAATACCAGGAGTTAAAAATGAAAGGCCAATTTATTTCTTGTCTCATAAACTTAGCAGGTCTCAAAAGAAATGGTCGACTATTGAGAAGGAGGCTTATGCTATTCATTATGCTCTACAGAAACTTAACTACTATTTACATAACGCAAATTTTGTTATTAGAACTGACCATATGCCTTTAAAATCTCTGTTAGAAGCTCCAGTGCAGAACAGGAAAATACAGACGTGGGCATTGAATCTACAGGGATACAATACAAAAATTGAATACATACCAGGTAGGATTAACACATGTGCTGATTTATTGTCTAGGATCCCGTATCCACAGTCATCAGGAGATACAGAAGATGAAGGTGAACCAGAGATCGACGACCGAAACTGGCAAGTAAATATATTAGATTCTGCCATAATAAATAGAGAAGAGTTTGAGAGTTTACCATCGGATCAAGAGTCTGAACCTAGAGCAGAAGACCCACATTTAGCACAATTTAATATGAAAGAAGAACAAGAATTAGATCCAAAAGTCTTACAAATAAAACAGAAATTAAAAGAAACGGAGGAGAATAAATATAAGAAGAATTATTTAGTTTTGCAAGACGACGAACAGTTATATTATATGAGTGAAAGGAACGAACAGCTAAGGAAATATATTCCAAAACATTTGGAAAATGAAGTTTTAAAAGCATATCATGATGAGAATGGTCATCTCGGTCGTGATAAATTGGTGAAAGCACTTACGAGTAAATATTATTGGCCGAACTTATTTAAATCTGCTTGTAAATATATAGATACGTGTGAAAGATGCAGATTAAGGAATATGAAAATAATTAAGTGTCCCTTACAAGATACAGATATTCCTCAGTTTCCTATGCAAAAAATTAGTTTAGATATATCGGGTCCTCACCCTAGAACATTGTCAGGAAACGTGTATTTAATTCATATAGTAGACGTCTACAGTCTTTGGCCGGAAGTTTATGCAATCCCAGATAAGAGCGCAGATACTGTCATTAATATTTTTTTACAAGAATTCGTACCAAGATTTAGTTGCCCACAAAGTATACTTACGGATAATGGTAGGGAATTTGTAAATAAAAAATTCGAAAAGTTATTAAAAGATTTGAATATAAACCATATAAAGACCTCATACTATAGACCTTCTTCAAATGCTAAGAACGAACGACAACATAGGACATTATACGATATTATAGCAAAGATCGTCGATGAACATGAAAAAGATTGGGATTTGTTCCTGGGACCAGCGCTTAGCGCTATACGCACAAATCAAAATGAGAGCACGGGGTTTTCACCATTCTATTTAATACACGGGAGAGAACCAGTACTACCTATAGATAATCTGTTAAAACCAAGACGGAAATATATGGGGGAAGACTTTCAAGAGACTATCATACAGGAAATGCATAAAGCACACGTAAGACTAAAGAATAATATAATTAAAGCTAGAGAAAGACAGAAACAGTACAAAAACGTGAATACAAAATTACAGGAGTTTAAAGTAGGTGATAGAGTTTATTATAAGAAGCATAGAAGGAACTCTAAGTTTGATGCTCGTTGGGTTCCAGGTTATTACGTTTTGGAAAAGCTAGGAAAAGTATCGTATAGTATCAAGAACCAGGTCACGGGACATGTGGCAAGGGCACACGTGGAACACTTAAGAAGAGATGAGGATGAGAGGGGAAATAATAATTATAATAATAATTATTATGCAGACACTGGATACTTAGATGAACAGGTCGTCAGAGGAGCTACAATAACCCCAGGTTTTAGAAAAGATCCAGCACAAAATCAGTTAATAACAACTCCAGTTTACGATGATACTCAAGAACAGACAATACCGAAAACGGTAGAAGAAGAAAACGTGAATGAGAGTCATTATGATAGTATAAAGTCTATGGAAGAGGAAACAGGTGCTCCATTTAAGAATACTAGACAAGCAACGAAAAGAAGAATGGATAAACAAAGAGAAAGAGAAGTAAAAAGACAGAGAAGAATTAGAGATTATTCAACAAGCGGTGAAGATATGCCTCTACTAGAAAGGTCCTTAAGAAATAATGATAGACAAATTAGATGGGATATTGAACGGAAGAGATTAGCGGCTGCTAGCGAGAGACATACAGGTGAAGAAGAGGAAATGGATGAAAAGTCAGAATCAAATAGTAGTATGGAAGAAACTAATAAGTTGTACGAAGAAGAAGATATTGATGTGGAGATAGCACTTATTCAAAGAAACTTGGAGTTATTGAAGAAGTGGAAACGTAAGAAGTAAATGATTAGAAAATACTGCAGATAGCAAGATATAAGTTTCATGATGTAAAAAGGAAAGAGATACTTGATGAAGTATATGAAACGGTGGAAATGGAAAAGGCTTCTATGGATACTTTTCATAAATGGTCTTGAGGAGTAGTTAAGCATTGAGATAACTAATATAGATGTAGGTTCGAGTGAGGCATATATTTTTTTTCTCTCTGTGATGGAATTGCTGGTTGATTTTATGTTTCAACTTCTTGAGTTTTCGTAGATAGATAAGTTAGTTAATGGTACAGCAGGTAGATGTACTCTATAGTAAATAGACAAGTTTTTATTGGTGCTAGAAATACCGTGGTTAACGGTAATGATTAAGAAGTTGTAGTGATGTTTGGTACAAATCCAAGGGAAACAATTGGTGTGCCGAGCCACAGGTTAATTAGTAGATAGATGACGGCTGGTACATTGAGATGACATTAGAATAATCGCCACATTAGTAATAGATAAAATGAGTTGACCTGTAGTTTACAGTGCTTGCTTAAGATGATATTCCAGATATTGTGATGTGTTAGGAGTTAGGCTGGAAAAAGATAGAAAATTGTGAGGGGAGAGAATCAATGATAGTACGGTCATTGTTGATTAGTGATTTTTTTTTTGTGTAGAGAGAACAGATATTGTTCTAAGTTAAGAAATTGGTCTGTAGGTAACAGATATATATACTTGACAGTGAGTTGTTTTGTTTTTCTCGGTTATAAAAATAATAGAATGACTTGTGTGAATAGAAATGTGTTACATTGGTTCGTATAAGAGGCCAATGTTGCTGGTCACTTTACGTAGTTAATTCTAAGTGAATTATATTTTTTTGAAAACCTTCTCTTTAGCGAGAAGACAGTTGTTTTATTGAGTCTGAGTTTTTAATGCCTCATATATAATATGTTTTTTTGCTTGGTTTGATCCTGTAAAATGATTGTTATTATTTGATTGTAGAATAGGATTGTGGTGTTCTTAGACTTTTGCGTACAAACTATTGGTCCGTAAAAGAGACCAGTAGTGATAGGTAGTAATAGAATATTTTCTTATGATTTGATAAGATGCATGTTATATTATTTTAAAAATGTGTTTTTCTTTGAATGAGTTGATATCTTTAGTTAATATGAGGGGAAACATAAATTTGTGTAAAAAACTATTTGGGGGGTATGATGTCCTGTTTTGATTTTATTTCGCTTAACTCATAATTTAAATAAGTTATTTTGTGTATTAGGTTACCTTGTTAGTAAATATGTTACAAATTTAATTAAGTAAGTTTAGTTTTCAAATAGTTATGGTGTTGGCTAGAATAGAGAAAATACATGGGGCTTTATTTAAGACCCTTCGTTCAGAAAAGAGTTAATAAAACTACTAAGGGGCTAATAGAGAGACACATACATTCTCTTTGTGAATATTATGTGGCTGTGATAATCGGCATGAAAAGGTTCTTATGGATATGAAGTATTAGAAACATAGGTCGGGGATGGCTGTGAGAAAGTAAAATAGGAGCTGCATTATATGAAGATATAAGGTTGGGTATATGACTGTGAAGGGCAGCATATAAGCTGGGGTATATATATAGGTGGACAAGGAAGCAGATCATGGGATGTGAGGGGGCAAGATATAGGAGCTGTGAAAAATCAGCGTTAATTAAATTAAAAATGTTCATGGAATATGAACGTTGGTTCGTGGTCAAAGATGAGATAACGGAAATATAAATTGTGGATGGCAATATAAATGTTGAATATATAAATGTTGAGAAAACTTATATCAACTTGATTTATAGGGAACAAAGATGTATTTCATAAGATGTATTTTAAAAAAAAAATTGTTTACAAAATTTTTTTTGTTGGCAAGAGAGGTAAATGTGATTGTGTTGACTATCCATTCCTTTATGTAAATGTGATTGTGTTGACTATTCGTTCTTTATACTTTTCACTGGGTGCGCACCCCTTCTTTACTTTTTCTAACTACATTGTTTTCTGTGTTGTGAAAGAGTGAGGAATTTCATAATGTCAAGTGTATGATAACGATTATACGAGCTGTTCTTATGATATATATTTTGTACAGGAACTGTGAAGAGCCAAAAACGAACAAGAAATGTATAGTGGTTTACTATATGGCAGGGGAAAGAGTTACGAATAGATTGTTTTACTTAAAATAAAGTTGGTTTGGGGAAGGTTAGAGGAGTTGTGGGAGGTAAGGAAAGAGGGGGAATAGAGTAAGGGGATTGGGAGTAAAGACTTTTTAAGAGAAAAAGTCTTTCGAAAACATAGGAAGGTGTAGCAGTATGTGTATATTGGGTGGGCAAAACTACAGCACGCTTGAGCATCAGGATGGAATGGGAAGAAGGATGCTCAAGTCGTGACGTAGTTTGTTGTTAGGAACCAGTCAACATCTGGGCCTGGAAGAGAGAAGACGCCATGTTGTATGAAGGTTGTAGAAGTTGTCATCAAGATGAAATAAATCTCTATTTATACTCAAACATAGAACTCGTTAGTCCTATTTATCTGTGCGCTGTTACACTAGCCGTGCCGCCACCCAAACTGAAAGTGGAAGTGATATACCGCACCATCCCGGCCTGATCCATTGTGTCCTCAAAATGGCTGCTGCAAAGACCATTCATGCTTACGACATCATTCATTCATTCAAATATCACGTGAAAATAACAGACGCCATCTTAGGTTCTGCAGAAAAGGTTAGCCTAATATTGCACAACGTTTGGTTGAAATTACCTTTGTCATTTATAATATACTAGCTGCCCGGCCCGGCTTCGCCCAGGCTCTGGCGGGGATCTATCTATCTGTCTGCTTGTCTGTCTGTCTGACCCGGCCCGGTTTCGCCCAGCCCCTGGCGGGGAGCGTCTCATTAAATTCATATAAGTAGTCATTATACATTCAAATACATTCTCTAAGCGTACAGAGTATGCGTTCGGCCCCTGGGCCCTCGCAGCTAATTTATTGGTTGCAGCTAGAAAATTTCATTTAATGTTAGGATTATTTAGTTTTTTAAATGTTGACGTATAATTTTTAAGTTATGGTCGAACACCAAATTTGATGTCTAATGTAGTGCTTTTTGATAAACAATATTTTTTGTTTTTCTGTCTGGTGCGTACACAAATAAATCCGAAGGTTTTCCAACGCGTGAGCAGGCCACATATAGCTGTCCATGTGTGAAGCACGGATTTTCCAAATTTAGTCCACACACTTGTAGCGATTGTCCCTGTGCTTTGTTGATCGTCATGGCAAATGCAAGTCGCACCGGAAACTGCAGGCGTTTGAATTCGAATGGCATGTCTGTTGGAATCATTGGGATGCGAGGCAACAGTACATCAAAGGATAGGCTTCTTCTTTTTTTAGACAAAAAAAAAACAACAACCTGCATTTTAACAGGCGTGCTGCGTGTAAGGTATGCATAAGGTATGCACACCCACAACATTGAATGAAAAATGTGATGTTGACACACACGCGGCCAACTTTTAAAAAAAACAAAAACAAAATCAAGAATATACCCATTTAATTGTGTACTGACCTTCTCTCTGCCAAGCGAACGGAAAAAACAAATGCTTCGATTACTTCAAAAGTTCCACTCCGAAAAAAGTACAGAAATAAAATTCTAACGTATCTAATCTAAAATAAATCCATTATTTTTAATGAACACTGGTTTTAAAAACATAAAAAGATGTGTTAGAAAATTTTCACTATTTAAATAGATGCATTACTTTTATAAAAATTATGAAAATGCCTTAAAGATTATATCATTATTTATTATAACTCATATGCCTGTAAATAACTATAGACAGAAAGTTTATAAATCTTTGAAAACAATGCAACAATCTATACATAAAATAATAGTGATGTTATTAAAAGTTATGACCCTTGAAATAACTTTTCTTATGTTAAGTCCCCTTGATGGAAACGATAAATATTAGCTGCCCGGCCCGGCTTCGCCCAGGCTCTGGAGGGGATCTATCTATCTATCTATCTATGTATCTATCTATCTATGTATGTTCGGCCCGTTCCCGTTAAAAATATAGATAGAATAGAAGAATAGATAGAAAATATGATTGGAAGAGATCTATCTAAAGTAAACTTGGCTCCCGTTCCCGACTATCTGTCTGTCTGTCTATCTGTCTGTCTGACCTGGCCCGGCTACACCTCATTTAATTCATATAGATTTCTATAGCCAGGGGACTTAACTTAAGATATAACAATGCTACTAAAAGTTATATCCCTTTTTGTCATATATTTTTATATTTTCTTATGTTCAGTCATGTAATTACAAAATTAAATTTTAGGAAGGTAATAGCTGATAGCTGATAGATAAAACTATCACAGTTGGTTGCACAGGAATGAAAGGAAAACGTGTAGAAAATTTCATCTCAATCGGTTGGACCGTTCGCGAACGCATAAAGGACGGACATACATACATACACACAACGATTTATATATATATATATATATATATATATATATATATATATATATATATATATATATATATATATATATTTCCCCCCCCCCCCCCCCCCACGTTTCCATCCTGTTTCAGGATAGTGCGGTCAACACCAGCATCTTTCAGCTGTATGTTGATTCCTAGGCTAGATTACGCTCATCAGCACGCCACGACTTTCTGAGCGACCGGCTCCATACTCTCATGTCACTTTTGCGATTCGAACCACTGCTAATTCTCATCGCGTCACAAGACGAGAGTATTCGGGGTTAGCGGAGAAAGCTGCTAACCCCTTGGCCACGGAGCCGGCATATATATATATACAGTACTTAATTTTATTTTCTATGCTGTTCTCGTAAGTCCTCAGATATTTTAAGATGTATATTCGAATTCTGCAACCATTTTTACATATGTGGATGATTGTCAATAGGAAAAAATTATTTCTGCTGCCATGTTTCGTCTTTGTGAATCGAAATTCAAGGTGACGGCCGGTGCAAATATCGATCGGCTAGGCTCAAAACGTGCAATTTGAACTACTCAAGTTAAAGACAATACACGTTTAAAGATTATTAATAATTTATTTGTATACTTTTAATATTTTTTTTATCATTTAACATGACTGAACATATTTTTGAAGTCAGTTTTCATATCCATCTATGACCTGTTTGAGACAATCTTGCACAGACCGGAAGTGGAGATAATGAGACACACTGAAGAGTTCCAAAACTGTGGAAAGCATGCTATTATTTTAGCCCGAGACACCTACACTCAAATGTGAATATCTCCACTTAGAATTGACATACGGCATAATTGAGGTACCAATAGATTTGGGTTTTTAAAGTCCTATCTACGTGTGGTGGTCGCATTAGTAAAAACTCAATTTTAAAATCATGAAGGAACCCCCTACTAGAACTTCTCTAGAAGGCAGGTGTCGGTGAATAAAGGAGAATAATTAATAAAATAGTAATACTAGTCATAGTAAATAGTCTTCTTCAGCGTTCCGAGCCATTGAGGTTCTTTGCTGCAGATACAATCCGTCTCCATTCGTCTCTCTGGTTGACCTTCTCTTGCCAGTCGTTGATTCCAAGTGCTTGTAGGTCTGTATATATATTATCTCTCCACCGTCTTCTTGGTCTACCTCGGGGTCTACGGTCATTTATTTCCTGAGTGAAAGCGAGTTTTGTTTCCCTATTATCTTCCATTCTTTCTATATGTCCCAACCATTGTAGTCTATTAGCCTTCATGATACCAGTGATTAGCGGGGACTTAAACAGATCATAAATGTCTTTGTTACTTCTTCTTTTCCACTCTCCACTTTGTGTATCCCTAATGGGTCCAAAGATGCGTCTTAAAACTTTGTTCTCAAAGGTTTGTAGCAAGGCTTCGTCTCCTTTCGTTGTACTCCAGGTTTCAGAGCCATACAGCACAACTGGTCTGATCAGTGTTTTGTATATTGTGATCTTGGTGTTACGAGATAGCGCCTTTGATTTTAGTAGATGTTGTAGTGCATAGTATATCTTATTTCCAGAATTGATTCTAGTTTGTATTTCTTCCCTTATGATGTTGGAGCAGTTGAAGATTGTACCCAGGTATTTGTATGTTTCCGTTCTTTTAATGGTCATATTATCTATTTGCATGTGGCCAGAGTTTTTAGCCATTCCTTCTCTTGAAATTACCATATATTCTGTCTTATCTTAGTTGATAACCAGCCCCATCTTTTGGGCCTTTTCCTTTAAGTGAGTCAATATTTCCAATGTCTTTTGTTCATTTTCCCCTATAATATCTATATCATCTGCATAACCAAGCAGCTTGGATGTTCCTCCAATATCACATTCCTCCTTTACCCTCCTTACAACTTTCTCTAGAGCCAGATTGAAGAGTAGCGGCGATAGTGCATCACCCTGTTTCAAGCCAGATGTTATTTGGAAAGGGTCTGATTTCCTGCCTTTATATGTTACTATATTATAAGTATCTTCCATGCATAGTCTGGTCATGTTGATTAACTTCCTTGGTATTCCAAATTCCCGCATAGCATTCCATAGACTATTCCTATGGACACTATCATAAGCCTTTTTAAAATCCACAAAAATGTTATGGAGATCTCTTTTATATTCCCAATTTTTCTCGGCTATTTGTCGTAAGATAAATATCTGATCTATTGTTGATCTGTTTTGTCTAAAACCCGCCTGGTAGTCACCTAATATGTATTCTGAATATGGTTTTAGTCTATTTAGTAATACTGCGGATAGTATCTTATAGCTTATGGACAGTAGTGATATTCCTCTATAATTTTCACACTGGAACTTGTCTCCTTTCTTAAAGATAGGTATCAATAATGACTCTTTCCATTCATGGGGTAATTCTTCAGTCCTCCAGATTTTTATTATTAGTTCGTATAACTTTAGATGTAATGCATGGCCACCCGCCTTTATAAATTCAGCAGCAATTCCATCAGCCCCAGTTGCCTTATTGTTTTTAAGTCGTGTGATTACATATAGGATTTCTTCAAATGCAGGTTCTTCAATTTGTGGTTCACACGTTAGAACCTCTTCCTGTGGGAAAGTGTTACTTGGAGCTTCACAATTTAGTAATTCAACAAAATATTCTTTCCATGTGTTGCACATTTCCTCATTGGTATTTATCATATTCCCATTTTTGTCTTTTAAACCATATATGTGTTGTGTTGGTGCCCTCGTTTCATTGACTTCAGTTCTTTAAAAAAAACTTTCTGGATTCGTTTTTCTGGCGATTACTTTCCATATCTTTGATTAATATAAGCTTCTGCTGTCGAACTATTTTTGTAGCCTCTTTACATTCATTTCTATTCCTTTTGGATGTTGTTGATGTCATTTAGTAGCAATGTCAGAATCACCGGGTTTTCCCGTTTACTTTCTGTTTCGTTTTCTTAATTTCGCGAACTTTTTGTAGCGTCGTCGAGTGATTACTTCCGGTTGGACATGTCCGGATAAAAATTAAATAAACGATAGCGGTGTGGTACGATGAAAGGGGACATTATTCTTATATATTCAGCATTGGGCTTGTGTTAGGCGCCAACTTTTTTGCCGAAGAAACGATTTATCTGGATTTTATTTGGTTCTGTTCACGATTAGTAAGGTAATTTGTCTTATAACTCCTTGTACATTAAAGAAAACTTAAATTTTTATTGCATTTTTGAGTTCCCCGTTCAATTATACATAAATGTGCAGAGTTGCAACATCCCCCTATTAGTTCTTCTTAGGAAAAAATTTTTTTTAGTATACCGAATACCGACCGGCATAGCCAGTCATATTGAGAATGAATAGACTGAATAGCGCATCCATGTAATTTGACTTATAACTCCTTGTAGATTAAAGAAAAGTGAACTTTTTATTGCATATTTGAGTTCCCCTTTTAATTTTACATAAATGTGCACAGTTGCAAACATCCCCCTATTTGTTTTTCGTTAGGAAATATTTTTTTTAGTATACCAGCATAGCCAGTCATATTGAGAATGAATAGACTGAATAGCGCATCCATGTAATTTGACTTATAACTCCTTGTAGATTAAAGTAAAGTGAACTTTTTATTGCATATTTGAGTTCCCCGTTTAATTTTACATAAATGTGCACATTTTCAAACATCCCCCTATTTGTTTTTCGTTAGGAAAATTTTTTTAAGTATACCAGCATAGCCAGTCATATTGGGAATAGACTGAATAGCGCATCCACTTCACAAAACTCCATCTATGGCGACAGAACATCACAACGCTACCCATCGTAGGTACTCAATCTTTAGCATAGCCTACGATGGGTAGCGTTGTGATGTTCTGTTGTGATAATTTGGTGTGTCCAGTGTGTGCCGCGTGGTTACACACCCGCTTCACACACGTGATCCGGAACTGTTTCCGGATCCGGTCAGGGATATGCACTACTGATGAGCTCAAATGAGGGCGAAACTCGAGTATAGTGTTTCCATATTGACGTGGATAGGTCTTAGGTTCATACCAGAATGCGATCGGCGTTGCCAGTAGTGGATTGTGCTCAATATTTAAATTTCAAATCTCGAAACAACCACATAATCAATATTCTTGTGTATTGTGCTATATGTATATATCTATTTCTAGGGTATTTTATGATTTATATTTTTGAGTTCAAGGGAGACCCTGCGTAGACCATCATCAGAGAAGACTCATTGAACGGCCAAGTAAACATCCAAGACCTGCAACAGGTAGCAGCGAACAGCCAGATCATGGAAATAAATGTAAGTACATTTTAATTTTGTTTGGAGGTAGAGAAGCTATGAAGCCATTTTAAATTGTTAATTAGGTCACGGCACATCCTATAAAAAAAATAAATAATACGTCAAGTTAGGCCTCGCCACCCCGGACGCAATGAGATATGGCACAACATTGTTCGTTTAAAAATAAACAAGCCACGGTAATAGAAGGCAAATAATAAACAGTTGGCGGCCATTTTAAATTGTTAATTAGGTCACGGCACATCCTATAAAAAAAATAAATAATACGTCAAGTTAGGCCTCGCCACCCCGGACGCAATGAGATATGGCACAACATTGTCCGTTTAAAAATAAACAAGCCACGGTAATAGAAGGCAAATAATAAACAGTTGGTGGCCATTTTAAATTGTTAATTAGGTCATGGCACATCCTATAAAAAAAAAAAATAATACGTCAAGTTAGGCCTCGCCACCCCGGACGCAATGATATATGGCACAACATTGTCCGTTTAAAAATAAACAAGCCACGGTAATAGAAGGCAGAATTTCTCAAGTTTCCAATCTTAGGGCCGCGATAAATCCTGACTTATCAGTTAATTCATCATTACACTTCCTGTTATTAAATTACGTCACCATATAATTCATAACTCCGCTTAGAATCAACGTACAGTCTTCGTTGAGATACCGTTGGATTCGTCTCGTCAAGCTCTATCTAACTGGTATGATTTCATAAGTAAAAACCCAAATTTTAAATATTGACCAAAATACCTACATTTAGCCATAGCTGTCTGGCATTCTTTTTCCTAATGACTGCTTCTTCACATTTTTGATTGAACCATCTGTTCTTTCTATGCATGGATAACACACTGAGACATTCTTCTGCGGTAGATTGAATTGTATTCTTGATGTTCAACCAAGTTTGGTCAACGCTTTCCTCCAACGGGTTTTGTAGAATTTCAAGTTTACATTTTATTTCATCTGCATAGTAAATAAGACAAAATATATATATTATATGGTAATTTACTAATTAACTAATTTCAAGTTTACATTTTTTTATTTCATCTGCATAGTAAATAGTAATTATTTAATTTGATAAAACATACATTTTCCCAACAACAACAAAACTTTAATAGCAATTTTACATTATGTTCTTAGCAAATGGTGGTTTTCTGCCTCTGTAGTGATAATCTACAACAAAATCACAAGATGAACAGGAGAAAATTTTCACATCAGACTCGGTTGCCTCCATGTTCCTGGTAAACCATAGCAGACGATGGAATAGAAGTCTGCGACGGAAGTGCCAGGTGCGATCATTGGCGCGTTGTTCTGCGAGTTTCTCGCCACATTGGGCGCCTTCTGAAATAATTATAATTATTAGTTACCTTCTCCGCGTTGAAGGTTAGCTATAATTAGTGTCAAACACCTTCTGTTCTGTGTATCTAGGTGCAATAATGTATGTTTTTTCTCCCAGCCCATCTCTTAAAGTTTTCAGCCAACATGTAAAGTTTTCTTCCTCTTGCACATTTCATACCCACTGTTCCATGTCAACCACAATTTTCGGCGTTCCGCTGGCTGGAGGCCAAACAGCACACACATGGGAGGACAACCAGCATACACATGTCGTATTTGTAACGGTCCCACATAGCATGTTAAGAAGGGTGAAGACATACATATTTCGTGCAGAGTGTCATGCTTCAAATAAAAAATCAAAGATAGGGAGCATCCTTTGGATTCCCCCACGACAAACTGGTGTGGTGGGAAACGAGCTGGCTGACATACTGGCTGGCTGGGTCTACACTGCTGGTTGAGGTGCTGGTGCATGATAAGGTTGATGTTGTCAGGGCCCTTTTGGGTCATGTGTATATTGTGGAAGCACAGATAAATCATCATGGCCTGGAGAAAATGGTACAGCAGGGAGTGACCAGGGGATCTGGACGACACCCAGATCCCCAAAGAAAGGCCAGAGGACACATAATAATTAGACTGTAGCAAGTACTTGAAGTACTGTTATTAGGGGGCTGCGTGGTCTCGAGGTGTGGTGTCCGCCTCGAGTGCTGGAGGTCCCGGCTTCAAGCCCCGGTGATGACCGGGATTTTTTCACGTGGACTTCTAGTAATAAAATTTCCCCTGGTCTCTGGGTAGTGAGATTGGACGCCTGTGTGTATTGTTGCGCACGTAAAAAATCCCTTGGCAGTTGGAAATCGAAAAAAAAAAAGAGTAGCCTAATGGCGCTGCCCGAGCAAAATTTCGAGTCAAAAATCTACTCAAAGTATTTTTCAGGATCCTCGCCGGTGCTACGGAGTTCGTGCACTGAGCTGAGTTTCTCAAGACTCAGATTTGAGTTAGGAGGAAAACGGAGCACTTATGGGTTGCACCCGAGTGCCGTGATGTTGATCCAACGACTAAACTGGTGTGATTGGAAACGAGCTGGCGGACATACTGGCTGGCTGGGTCTACACTGCTGGTTGATGTGCTGGTGCACGATAAGGCTGATGTTGTCAGGGCCCTTTTGGGTCATGTGTATATTGTGGAAGCACAGATAATTCACCATGGCCTGGAGAAAATGGTACAGCAGGGAGTGACCAGGGGATCTGGACGACACCCGGATCCCCAAGGAAAGGCCAGAGGACACATAATTAGACTGTAGCAAGTAGTAGTTAGTTAGTTAGTTAGTTAGTTAGTTAGTTAGTTAGTTAGTTAGTCAGTTAGTTAGTTAGTTAGTTAGTTAGTCGACAGATCTTCCTCATTGCACATCGAACCATTTAGTCCATAAGTGCTCGGATCCCCTCCTCAGTCAATCCCGCAGCGTGTAGCGGCTAATGACGCCAGTTCTGTGTTGGTTTATCAATCTTCTTTGGCTTCCTGCGTAGTGTTCTTGTTTGGCCACACCTCTTTTAATTTGCTGTTCTCGCAGTCTGACCATGGATGTAGATTCGCAGTCACCATTTGGTTCTCGCAAAAGTCTTACTTCTCGTAGAGCATTCAGAATGTCTGCCTGGTCCATGGCTCGTCCGCCCTCCACATTAGCCATAACTGCGAGCTTGTCAGCCAGCTCATTTCCTACTGTACTGTTAGTACTGAGATTCTTTCCTGATTGTTGAAGATGGGGACTGATCGTGAATGGGAATGTCCTGACTGCTGTGACGTTGGTTATTGCCTCAATAGGCTACAACTACGACTCAACTTGTGTCTCTTATATGGCAAAATGCCGTACTGCCATATTCACCCCCCCCCCCCCCCCCAAAAAAAAAAGATTTTAAGAGCATGAGGGTCGACTACATTGCACCGAGGCTTATCTCATATACCTCGTCTCTTTCCGCAGGGTGGCCCGTGGAAAGCGTCGCACAAATTCTGCAGCTTCAGCAACAACTCCAAGGAGTCTCAGAGAATACTGCACTAGTGAACTGAACAACGAAGACCGGAATCAAACCCACTACCTTCAGAGCGTGAGGCAGGCAGCGTAACTACTTCTCTATAGAGACTACCTGTCACACTTACCAATAAACACTTTTACTGTTAGTGAGAAAGAGAGTGTTAAAATGCTATACACAACCTATACTGATGTATAGACGCCCTGTAACTAAGGGGTTACAGATACAATTCACAATCCCATAAACCGTTCTCAAAACACAGCTGCGGGAGATTTGAAAGCAGATTGCCGTTTACCGATTTTCATACAAGGGTATGAGTGTCATTCGTTCAGAAAATAATGGCAAACCGCTGAATGTAAACTTGCCAGAAATCACTGTCATTTACTGCCAATATAGTACCTTGCGGTGTATGGCAGAGTGGGTGAGTGATTGTTGGTGGGTAATGGGACGGGCAGAGGATATGTGAGTGGGTGGAGAGATGTGTGTAGGGGGGTGGATGTGTGTGGGTGGGGGATGTGTAGGTTGGGGAATGTATATGTGCTTGGGGTGTGGGTGGATGGGATGTGTGGTGGGTGAGAGGTGTGTGTGGGTGGGGAGATGTGTAGGTGTAGGGATGTGGTGGATGGGTGGGGGAATGTATGTGTGTGTGGGTTATGTGTGTGGTTGGGTGGAGGGGTTGGAGTAAATGGGGGATGTGTGGGTGGGTGGTGGATGTGTCACATAACATAGTAATATGCATTGTTTATGTTTAAAAAATTCATGTGACAATTTTTTTTTTCCTATGCACTGTTGATGAAAGAAAGATGAGTGATTGGAAGGTCCACATGTAAGACGGGCCTGCGTGCCCAATTTGTTACCCTTTGAAAATAAAGTCTGTTCGTTCGTTCGTTCATTAGTTCCATAGGTTCCATTTTAAAACTTGCCATGATATATTCTACTGCTATCTCTGTGTCACTATATATCTGTTCTCTTTGATTGCTTTTTTCTGTTCTGCTGTGACATCAATGTATTTTACACCAGCATTGTATTCCACCAGTACACGTGCAACTTTTCCCCATTTAACTATGATGTTACATTGTTTCATAATTATTTTATTTTATTTGGTTTTAGGATTTGAGGTTTGAAGATTAAGCACAACCCACTACTAGCGACGCTGATCGTATTTCGGTACGAACCTTACGACTTGTCCACGTCAGATTGGAAACACTAGACTCAAGTTTCGCTCTCGTATAAGCTCATAAGTAGTGCATATCCCTGACTGGACCTGGGATCGAACTCCGGATCACTGGCGTGTGAGGTGAGTGTGTAACAATGCAACCAAATTATCACACTAGAATATGACGTTTTCATATCTATGTCCCCTCGCTATATATGAATTCTAATGTAAATTAAAATATTAAATTTTATTAAGTAAATAACTGTTTGTACACTAACAAACTATGACAGTTGGCAGCACCGGAATGAGAAGTAGAAGTGTAGAAAATTTCATCTCAACCGGATGGACCGTTCGCGAACGCATAAATAACAAACATACAGAGATACAGACAGACAGACATTGCATTTTATAGATATAGATTACTGGCATGTGAGGCGGGTGTGTAACCACTTGACCACGTGGCTAAAGCTAGATGCAACCAAAATTATATGATAATTTTGGTTGCATCTAGCTTTAGCCACGTGGTCAAGTGGTTACACACCCGCCTCACATGCCAGTAATCTATATCTATAAAATGCAATGTCTGTCTGTCTGTATCTCTGTATGTTTGTTATTTATGCCTTCGCGAACGGTCCATCCGGTTGAGATGAAATTTTCTACACTTCTACTTCTCATTCCGGTGCTGCCAACTGTCATAGTTTGTTAGTGTACAAACAGTTATTTACTTAATAAAATTTAATATTTTAATTTACATTAGAATTCATATATAGCGAGGGGACATAACTTTTAATAGCATTGCTATATATGTAAAATTATTGCATATTTCTCAAATAGATGGACCTTTTCGCTACAGTTATCTCCAGGCATATGCGTTATAAGCCTCCTCCCCCTCCCCCTCCTCCTCCCCTCCTCCCCCTCCTTCTCCCCCTCCCCCTCCTCCTTCTTCTCCTCCTCATCCCCACTCCTCCCCCTCCTCCTCCTCTTCCTCCTCCTCCTCCTAATCCTAGCATTAAGCGAAATTTTCTAACTGCACCCAATACATTATTAGACAGACAGGCATACAGACAGACAGAAAGACAGGGAGGGAGGGAGAGACGGAGGGAGAGACGGACGGACGGGTAGACAGACAGGCAGGCAGGTAGGACAGGCAGACAGGCAAATAGATAGATAGATAAACAGACAGACAGACAGGCAGGCAGGCAGGCAGGCTGGCAGGCAGGTAGGTAGGTAGGTAGGTAGGTAGGTAGGTAGGTAGGTAGGTAGGTAGGTAGATAGATAGATAGATAGATAGATAGATAGATAGATAGATAGATAGATAGATAGATAGATAGATAGATAGATAGATAGAAAATCAAATCAAATCAACTTTATTTTAAAAGGGTCACAAATTGCGCATGCAGGCCCGTCTTACATTCGGCCCTTCCAATCACTCGTCTTTCGTTCATCAAGAGCATTATACATTTACATAGGAAGAAAGATAAACATTATGAAATGGCTGTTGTAAACATAATCAAGACAAATTACCATGTTATGAGGCCCATCTCCCACCTACCCTTTCATCACCCCACTCACACACACAACCCCACCTACCCACACACACCCAGGGACACATACATACCCCATCAGCCAACCCATCCCCCTCCCGCACATCCCCCACCCACACACACTGCCCTAACCTGTTTCCCCAACCAAAACACACTCGCCACCCACAAACATCCCCCACCAACCCAAACATCCCACACCCACCCACATACACATCCTACCCACACATCCTCACCCCACCATAGATAGATAGATAGATAGATAGATAGATAGATAGATAGATAGATAGATAGATAGATAGATAGATAGATAGATAGATAGACAGATAGATAGATAGATAGATAGATCCCCGCCAGGGACTGGGCGAAGCCGGGCCGGGTCAGCTAGTCTATATATATAGACTCGGCGCTCGGAGGAAAGGCGAGACGGACATATAATCAGATTGCTACTGGAACTATTAGTGTTGGAACTCTTCGCTGGCTGCTGAGGATGGAGACGGAGCGCTTATGGGCATGTCCCGAATGCTGTGATGTCGGTTCCTAGATCAATCAATCAATCAATATATATATATATATATATATATATATATATATATATATATATATATATATCTATATATATATATATATATATATATATATATATATATATATAATAGAATGTCTGTGAGTCCGTATGTTATTGATGCATTCGCGAATGGTCCATCCGATTGAAATGACATTTTCTACATGTTTTATTCTCATTCCCGTGCAGCGAACTGCCATAGCTTGTTAGTGTACAAACAAGTTATTTACCTAATAAAATTTAATATTTTAATTTACATTATAATTTATATAAAGCGAGGGGACTTAACTTAAGAAAAGTTATATCAAGAGACATAGCTTTTAATATCATTGCTATATAATTACAATTAAAATAATTGTTGCATATTTCTCAAATATGTGGACCTTTTCTCTACAGTTATCTACAAGCATATGCGTTATAATATATAATGATAAAATCTTTAAGGCATTTTCAAAGTTTTCATAAAAATAATGCATCTATTTAAATAGTGAAAATTTTCTAACTTATCTTTTTATGTTTAAAGAAGTTATATACAGTCATGTAGGTGACTAAAGTCAGTGTTCATTAAAAATAATGGATCTATTTTAGATACGTTAGAATTTTATTGATGGTCCTTCATTATTATTCTGATGATCATATTATTCTTTCCTTGTATCATCATAAAGGTCTTTCACATAATCTGACCACGCATGTAAAATCTGATTTTTTTCTATTATGATTTTGCCATCTTTGGTTTTTAGGCAACCTGTTGATGTGTGTGTGTTCTTTTGTTAGTGATGTCATGATAGTACAACAGACCTACAACAATTTTTGGACATTGTAGTATCAGAGAGTGCACAGAAAGGACTCTCCTTGAATATCAAGAAAACAGTAACAATGGTGATATCAAAGAAAATGGGGACACCAAAATGTGACATAGAAATAGAAGGGGAAATTCTCAACCAAGTGGATAATTTTAAATACCTAGGGGCACTTATAACATCGGATGGAAGATGTACAACAGAGATTAAGAGCAGAATAGGGCAGGCAAAAGCGGCATTTCAGAAAATGAAGAGTATCTTATGCAATAAGTCGCTGTCAATGAATGTAAGAAAGAGAGTGCTAAAATGCTATATAGAACCAGTTTTGCTGTATGGCAGCGAATCTTGGAATGTAAATGAACAAATTAGGAAGAACTTAGAAGCAACAGAGATGTGGTTTTTAAGACGAATGTTGCGAATTCCTTGGACTGCCAGAGTAACTAACAACGATTGCCTGAAAGAGGCTAATGAAACTAGAACACTATATACAACAATAAGAAAGAGACAAACAGCTTTCTTTGGTCATGTGATGAGAAGAGAGGCATTGGAGAACATCGTGACAACTGGAAAGATCGAGGGGAAGAGAGGCAGAGGCAGACCAAGAGAAATGATGCTGGACGGATTGAGACGGTGGCATGGAGGAATATCATCAGCAGAGTTGATCCAGAACACCAAAGACCGAGATCTGTGGAGAGCCATGAACGCCTATGCCAGCCGGCACGGCACTTGATGATGATGATGATGATGATGATGATGATGATGATGATGATGATGATGTCATTAATTCTTGTGTGCATTAATTTGGTATTCTGGGTGTTGTGTTGGTTTTCAATTTCCTTGCAATTTTCCTCAAGCCATGTTTCTTTTGCCTCTTTGCATAGTTTCCTAATTTTCTTGTGAATCTTGTTATTTTTGTTATATTTCTTATTTCCATCATCAATTTCTTTCGTCCTATTATCTTTATTTTTGGGATTATCATTGTTGTTAGTGCAGCTTCTTGACTGATTTCTTTTATATTTCCAATTGGTCACTGACATCTTGAAATAATATTTCCATATCGGACAATGCATCGAATCTGTTCTTTACCTCTACGTTGAATTTATCTTTTATCTCCTCACTCTTCAGTGCCTGTAGATCAAATTTTGCGTTTCTATTTGTATATTTGACTTTCTTTAAGTTTATGTGTAAATTGCCTAAGATGGTTGCAATAGCAGGCTGCGCTTGTTAGGGGGACATAAACATCTAATATTGTTGCAAGGGAGGTTACTAGAATTTGAAAAAGAAAATGGTATACCTAGCTATAATACCATTAACATCAAAATCCATTTTTCTTTGAGAAATAAAACACTCAATACTGCAGTCATTCTTTGCAATCGTGAAAAAAAGCTATTAAAATCTTTATACAACATCTGTCTAATATTTATTTACTTACGTTTTATGATAACTTTTTCATTTCTACGTTTATATTTAATTTTTAAAACTGTACTTTTAATGACAACGTTGAATGAAAAATGAAACATATTTCCCCTTTGTGGGAAAACAACATTTTTTTACTGGCCTCTTAAGGCCACCCACAATTTAAAGAAAATTTACTTACATTAACGGCGAAAGACCTTGGAAGTCTATGGGGTTTATGTTGATAAATATGTTCAGAGGAAATGTCATTTCTGTTTGTAAATTTCATTCAATTTGAACTCTCTCTCTCTCTCTCTCTCTCTCTCTCTCTCTCTCTCTCTCTCTCTCTCTCTCTCTCTCTCTCAGTCTCTCTCTCTCTCTCTCTCTCTCTCTCTCTCTCTCTCTCTCTCTCTCTCTCTCTCTCTCTCTCTCTCTCGCAGACACCATTGTCACAGCTTTCGCGTTTTGCTTGGTAAAATGGGATTTTTGCTGCGAGGTTTAATGTGGGGAAATTGTGTAGATACATACAAGAGTATTATTTTCGGAAATTTTCTACTCAACCATCATTATTAACAGGAATTATGTAGGTAGTTACAACATGCTACGAACATAATGTTTTCACATCTGTATGAATGTATATGGTGTATTCGCAAATGTAAAAAAGACACTGCTTTTGTACATTGTTTGATTGATTGATTGATTGATTGATTTAGGAACCGACATCATAGCATTCGTAGCATTCCCATAAGCGCTCCATCCATATCCTCAGCAGCCAGCGAAGAGTTCCAACACCAATAGTACCAGTAGCAATCTGATTATATGTCCGTCTCGCCTTTCCTCGGAGGGTAGAGCCAGATCCCCTCGTCACTCCTCGCTGTCTCATTCTTATCAGACAATGGTGATCCATACGTCTCCCTTGTCATGCATCAATACTCCACCAAGTTTTGCAGAGCCAGCCAGTCTGTCCTCCTGTTCATTCCCCAGCACACCGGGATGCCCTGGAGAAAAGATCCAGGCGATGCTTGCCACCCGTGACCTCCGAAACGAAGCAAGCCACTCTACCCGAAGCTTGCCTGTCCTCACCTTCATCAGCAGGCTTTTTGAGTCAGTTACAATCACGATGTGTGCGTGTGTATCGTATTCATTTGTAAATGCTTTTGTACATAATAAACGATTATAAAAAATAAAAAAAAGAAAGAAAATTAATAACGCCCATCCCAAACTTTGATAACATTAAGAAAGAAATGAGAATACTGAATATTAACATATTAGGTACATGTGAGACCAGAGGGCAGTATAATTTCCCAGGAATACAGTATAAACCATTCTGGTGGAGAGAAAAAAATTTATAGGGGCATAAATTACAATGGATATATAACTAGGAGAAGAACAATGTTGATTTGTAGAAGGCAAGGGTTCAGTAAATGCGACATATTCTCAATGCCAATGAATTTCATCGCCTCACGTTTTCATGCCCAGGGCTTCTTGAATGATATAACGAATTAGACATGGCCGAGGACCAGAGTAACAATTTTGAAATGACAGTCATTCTCGGAGATTTCAACGAAAAAGTAGCAACGAGAAGGTGAGTGGTTTGACTGGTAACTATGGCCTAGGTGATAGGAATGAGAGAGATGACGATTAACAGGCGAAGTTAGTAGGACAAAACCTGGTCTGGCACAATCAAGGCCTGCATGCACTTATTTTCGCAATAGCGAAAGGCCGTGCAAGCTTATGGGGCTTATGTTGACAAATATTACAAATAGTTCTCCCCCCCCCCCTACCCCCCACTATTCCTCTCTCTTATCTCTCTCTCTCTCTCTCTCTCTCTCTCTCTCTCTCTCTCTCTCTCTCTCTCTCTCTCTCTCTCTCTCTCTCTCTCTCTCTGCTAAATGCTGGTGCAACTACGTTTGCTTAGAGAATATTTCAAATATCATAATAACATGATAGTAATGCCTTGATTGATCACTACACTTATGTTCAAGCATTCTGCCGAATTTTTTTTTCTCGCATATCCTATTTACATCGCTGTCAACAACAGCATTTTACCGCTGTTGTTGATGTCTTTGCAAGATTACGCAGAGTATTTTGCATTGGTTACCGAGCGACAATCTCAGATACCCCTGTAAGTAACCAACGCAACCCGATTCCTTACCGAATCTCGCGCAGCTATGTCCCCACACGTGAATATACGGGATTACGGAGAAAATCGCTAACCTCTTCGCCAGGGAGACCGGCTCTGCGGAATTGCTAGATAAAATAAAAGAAAAACACCCCGAAAAACAAAATTGATGGTCCTTCATTATTATTCTGATGATCATATTGTTCTTTTCTTGTATTATCATAGAGGTCTTTCACATAATCTGACCACGCATGTAAAATCTGATCTTTTTCTATTCATTATGATTTTGCCATCTTTGGTTTTTAGGCAACCTGTTGATGTGTGTGTGTGTGTGTGTGTGCTTTTGTTAGTGATGTCATTAATTCTTGTGTGCATTAATTTGGTATTCTGGGTGTTGTGTTGGTTTTCAATTTCCTTGCAATTTTCCTCAAGCCATGTTTCTTTTGCTTCTTTGCATAGCTTCCTAATTTTCCTGTGAATTTCTTCGAATATTTCCTTGTTATTTTTTTTATTTCTTCTTATTTCCATGTGTTTTAAGATGTCTTCCATCATCCATTTCTTGCGTCCTATTATCTTTATTTTTGGGATTATCATTGTTGTTAGTGCAGCTTCTTGACTGATTTCTTTTATATTTCCACTTGGTCACTGACGTCTTTAAATAATAATTTCCACATCGGACAATGCATCGAATCTGCTCTTTACCTCTACGTTGAATTTATCTTTTATCTCCTCACTCTTCAGTGCCTGTAGATCAAATTTTGCTTTTCTATTTGTATATTTGACTCTCTTTAAGTTTATGTGTAAATTGCCTTAGATGGTTGCAGTAGCAGTCTGCACTTGTTAGGGGGACATAAACATATAATTTTGTTGCAAGGGAAAGGACTAGAATTTAAAAAAAAG
The DNA here is from genome assembly GCA_014155875.1 of Cepaea nemoralis. Taxonomy (NCBI): domain Eukaryota; kingdom Metazoa; phylum Mollusca; class Gastropoda; order Stylommatophora; family Helicidae; genus Cepaea; species Cepaea nemoralis. The sequence goes on along the minus strand of JACEFZ010027313.1, from coordinate 117,151 downwards.
AATATGGTATACCTAGCTATAATACCATTATTTAACATCAAAATCTTTCACTTTTCTTTGAGAAATGAAATAATTAATACGTAAGTCACTCTTTGCAAACATGACAAGAAATCTATTATAATCTTGTTACAACATCTGTTTAATCTTTATTTACTAACATTTTATACACAACTTTCTCAATTCTATGTTTATGTTACATTTTTAAAACTGTAATTTTAATGACATGGACCTTTTGTCAGTTTCTACAATTACCCCTTTGTGGGAAACATTTTTTTACTGGCCTCTTAAGGCCACTCACAATTTAAAGAAAATTTACTTACATTAACGGCGATAGACCTTGGAAGTCTATGGGGTTTATATTGATAAATATGTTCAGAGGAAATGTCATTTCTGTTTGTAAATTTCATTCAATTTGAACAAATAGCTCTCTCTCTCTCTCTCTCTCTCTCTCTCTCTCTCTCTCTCTCTCTCTCTCTCTCTCTCTCTCTCTCTCTCTCTCTCTCCAGCAGACACCATTTTCACAGCTTTCGCGTTTTGCTTGGTGAAATGGGATTTTTGCTGCTAGGTTTAATGTGGGGAAATTGTGTAGATACATACAAGAGTATCATTTTCAGAAACATAGTGATTCAGGAATATTTTTGAATTTCTCTACACGAAACTAAGTGTGAATGAGTATACCTGGAGTGTGAAAGAGTTTCTATTAAATGTTTTGGTGTGCTTGGGAGTAAATGATTACTCAACCATCATCATTAACAAGAATTATGTAGGTAGTTACAGCATGCCACGAATATAATGTTGTCACATGTGTATGAATGTATATGGTGTATTCGCAAATGTAAAAAAGACACTGCTTTTGTACATTGTTTGATTGATTGATTGATTGATTGATTTAGGAACCGACATCATAGCATTCGGAGCATTCCCATAAGCGCTCCATCCCTATACTCAGCAGCCAGCGAAGTGTTCCAACACCAATAGTACCAGTAGCAATCTGATTATATGTCCGTCTCAGTAGTAAGGGGGGAGATAACTACTTAGAAAATAAGGATCTGGATCCTTCTGATGACGTCATTTTTTAGTATACGAAGGGTGCACCTCCATATTGATGACGTCAAAAACCGGATCCTTTTCATACCACATTTTTTCAAAAATTGGCGGTTATTTGCTTGGGTCTGGGTGACTACTTCCGGTTGTCGTGACGACTACTTCCGGTCCATGGTTACCCCCTACCCAGTTCCCCCTACCCAGGTCCCCCTACCCAGGTCCAGATACCCAGGTCCCCACCCAGGCCCCCCGTATCCGACCCGACGCGAACCGAGCAGAACGGACCTCGGCGCGGGTGGGGCACCCCGACGGTGGTCACGTGGTGTAATCGAACCCCAGTCATATTGATATCGACCCCCTTCGATGAGGAGACCGAAATCCAATATGACAGAAAATGATTCCATATATTGATATTTCAAGCGAACGAAAGAAGAAGAAGAAGAAGAATATCTTTCCTGTTTTTGATTTCAAACACCCTGTATTTATTCTCATTTTTCTTCCTGTAAGCTCACTGATTTGTCTGTGCATAATTTTTGTATCTTTAATGGAATTTAATTCAATTTTTTTGCACTGCTCGTTTAACCAACATTCTTTAGCCTTCCCATATTTATCTTTTATTTATTTATTTATCTTAGCGTATTCTTGTTTGTCATTTTTATTCTGTTTTCTTTTCTCCATCAGTTTTAAGATTTCTTCATTCATCCATTTTTTTCTTAGCTATTTTGCCTCTCTCCGGTAATACTTCTTTGCTAGTTTGATGAATGGAGTCCCTTAACATTTCCCATTATTCATTTATATTCTGTATTTTAGCTATTGCATTGTACCTATTTTTCACAGTCACTCTGTATTGTTCTTGCATTTCTTTATCTATTTTCAGAACCTCTTTATTAAGTCTCATGTTCTTAACCATCTTTCCCCCTCTATTTAATCTTACTTTTATTTGTCCACATAGTGTTACATGATCACTATTACAGTCAGCACCAGGCATTGTCTTTACATTAATTAAAGCATTTCTAAATCTTTTATTAATTAGTATGTAGTCAATTTGGTTGCGTATTTTCTTATCAGGGCTTTTCCATGTGTACAGTCGTCTTTTATGGTGTTTAAACCATGTGTTTCCAATTATCATATTCTCACGAGGTTAAATGACAACAGAGTGAGATTTGTCGTTGTCTAGGGTTAGATGTTTCTACTATCTCACTGCAGAGTGGAAGATGAGCTATCCACCGATCTCACACTACAAGTCACCATTGCAGCACACATCCATCACTCAGTGAATAAGATTGAAGTAATATCTTTAATTTTGAATTAACACGGACACACTAACATATAAATCCGGGAAACAAAAATTTCTCTCAGAATATATCTTCATCCCAATGGAACACTTCGAATAACACTGCCTCTCAAGGCCTACTAAATCTCATCCCACATGACAGTTTTACTACTGGCCACTCTTCTGGCCCCAAAAACACTGGATCCATCCCACACTGGATCTAAGCCTCCGCTACCTATCCGCCCCCCTTTTGGGCTAGGCTTCATTCACTATGTCTGCTAATAACCCGGGGTCAGTCTTTAATCCTTTGTCTCAGAAATTTCCCCTCACTGAAGACCACAGGGCAGAGTTCTATCACTAACTCCCCTCTCGTTCCTTGGCAGACTACCGACCTACCTTGTCGGCTCTCAACACTCAACTGTCCATCCGATCCCCTCGGGATCTCAACTTCAACTGACCCCCAGTCAATGTTTTCCACTGTCTTTTTAACTTTCTTTTCCGTCCTCCCTGGGCTCCCACCACATTACTACCCAGCCTAACACTGTCTCTCTCCCCATCCACACTAGTGGGCTGAAAATCCCTTCACACCCCTTAACTCACTGTCTCCAACTTTCTTCTATCTGTCTCATGCCCGGTCACTTGTTTATGTACTAGCAAGGTCACTCTCCTTAATGTCAGTGAACCCAGGCATATGTCACATATCATTGATATTTGCTCATTCTATTAGCTTTCCCTTCTTTTATTTCTTGTACCTAAACCATAATTCCCCACTACATCCTCCCTTTTCCCTTTCCTACTTTTGCATTAAAATCACCAAGTATTATTTTTATTTCTTGTGATCCAATTTGAGCCATCACCATTTCTATTTCGTCGTAAAAGTGTTGTATTTCTTCATCACTACTGCTTCACTACTACTACATCATAATCTGACCACGCATGTAAAATCTGATCTTTTTGTATTATGATTTTGCCATCTTTGGTTTTTAGGCAACCTGTTGATGTGTGTGTGTGTTCTTTTGTTAGTGATGTCATTAATTCTTGTGTGCATTAATTTGGTTATTCTGAGTGTTGTGTTGGTTTTCAATTTCCGTGCTATTTTCCTCACGCCATGTTTCTTTTGCCCCTTTGCATATTCTTTTCCTGTGAATTTCTTCGTATATTTCCTTTTTATTTTTGTTATTTCTTCTTATTTCCATGAGTTTTAAGATGTCTTCCATCACCATTTCTTGCGTCCTAATATCTTTATTTTTGGGATTATCATTGTGGGTTTGTGCAGCTTCTTGACTGATTTCTTTTATATTTCCAATTGGTCACTGACGTCTTGAAATAATATTTCCATATCGGACAATGCATCGAATCTGTTCTTTACCTTACTTTAATTTATCTTTTATCTCCTCACTCTTCAGTGCCCGTGGATCAAATTTTGTGTTTCTATTTGTACATTTGACTTTCTTTATGTTTATGTGTAATTGCCAAGAGGTTGCAATAGCAATCTGCGCTTGTTGGGGGGACATAAACATCTAATATTGTTGTAAGGAGAGTACTAAAATTTTTAAAAAAGAAAATGGTTACCTAGCTAAAATACCAAGAACAAACAGAAAAATCTTTCTGTTTTCTTTGAGAAATAAAAGAATAAATACCGCAGTCATTCTTGCATCGTAAAAAAAAACTTTTAAAAAATCTTTTACAACATTTGTTTAATCTTTATTTACTTCCTTTTTATGATCAACTTGTTCAATTCTACGTTTATTTAATTTTTAAAACTGTATTTTTAAATGATAAGTTGATATTTATATGAGACCATCTCCCCTTTTGTGGAAGCATTTTTACTGGTCTTTTAAGGCCACCCAATTTAAAAAAAATTACTTACATTAACGGCGATAGACCTTGGAAGTCTATGGATAAATATGTTTAGAGGAAATGTCATTTCTGTTTGAAAATTTCATTCAATTTTAACAAATATTTCCCCTCTCTCTCTTCTCTCTCTCTCTCTTCTCCTCTCTCTCTTTTCTCTCTCTCTCTCTCTCTCTCTCTCTCTCTCTCCCCTCTCTCTCCTCTCTCTCCCCTCTCTCTCCTCCCCCCCTCTAAAGCAGACCCCATTTCACAGCTTTCGCGTTTTGCTTGGTAAAATGGGATTTTGCTGCTAGGTTTAATGTGGGAAATTGTGTAGAACATACGAGAGTATCATTTCGGAAACATAGTGATACGGGAATATTTTTTTAATTTCTTTACACGAAACTAAGTTGAATGAGTAACCTGAGTTGAAAAAGTTTCTATTAAAAGTTTTTGGGGTGCTTGGGATTAAATGATTACTCAAAACATCTTTCCCGGAAATTTTGTAGGGAGTTTTCAACATGCCACGAATATAATGTTGTCACATGTGTTGAAGTATATGGTGTATTCGCAAATGTAAAAAAGACACTGCTTTTTTTACATTGGTTGATTGATTGATTGATTGATTGATTTTATTTAGTAACCGACATCATAGCATTCGGAGCATTCCCCTAAGCTCTCCATCCCTATCCTCAGCAGCCAGCGAAGAGTTCCAACACCAATAGTACCAGTAGCAATCTGATTATATGTCCGTCCTCGCCCTTTTCCCCTGAGCTAGAGCCAGACCCCTCCACTCCCCGCTGTCTCATTCTTACCCGACTGTGGGGATCTATTTGGGTCCTGCGAGGGTACACGTGCTCCCACAAGCCGCAACCACGTCTCCCTTGTCATGCTCAATACTCCATAAGTTTTGCAGAGCCAGCCAATCTGTCCGCCTGTTCATTCCTCAGCACACCGGGATGCCTCGGAGAAAAGTTCCAGGCGATGCTTGCCACCCGTGACCTCCGAAGCGAAGCAAGCCACTCTACCCGAAGCTTGCCTGTCCTCACCTACCTCAGCAGGCTTTTTGAGTCCGTTACAATCACGATGTGTGCGTGTGTATCGTATTCTCCATCCAGCGGAAAGCTGCACTGCCTGCATCTACCTCCATTCTTAAACTAGATGTTGTGGTATCATATTCCAGACTCTCCTGCACCAAACGTCGACCATTAGCTTTTTGTAAATGCTTTTGTACATAATAAACGATTATTAAAAAAAAAAAAAAAGAAAAAAAATTTATACCGCCCCCCCAAAACTTTGATAACTTTAAGAAAGAATGAGAAGACTGAATACTAACATATTAGGTACATGTGAGACCAGAGGGCAGTATAATTTCCCAGGAATACAGTATAAACCATTCTGGTGGAGAGAAAAAAATTTATAGGGGCATAAATTACAATGATTATATAACTAGGAGAAGAACAATGTTGATTTGTAGAGGCAAGGGTTCAGAAATGCGAAATATTCTCAATGCCAATGAATTTCTTCGCCTCACGTTTTCATGCCCAGGGCTTCTTGAATGATATAACGAATTAGACATGGCCGAGGACCAGAGTAAAAATTTTGAAATGACAGTCATTCTCGGAGATTTCAACGAAAAAGTAGCAACGAGAAGGTGAATGGTTTGACTGGTAACCATGGCCTAGGTGATAGGAATGAGAGAGATGACGATTAACAGGTGAAGTGAGTAGGACAAAACCTGGTCTGGCACAATCAAGGCCTGCATGCACTTATTTTCGCAATAGCGAAAGGCCGTGCAAGCTTATGATGCTTATGTTGACAAATATTACAAATAGTTCTCCCCCCCCCTACCCCCCACTATTCCTCTCTTTTCTCTCTCTCTCTCTCTCTCTCTCTCTCTCTCTATCTCTCTCCTCTCTCTCTCTCATCTCTCTCTCTCTCTCTCTCTCTCTCTCTCTCTGCTAAAATGCTGGTGCAATTACGTTGCTTAGAGACTATTTCAAATATCATAATAACATGATAGTAATGCCTTGATTGATCACTATACTTATGTTCAAGCATTCTGCCGAATTTTTTTTTGTCCGCATATCCTATTTACATCGCTGTCAACAACACCATTTTACCGCTGATGTTGATGTCGTTGCAAGATTACGCAGAGTATTTTGCATTGCTTACTGAGCGACAATCTCAGATACCCCTGTAAGTAACCAACGCAACCCGATTCCTTACCGAATCTCGCGCAGCTATGTCCCCACACGTGGATATGCGGGATTACGGAGAAAATCGCTAACCTCTTCGCCAGGGAGCGCGGCTCTGCGGAATTGCTAGATATCTAACAGAAAAACACCCCGACAAACAAAATTGATTGTCCTTCATTATTATTCTGATGATCATATTGTTCTTTTCTTGTATCATCATAAATGTCTTTCAAATAATCTGACCACCATCATCATCATCAAGTGCCTTGCCGGCTGGCGTAGGCGTTCATGGCTCTCCATAGATCTCGGTCTTTGGTTTTCTGGATCAACTCTGCTGCTGATATTCGTCCATGCCACCGTCTCAATCCACCCAGCATCATTTCTCTTGGTCTGCCTTTGCCTCTCTTCCCCTCGATCTTTCCAGTTGTTACGATGTTCTCCAATGCCTCTCTTCTCATCACGTGACCGAAGAAAGATGTTTGTCTCTGTCTTATTGTTGTATATAATGTTCTAGTTTCATTAGCCTGTCTCAGGCAGTCGTCGTTAGTTACTCTGGCAGTCCAAGGAATTCGCAACATTCGTCTCAGGAACCACATCTCTGTTGCTTCTAATTTCTTCTTAATTTGTTCATTTACATTCCAAGATTCACTGCCATACAGCAAAACTGGTTCTACATAGCATTTCAGCACTCTCTTTCTTACATTCAGTGATAGTGACTTATTGCATAAGATACTCTTCATTTTCTGAAATGCGGCTTTTGCCTGCCCTATTCTGCTCATAATTTCTGTAGTACATCTTCCATCTGATGGTGTAAATGCCCCTAGGTATCTAAAATTATCCACTTGGTTAAGGATTTTCCCTTCTATTTCTATGTCACATTTTGGTGTCACCATTTTCTTTGATATTACCATTGTTACTGTTTTCTTGATATTCAAGGAGAGTCCTTTCCTTGCACTCTGTTACTACAACGTCTAATAATTGTTGTAGGTATGTTGAATTATCCGCCACCAATACTGTGTCATCTGCATAGCGTATATTATTATTCCTGGCATCTCTTTGATCTCTCTCATTATTACTTCGCGATACAGGGAGAAAAGATCTGGTGACAAGACACATCCTTGTCGTACTCCTAGCTTTATCTGTTCGTAACTACCCTCTTTATTTCCCATTTTAATTGCTGCTACTTGGTTCCAGTAAACATTCTTTATTATTCTTAAATCTTTTTTCATCAATGTTGATATCTTCCAACATTTTAATCAGTTCATCATATTTTACTTTATCAAATGCCTTAGTATAATCTATGAAACACAAATATATGTCTCTCTGTTTCTCTATTGACCTTTCTATTAGTGTCCGTAATGTATAAATTGCATTGTTTGTGCCCTTTCCTTCCACAAATCCATACTGTTCTTCACTAATTTCCATTTTTATTCTCTTTTTGGTTCTTCTCATTATGATTCTGAGTAGAAGCTTAGTGATATGGTTTATAAGGTTAATTGTACAAAAATCTTCACACTGAATTGCTCCTGGTCTTTTTGGTATAGCTATAAATACAGATTACAGCATATCACTGGGTAAATATCCACTGCTGTAAATATCATTCAACATTTTGGTTAATATATCTACTCCAAATTCTCCCAATACTTCAAATTCTTCTATTGTGATTTCATCTGGCCCAGCTGTTTTTCCTTTCTTCATACGTTTCATAGCGTCAGCGACTTCTTCGTTCAGAATAGGTGGACCTTCTAATTTACTATCTTCTGTTAACTCTTCCTTTTCTCCATCATATAATTCTCTTATATACTCATTCCACCTCTTCATTATAGCACCTTCCTCTAATAATATCTTTCCTGTTTTTGATTTCAAACACCCTGTATTTATTCTCATGTTTCTTTCTGTAAGCTCACTGATTTGTCTGTGCACAATTTTTGTATCTTTAATGGAATTTAATTCAATTTTTTGGGACCGCTCGTTTAACCAACATTCTTTAGCCTTCCCACATTTATCTTTTATTTCTGTATTTATCTTAGCGTATTCTTGTTTGTCATTTTTACTCTGTTTTCTTTTGTCCATCAGTTGTAAGATTTCTTCATTCATCCATTTTTTCTTAGCTATTTTGCCTCTCTCCGGTAATACTTCTTTGCTAGTTTGATGAATGGAGTCCCTTATTATTTCCCATTGTTCATTTATACTCTGTATTTTAGCTATTGCATTGTACCTATTTTTCACAGTCACTCTTTATTGTTCTTGCATTTCATTATCTATTTTCAGAACCTCTTTATTAAGTCTCATGTTCTTAACCATTTTTCCCCTCTCTTTAATCTTACTTTTATTTGTCCACATAGTGGTACATGATCACTATTACAGTCAGCACCAGGCATTGTCTTTACATTAATTAAAGCATTTCTAAATCTTTTATTAATTAGTATGTAGTCAATTTGGTTGCGTATTTTCTTATCAGGGCTTTTCCATGTGTACAGTCGTCTTTTATGGTGTTTAAACCATGTGTTTCCAATTATCATATTCTCACGAGGTTAAATGACAACAGAGTGAGATTTGTCGTTGTCTAGGGTCTAATGTTTCTACTATCTCACTGCAGAATGGAAGATGAGCTATCCACCGATCTCACACTACAAGTCACCATTGCAGCACACATCCATCACTCAGTGAATAAGATTGAAGTTGCGCACATAATATACCTTTATTATTAGAATTAACACGGACACACATAACATATAAATCCAGGAACAATAATTCTCTCAGAATATATTTTCATCCCAATGGAACACTTCGAATAACACTGCCTCTCAAGGCCTACTAAACCTCATCCCACACGACAGTTTTACTACTGGCCACTCTTCTGGCCCAAAATCACTGGATCCATCCCACACTGGATCTAAGCCTCCGCTACCTATCCGACCCTCTTTATTGCTAGGCTTCAATTCACCATGTCTGCTGATAACCGGGCTCAGTCTTTAATCCTTAGTCTCAGAATTCCCATCACTGAAGACCACAGGGCAGAGTTCTATCACTAACTCCCCTCTCGTTCACTTGGCAGACTACCGACCTACACTTGTCGGCTCTCAACACTCAACTGTCCATCCGATCCTCTCGGGATCTCGACTTCAACTGACCCCAAGTCAATGTTTTCCACTGTCTTTTAAACTTTCTTTTCCGTCCTCCCTGGGCTCCCCACCACATTACTACCCAGCCTAAAACTGTCTCTCTCCCCATCCACACTAGCGGGCTGAAAACCCCTTCACACCCCTTAACTCACTGTCTCCAACTTTCTTCTATTCTTTCTCATGCCCGGTCACTTGTTTATGTACTAGCAAGGTCACTATCCTTAATGTCAGTGAACCCTGGCATATGTCACATATCATTGATATTTGCCCATTCTATTAGCTTTTCCCTTCTTTCATTTCTTGTACCTAAACCATAATTCCCCACTACATCCTCCCTTTTTCCCTTTCCTACTTTTGCGTTAAAATCACCAAGTATTATTTTTATTTCTTGTGATCCAATTTGAGCCATCACCATTTCTATTTCGTCGTAAAAGTGTTGTATTTCTTCATCACTACTGCTTCACTACTACTACATCATAATCTGACCACGCATGAAAAATCTGATCTTTTTGTATTATGATTTTGCCATCTTTGGTTTTTAGGCAACCTGTTGATGTGTGTGTGTGTTCTTTTGTTAGTGATGTCATTAATTCTTGTGTGCATTAATTTGGTATTCTGAGTGTTGTGTTGGTTTTCAATTTCCTTGCTATTTTCCTCAAGCCATGTTTCTTTTGCCCCTTTGCATAGCTTCTTAATTTTCCTGTGAATTTCTTCGTATATTGTCTTGTTATTTTTGTTATTTCTTCTTATTTCCATGAGTTTTAAGATGTCTTCCATCATCCATTTCTTGCGTCCTATTATCTTTATTTTTGGGATTATCATTGTTGTTAGTGCAGCTTCTTGGCTGATTTCTTTTATATTTCCAATTGGTCACTGACATCTTGAAATAATATTTCCATATCGGACAATGCATCGAATCTGTTCTTTACCTCTACGTTGAATTTATCTTTTATCTCCTCACTCTTCAGTGCCCGTGGATCAAATTTTGTGTTTCTATTTGTACATTTGACTTTCTTTATGTTTATGTGTAAATTGCCTAAGATGGTTGCAATAGCAATCTGCGCTTGTTAGGGGGACATACACATCTAATATTGTTGCAAGGGAGAGTACTGGAATTTGAAAAAGAGAATGGTATACCTAGCTATAATGCCAAGAACTAACATTAAAATCTTTCATTTTTCTTTGAGAAATAAAAGAATCAATACCACATTCATTCTTTGAAATCGTGAAAAGAACCCTATTAAAGTCTTTATACAAAATTTGTTTAATCTTTATTTACTCCCATTTTATAATCAACTTGTTCTATTCTACGTTTATATTTAATTTTTAAAACTGTTCTTTTAATGATAGAAATTCCGCCAGAATAAATCATATCTCACCTTTGTGGGAAAACATTTTTTACTGGCCTCTAAGGCCACCCTCAATTAAAAAAAAATTTACTTACATTAACAGCGATAGACCTTGGAAGTCTATGGGGTTTATGTTGATAAATATGTTTAGAGGGAAATGTCATTTCTGTTTGTAAATTTCATTCAATTTTAACAAATAGTTCTCTCTCTCTCTCTCTCTCTCTCTCTCTCTCTCTCTCTCTCTCTCTCTCTCTCTCTTTCTCTCTCTCCTCTCTCTCTCTCTCTCTCTCTCTCTCTCCTCTCTCTCTCTCTCTCTCTCTCTCTCTCTCTCTCTCTCAAGCAGACACCAATTTCACAGCTTTCACGTTTTGCTTGGTAAAATGGGATTTTTGCTGCGAGGTGTAATGTGGGGAAATTGTGTAGACACATACAAGAGTATCATTTTCGGAAACATAGTGATACAGGAATATTTTTGAATTTCTTTACACGAAACTAAGTGTGAATGAGTATACCTGGAGTGTGAAAGAGGTGCTATTAAATGTTTTGGTGTGCTTGGGAGTAAATGATTACTCAACCATCATCATTAACAGGAATTATGTAGGTAGTTACAACATGCCACGAATATATGATTATAATGTTGTCACATGTGTATGAATGTATATGGTGTATTCGCAAATGTAAAAAAGACACTGCTTTTGTACATTGGTTGATTGATTGATTGATTGATTGATTGATTGATTGATTGATTGATTTAGTAACCGACATCATAGCATTCGGAGCATTCCCATAAGCACTCCATCCCTATCCTCAGCAGCCAGGGAAGAGTTCCAACACCAATAGTACCAGTAGCAATCTGATTATATGTCCGTCTCGCCTTTCCTCTGAGCGTAGAGCCAGATCCCCTCGTCACTCCTCGCTGTCTCATTCTTACCAGACTATGGTGATTCATTTGCTCCTCCGAGGTGTACAGGTGCTCCCACAAGGCCGCAACCACGTCTCCCTTGTCATGCATCAATACTCCACCAAGTTTTGCAGAGCCAGCCAATCTGTCCGCCTGTTCATTCCTCAGCACACCGGGATGAAAAGTTCCAGGCGATGCTTGCCACCCGTGACCTCCGAAGCGAAGCAAGCCACTCTACCCGAATCTTGCCTGTCCTCACCTTCTTCAGCAGGCTTTTTGAGTCCGTTACAATCACGATGTGTGCGTGTGTATCGTATTCTCATCCAGCGGAAAGCTGCACTGCCCGCATCTACCTCCATTCTTAAGCTAGATGTTGTGGTATCATATGCCAGGCTCTCCTGCACCAAACGTCGACCATTAGCTTGATGTAAATGCTTTTGTACATAATAAACGATTCTAAAAAAAAAAGAAAGAAAGAAAATTAATAACGCCCATCCCAAACTTTGATAACATTTAGAAAGAAATGAGAAGGCCGGATCCGGCCCGCGACGTCCTTTCATCCGACCCGCGACGGTACTCAAACTAGCTTGATATAACGTATAAAACACGAGATGTTGTGATAAAATTTAAATGTAAATATTATGTTTAGAATAATATGAGATCTTCACAGTTGCGGAGACCTCCTGACTGCTCTAGGCTGTTTATTTATGCGGCCCTATTTATATATTTTGCAAATCTTATTATGAGATATATATTCTATTACCAAATTAAGCCGCCTGCCGCGACTCTACAAGAGTATGGAGTAGCATATCCCTTGATACCCTAGTAAAAAAATGCATAGGATGCTTGAATGTTGTGTTGGCGTGCCTATAAAAGCCATGTCACGCCATGTTTCCGCCTCTTTGGCCTTGAGAACAACTGAGGCCGAAGAGATGCTGATGTCTAATTTTCAGCAGAGAGTTTGAACTAATCCCTCTGAACCATTACCCAGCAGATGGGCGAACGTGCCCCAGGCACGGCCGAGCGTGGCCACTGTTTTTCCACACCGCAATTGAGAGGGCAGACAGGCCCTGTGAAGATCCAAAAGATCCAAGAAGATCTTGATTGTGGATTAACGATTATCTGCTGCGAGGTGAGTGTTGAATGAACCTTCATAGTTTAAATAGGAACATAGGAATAGAATAGCTATGTTTGTGCCCGAGAACAATAATGAAGGGGTACATGCCTGGGAAGAGAGGAAGAGGAGGGCCAAAGAGAAGATGGGTGCAGGATGTGGCGGATGATCTCCAGATGGGTGTATCTGAAGTGGGACATCTTGCTTATGATCGAGAGGTTTTCCGGAAGGTTGTTATGGGAGCGAGGTTCTGCAAAGGACATGCTACTGAATGAATGACCTTTGTTCCATCTTGTTGTCTGATAATTGCTGGTGTTTTGTATCAGACTACAGTTGCAGTGTTGGATGACTACCCATGCCATGATGGAAGATCACTGGTACTGTGTTGGATGACTACCCATGCTGTGATGGAAGATCACTGGTACTGTGTTGGATGACTACCCATGCTGTGATGGAAGATCACTGGTACTGTGAAGGATGATGATGTGTATGTTTATTCATGGGGATGCCTATTTTATTTATTTGTGCATTGGCATTATTAATCAGATGTTGTTGTATCTTTGCAATTACATTATTCTGATTCCCTGTACACGGACCTGAATTTCTTCTGATAGTTCTAAATCTTTTTTTTTCTTGTTAGCCGTAGAAATAGAATGAGATTCTCTGTCTTCTTATTCCTCTCTTCTTCTACGACCCATGAGCAGTAGGCGTTGAGCTATTATCTCTATCATCTCTGTGCGGTTACACAAAGGTACCTATAAACTGTATATGTACCTTTGATGAGCCGTAGCTTCACCATTGACCCCTAGTCCTCTGCTTTTCTTCTGTTTCAATAGGATTTTAATTATGTTTCTAATTTAATGTCTTTTTTCATTTTCAGATCCCTTAATTATGGCTGCTAGGAAAACAAAAGTGAACGCCGAGTGTCGATTTTTCAATAAGGAATGGGGAGTAAAGTACTTCTTTGTTGAAACCCAGAAAACCAGTTGCGTAATATGCAGCGAAAGTGTTGCCGTTTTGAAAGAGTACAATCTTCGGCGTCACTACGAAACAAAACATCTATCAACATATTCAAAGTTTTCTGGAAAGTTACACTCTGAGAAATATGAGTCCTATTAAACGTGGTTTTGAAACACAAAGAAATCTCTTCACGAGAAAATTTGCTGAAAATTAATCTGTCACTCTTACAAGTTACAAAACAGTGCATAAGATGGCAGAACGAGGAAAGCCGTTTACTGATGACAACTTCATCAAAGAGTGTATGATCGAAGCAGCAAATGACTTGTGTCCTGAGAAAGCCGATTTGTTTGGAACTATCAGCCTTTCGGCAAGTTCAGTTGTGCGGAGAACAGAAGAACTTGGAGAGAACATAGTGCTACAGCACCCTCTGCATGAAAATATATTCAGAGAAAAGGGCAACAGGCTAAAGAGGGGCAAATCATGGATGGGTCGGGCGGAGGATATCATCAGACAGGTCTGCAGTCCTACCAGTATCAACCCCGGCAAGGAATGGGTGCCTGTGCCTCCAGCTTTTAAGTGCACCTTCTCCTGCATTATCACACTTGACAGACGATGCAGAGAACAGAATCCTGTCACTGTCAATGCAGAGGTCAACGCGCTCATCAATGAACACGCAGACAACCCCCAAGTGCTCATCTATACAGATGGATCTGTTGTAAAGAAGCAGAGAAGTGCATGGGCATTTACAGCCCGTTCAGCGGGCCGAACCATCCAAGAATCCAGTGGTGCCCACACTATGCCCACGAGCAGCATGACGATGGAGGTGATGGCAGTAACACAGGCTTTCCTATGGCTAGAAACACAGCATTATACCAACGTGTGTGTACTAAGTGATTCAATGAGCATGATTCGGAAGGTCGAAGCTGGATCTGTACGTAGACAGTGGACTGAGTCGCTGAGGAAGTCTGTTGTCCGTAAAGTCACCTTCATCTTTGTCCCGGGACATGCGGGAGTCGAGGGAAATGAACGAGCTGATAAACTGGCTGGCTCTGCACCCCCTGTAAATGGCCAGCCCATGGATCGTGCCGATGTTATTAACGTCCTTAAAGACATGTCGAGAACAGAAGACTTTGACGTCAGTGAATCCACATCGCTGTCCAGGATGAAAGACTTGGGAGTAAGAATTGGCACGGCCAGACACGAGAGGTACATCGGGAAAACGAGGTGCCTCGTTAACCAACACAGAACTGGCACTATTAGCCACCGAACGCTGATGCTTATGCTGGGGGGAGGATCTGAGCACCTATGGACCTGTCCGGAGTGCAATGAAGATACCCCAACTGATAACTGATAACTGATAGTGCTACAGATACGCGAGAAAGTTAGGATCTTGTTGTGGTATTCTCTGGCGCTGGATGAGTCTACTGACCTCTAGAGTACGTCACAACTTCTCGTGCTCATTCGGGTGTCAATTTGGACTTTCAGATAACGGAAGAGTTAGCGTCCGTTTGCGGCATGCATGGAACAACAACTGGGAAAGACATTTTCGTGGAAGTGCAAACAATTTTGCAAGACTATAATCTTCAGCGGAATCAGCTTCGAGGTGTTACAATTGATGGAGGAAAAAAAAACATAGCTGGAGTGAGGAAGGGTCTGGTGGGGCAGATCAGGACTCAGTTGGAAGATTTGCAAATTCCGGGCGCTCTGTTCATACACTGCATCATACATCAGCAAGAACTCTGTGGGAAGACTTAGATATTTATTGTGTACTGAAACCAGTCGTTTCTGCTGAGAAATTGATTCGTGAACACGCACTCAATCACTCAATCCAGGCTTTTCTTGAATAAATGGATTCTGAATTCTGTACTTGCCTTATCACATATCAGTCAGGTGGCTCAGCTGCGGTAAAGTTCTGCTTCGTTTTTACAAGCTCCGAAACGAAATAGATGTTTTCCTCACTGAAAAATATAGAGCTGATTCACAGCTGTCAGATCCTACCTGGCTGTAAAAGTTGTCATTTTTGGTCGACATGAATGAACTGAACTCGAAACTTCAGGGAAAGGTTTACCTCGTCTGTGATCTCTACAGAACCATCAAAGGATTTCGGAGAAAGCTGTCATTGTTGGAAGCAAAACTGGAAGGAGAAAACCTTTCTCATTTTCACTGTTTCAAAGAGTTTGGAGAGATTTTCAGATCTTGACAGAATTGAGAGCTGGCATTCTTCTGTTCCAGAATCCGTTTGATTGTAACCTTGATGATGCGCCAGTTGAACTACAGTTGGAGCTCATTGGTATGCAAGCAAATAAAACTTGTTGAATTGTACCGCTGCTTACCTGATGTTGAGTTTCCGAAACTTAAGAAATTTGCCGCTGGTATGGCATCAGTGTTCGGAACAACTTATGTCTGTGAGCAAACATTTTCAAAAATTAAGTGTATGAACATTTGAAAGCACTTCTCTTGATTGGATGCAGCAATTCCAAACCAAACATTGATGGTATTTTGAAAGCCACACGTCAGTTTCACAAATCTCCCTATCCTCTTTTGCTGCTTAGTTTGTGAGATTCGGATATGTGCACACTAGGTCTGATGTATCTATCTTTTTGCTAACGTCGCCTTCTTTGATAACTTTGTTTAGTAAATAAATGTGTTGGTTGTCTTTGTTTTTTGTATGCATTGCACACCCTTCCTATGATTAACTTAGTTTGTCGTCTTTTTCCCCAGAGCTTTCGTTCTGGCTTGCAATTATTGTTAAAGTTAGTTGTATATCCTTTACAGGACGTTTGCAGTCAACGCCTGCATTGTTTGCTGTTGTTGATGTCTTGGCAAGTTTACGTTCAGTA
Organism: Cepaea nemoralis; assembly: GCA_014155875.1. NCBI lineage: Eukaryota > Metazoa > Mollusca > Gastropoda > Stylommatophora > Helicidae > Cepaea > Cepaea nemoralis. The sequence goes on along the minus strand of JACEFZ010027313.1, from coordinate 100,514 downwards.
GTTTACTATTACTTTCTGAACGACCGGCACCATAACATAGCACAAAAACAAGTGCAACGTTGTCTGCTGCCAAATCGCGCGCAGCTTTGTTTCGAACGCGGGTATACCGGATTACGAACCGCGTCCGTAAGACTTTCGCCATGGAGACCGGCGCAAGTATTCTACAGAATGACTATCCGGCCCGCGCTCGTCATTTTCTCAGCTGATCCGGCCCGCCGTGAAAAAAAAGTTTGGTGATCCCTGGTCTAGAGTGATTACTTCTTCTTCGTAAAAAGTGTTGTCTTTTCATCTTCAAACCGCATCTTCATTCTACTGCTCATATGAATGTATGCTGTCGACTTATTTGTGGACACAATTGTGTCTGTCAAAGTCTATAATACTTTGATAGTCTATAACCATTGCTGGTTGATGTTACTGCCCCTCCTGTTGCTCATTTTAACTTGTTCATCATTGCCTTGACCACGCTTATTGTTTCTTGTGAACTGTTTCTTTCTGTCTCAGTGTTCATTCATTTCACTGAAATACAATCTTCAGGCCTTCTGTTGATGTTCTAAACCTGTTTAGTGTTGACCAATAGCGATCTCACATAAAATGTATGTACATTTCTATGCATAAACATTTCTACCATGTAATATGTCAATTGGAGAATACAATTATCAGCATTAAATCTCATTGACATGTTTGAGATACTCATGACATATTGTAAATTGAAAGGAAAATTTAAAAAATGTGACATTGATATAAATTATCAATGTGCTATATGTGATTGTATGTTATAGCATCACCATTAAAATTAGATACCACCATACACTCGTCTCATTCGCTGCAGTATGTTTCTTGACCGTTGTTACTTCGTGTTGTTTTTGTTGCCACCATTGTTATCAACGATGATTTGTGTCTCTTGCATTAGTCTTCAGTGCTTTTACTGTTGCCTTTCCTTCTAACTGCAAAAGATCCACTATTAAGTCTTCTGTTAGTGACACATAATCTGCACATGTAGAAAACATTTCATATAACTGATCATGTGTATGAAAACTTATCTTATCCAATGGTACAAAAAGATATTCCTATCATCACTCTACCATGTTTGTAATATATGTGGTGATATCTTTACCAGTGAATATTACATGCTATGTTTACAGGTGAAATATATAATGATATACCAAGGAAAATTTTTTTAAAGTAGATTGACCGAGCATCAATGTGATATATATGATGCTATGTTTTCACCAGTATCCTGATTTCAATTTCCTCGTTGTACTTGTGGTTGTTGTCATATGTTGTAATACCCTCAACCTGTAAACTTGTGGTGTTATTTTTTCCATACCACAGGTTTCTCTCAATCGGTAGTTGGGTACTGGCTATTATACATGTATATTTTGTTACCACTCATTCTATGATGTACGGATGGTAAATGAATGATGTGTTCTTGTTTCATGAGATGATGGTTTAATCATGATAGATGGAATATGAAATCAATATGATTTATGAAGTAACATAACTAATAAATAACAATAATTCTACTCAATTAATTCTCCGTAGGTGTGGTTGGTCATACTTATTTACCATGGCTGGTCTTTTTACTAGCTCTTTCTGCGGGTTCGGTGCCTTCCGATTGTAGACACAGACTTCCACCTTTTCTAGAATCATCTTGGGATCTCTGGTGGTGCTTACATGGCCCAACTACACTCGCATTCGTCTTCTTTACATTCTGGTAATTTATAAATTGGAAAAAAATATGTACATATCTGAATCAATTTAAGTTAATCAACCTAAAAAGTCAAATTGACTGCCGAGATCTGTACTCATTCCATACGGCAGTTTAGAGCTTTAACTAATACTCGGATAACTGTATCTCCATGTTACCCTGTATGTACTCTGGATACAACCGTTTTAGCTTGTTTCACTACCGCATAGTACAGTTTAGTTATAAGAAAGTTAAAACGTTATTGTTCTTATTGAGTATGTAGCAGATAGTAATGTGTATACTTGCATAAGAATGTGTATTAGTCAGCAAAGAAACATAGTTTTCGATGTTAAGTAGACTGAAGTTTGGATGACTATTAAAGAGTTGTTTTCTCTGTTGACACGAGTCATGTTATATCCTTCAATTGTGAATTTACTGTTTATTGTGTGTCTTATAGTGAAGTTAGCATGTTGTATCTCAGACCGAAATAAGTAAAATAATAAGATATTTATAGACACATGTTCATGCGTATACATCAAAATTACATTAATTAATATCACAGTTTTAAGTATCGTAAAATAAATATGTTTATTCTGTTGAACTGCTATTGACCTTTATAGATGATAGGTTGTTTGTTTGCAGTCAACTCTACCTTTGGTCGTTAACGAGATTTCTTTTTCCCTGGTCCTTTGGTTCCCTGGTCATTTATTTGCTGTCTTTTGTCTTTTATTTCGTCTTCTGTCAAGCCTATGCCTTTCCAATATCGTTCCCATTTAGTCATTTTAATATTTTGTAATCGTTTCTTTATATCTGCTTTAGATACACCTGAGTCTTTCCAAGTTTTCCTTGATGTGTTAGATTTAGTGTAGCGTACATTAGGTATCTTTGGTGGGGTCTTATTTTGCCAACCTACTTCCGTATAGTTGACCTCATCGCTTTGTCGGGGCTTTACCTTCTTTTTTGACTTCACTGACTGGGGTACTTTTTCTTCTTCGTCCGAAGATGACGTAGATATGTCGTATGAGTGGGGGAAATTTTTTGCTACGGAACATGCACCTGCCCTTAGAATCTTCATCTCTTCATCTTCATTGTCAGTTTCATCTTTTAAATATGGTACAAAAAGTTGTTTGACTACTATTGTGCTTTAACTAAATGAGGGACTTAGTTGACTAAACTTTTCAATTGCAAAAGTTACTCTGTCTTGTTCTTCGGCACTTAAATTTTCTTTGAGGGGTAGTGATTCCCAGTCAATATTGGTATCTGTGAACCATCTCGGGAAGTCATCCATGTCAGTATTGTCATTGTCGCTACTTGCTCTGCATTTCTGATTTGTTTTGTGTCCTTAACTTGCTTTTTTTCGTTAATCCCTGCTGACCCGTCTTATATTGGTCTGTTACTGTGTTTAAGTCGTCATTTGATATTTTGATCTTCTTGTCTTCTGTTGGGAAAACTGTTTCTGCACAATTCGCTTGTTCTACATCAATGAATTGTTTTTCCCATTTCTCAATGTCTTGGCTTGTGCACTCTTTTATGCCTGGGATGTGCCCTACTATTAAGACAGTGGTTGGGTGTGGTAAGACTGCAACTGTCACCCGTCTCTGGTAATACGGGCAGTTGATGTCAGCCCATGCCACTTTATATTGTTTTAATGACCCACCTTTAGGGTTAGGGTTAGTGTACATTGATTGACTGATTGATTGATTGATTGATTTAGGTACCGACATCATAGCATTCGGAGCATTCCCATAAGCGCTCCATCCCTATCCTCAGCAGCCAGCGAAGTGTTCCAACACAAATATTACCAGTAGCAATCTGATTATATGTCCGTCTCAGTAGTAAGGGGGGAGGTAACTACTTAGAAAATAAGGATCTGGATCCTTCTGATGACGTCATTTTTTACTATACGAATGGTGTACCTCCTATATTGATGACGTCAAAAACCGGATCCTTTTCGGACCGCAATTTAAAAAAAAATTGGCGGTTATTTTCTTGTGTCTAGGTGACTACTTCCGGTTGTCGTGACGACTACTTCCGGTTCATGGTTACCCCCTACCCAGGTCCCCCTACCCAGGTCCCCCTACCCAGGTCCCCCTACCCTGGTCACCAGTAAACGACCCGACGCGGACCGGCGCGAACCGAGCGGACGTTGGCGCGAACCGGACCTCGGCGCGGGTGGGGCACCCCGACGGTGGTCACGTGGTGTAATCGACTCCCTTCGACGAGGAGACCGAAATCCAATATGACAGAAAATGATTTATTCCATCTCTCGAGATAACTCGAGTTTTTTTTTTTTTAAAACCTTTATTGAGTATTAGAGTGGTAGTGATTTGTATTGTTCGTGTTTTTACAGAGCGTTGCATGTGGAAGTGTAGGTGACATATGCGCAAATTTTTACATTTGTTTCAACATTTTTACATTTGATATGGGGGGTAACGAAAAACGAGTACAAACAACAACAAGATTTATTCTATCTCTCGAGATAACTCGAGTAGGTCAAGTAATGACCGCCTTAATAAACTTTCCACCATGATAGTTAATTCGGTAGAGGTCCCGACTCAGGTATCAACATTAAGCGCTTGGTGAAAATCTGGTTTAAAAATATACTAGACAAATATAGAATAATACTAAAAATTAACCCTAACACTTAATTAAACACCAAAATTTCTTGTATGTTTAGTGGAGAATAGTTAAGTCAATAAAAATACTTCGAGTCTCAATTAATTTAAACCATAACTTACCAATATAAGCATAAAAATATGTAATGAAACCCCGCAAATACCTTCCCCTGACAAACAGAATTATCTCCCCTTCATTGCACCATAACAAATACAACATGTCGCCCAAAGATCAAACATGTGAATTACTGTCGAGTGATGGAAAGTCTAGTTTCTATCAGGGAGTCTTAAAATATACCAAGCGGACCTGTGTATGTCATTTTATTTTCTCACTTTTATTATCTTTATATGATTATTTTCTGTATTATCTTTATTTCTTTCTGTCTTTCATTACCTCTCTCTCTCTCTCTCTCTCTCTCTCTCTCTCTCTCTCTCTCTCTCTCTCTCTCTCTCTCTCTTTCTCTCTCTCTCTCTCTCTCTCTGTCGGTGGACTTCGCACACGCCTCAGTAACTTTAGAACCACTGTGCACGACCTTGACATCGTAGCTAGCGGCCGGCCGTGTCCCTTCAACCATGAGTCAGTGCTAAAACATGTCTGAACACGTTATGTAGGTACTCTACAGCGTGTTGTCATTGTAAAATTGCCATGTCAGCAGTTGTCTATCTAGCTATAAACCAGTTTAACCCGGTTTAAACAAGTCTAAACTGGTTATGGCTATAGCCATATCACGTGATTTGGTGCTATAAAACAGCCATACGCCATGGCTAAGGCCTCATTCTATTGCTGACCACTGAAGAGAAGCATCCTCGAGACGTTTACAGCCCACCGGAGAGACAGAAGCATCTAACAGAACGCACGGCCCGCTCTGATCACAGAACCCACAGCCCGCCAGCGAGACAGAAGAGAGTGAGTATCATAAACATTCATTTGTCCCAGCCGACATGTTGCCATTCGACTCGAGCACCATATATCCCACGTGGCTATGTCATCAATCCAACTAGGCGTATATGAATTACCCGCTGGTTCAACATGCATAAAGTTTTCTTATTTTGTAAACATCTAAATTATAAAACGGGTTTTTGAACTTTTAGAACTGCTGCCCGTTTGTACACAACGCGGCAACCGAGATCTTGACTTAAGATTAGCACACCGCAGCGTTTTCCCCGTTAATGGAAGCAGCTCAACAATGAGCACTCACAATCTCAGGTGGCGATCAAAACTGTGCGGGGTCATTCCACATGGCGCTAATCAGATATCTCCACTGTGGCGTCGTTATAGCTCGATGGTCAAACGAGGAATGTTTGCATCATGTAGTTACACCTTTAGAAAGAATATATTAATATACGCTTGATTTTTGACAATGTTGCTTGTTTGTTTGTTTACTGTGTATGATACATTGAGGAATAAATAATATGAAGCTAAAACCACTGTGTACTGGCGCACACATAGAGTATTTACACATATGACCATCTCATTTCTCTCTATTTAGCATCAGGTGCCATGCCGACTAGCGCACGTAGGTAACCACGGCTCTCTGTAACATCGGAAACACATTATAATATAGCGCTGTAATGAGGTATCAATTCAGCTGAATGAAGGCGTTTTATGCCCAAATGCGAGGCCAGTCTTCACCATCAGGTGCCATGCCGACTATCTCAGGCAGGCCACCATGGCTCTCTGTAGCATCGGAAACCCAATATTCTTTCTATGCTTGTAAATCTAGGTAAGATTGCCAGCTGTTTTATGAACGACCCGACAATCATGTCAGGCGCCAGGCTACCAATTCGATCGCTGATGTGCGCCGTATACATTTTTGTGTCTAATAGCTCTGTCATTTATAGTATTGTAATGTAAGCGGTCATCATGGTAAGCTCACGTGTCTCTTTCGCTTGCTATTACAGATTGAAACTGTTAAAACCGAAGGAAAGTAAAAGCGACCGTGCCGAAGACAACACCAGAAAAAAAACCAAAGGAAGGACTGCTCATAAGGTAAAAAGCTAACACTGTATCATCATCATCGTCATCATCATCATCATCGGCTCATCATCGTATTGGCGTCTACCACTAGTGTAAAGCGGAGACATGAAAAACAGCATCCTCTCTTTCGGTGGTGTGATGGTGTGTGTGCGTGTGCTATAAATTACAGGACAGCCCAGTCAACCTCAACATTTGTACTTCCTGGGCAAGCTTGTCGTCGTCTTTCTGAACAACCGGCACCCATGACCGTATGTAGTGTCTGTCATCAGTATTACAATAATCATCACCCAGCACCACCAACAAAATCATTATCATCATCATCATCATCATCATCAGCTTCGTCATCAACTGCAGTTAACCGATCGGGTGACTCACCACAGGGCTATGTCGGTGGAGTGAACGTACTTGAACGTGTTCAGACATGTCTTTAGGGAAAACTGGAGGATGACTCAGATCGTACTGACAGCATAACGATACAACCGATCAAATATAGCGATGCTTCTGGTCATATGTCTAAGGTATACAATCGAAACACGTGACTAAAACCAGTTAAAGATGACGTCGCACTCGATCACATGTGTAAGGGTACAACCACGTGGCTAAAACCGATCAATGTTGGCGCTGTAACCGGTCACGTGTCTTATGGGACACAGCCGTTCAAATATGACGATGCTTCCGTTCATTTGACTAAGGGATACAATCTAATCTCGTGACTAAAGCCGGATAAAGATGGCGTCGCACTCGATCACCTGTGTAAGGGTACAGCTGAGACACGAAGGAATTGACTACGACCAGAAGTATTCATTGAACCCAAATGCATAATGGATGATATTACATCCCAGTCGATCTTACAAAGCGTTTTAAATCTGCCATCAGTGTTGCCAACACCTAGAAAATGATCAAGAGAGGACACCCTTCTTCCAGAAAACAAAACAAAAGAAACGTCAAAGAGAAACACGAAATCATGGAGTACAACCCTTGAAAACGAAAACACATGACTGACTCCACTCACAATCCATGTGACACAGAACAAAAGCTTCATTCCTAAAAACTTGTATTGGTGCACGCTCAGAGAAATAAAGACACTGGTTTCCAAAATAATCTCTACCAAAGTTCACCAGACCATGCCAGTTTTGACAAAAGTAGCACAACTTCTACGTTACCTGTTTTGAAGACTGGTGATTCTTGTTTCTTCATCTCAGCTCTGTCATTAGACATGTTCAGTCAACCCCAACATTCATGCTTCCTGGGCAAGGTTGTCGTTGTCTTTCTGAACGGCTGAATTTCTTTTACATATTGCAGTCAAGCTAGCGACTACATGCTAACTAGCTAAAACCGGTAAAAATGACGTTACAGCCGGGTATAGCTGTAATGTTACAGCTAGAACACGTTGATAAGAAGGATACTACCCTATGTCGTGGTGATAGACCACGCCCTTAGCATGTGAATACATCAAGGTCAGACATGTCCAGACAATATTCAACCTCAGTCAGGTAGTCTTCACCAGCAGATATCGTGTATATAACACCCACCATTCGCCGTCTAGATGTCCCGGTCTCAGTGAACACCGTTCAGGTCACAATGTGCCAAGTCTCTAATGGTAAGATGGCTTGTTTGATAATTCTTTCACATTTTCGTCATGGTTCTCCAAGTAGGCATACAGTTATCCTAACAATACTAGTATAATAAAGAGATATATGGTGCTATTCACGTATAACTGGAGTATGTGCTCTGCTGGCTGCGTCCCCAAAATCAACACGTGCACATGGCTGATCCATCAAGCCTGCATACAGAAAGTAATGTCCTTAGTACCGGCAATGTACCACAAGGAGCGCCTCGAGCACTGATTTTTGCATTTGCCAATAGCAACTAATGATACAACCGAGACATGAGTGTAATGACCCAGTAGGTCAAAAACAGTGGTAATGGAAGAAACCAACGTGGAAACTAACCCACAAAACACCCCAGAGGGAGAAAGAAATTCGTTCTGGTGCATGTGTGGGCGGCGAGTGCCGCGACTAGAGATTGTCTTCTTCTGTCAACTTGTCGTTATATACACAGTCATTGGCGTATCACTATTTAATCTGTCTCGAGCCAGCGTCGACGTTGACGAGGGCAAGTTGTGGATCGCTCTTCTAAGCAGCTGTCTGGGTTACATGCTACCAAACCCTAAAATATGAGCTTCTACCTGGCATTACCGAGTAATGCTTCGCCGAACATATTTCCCAAGAACTCACCAGGTCACTATTTCGTCAAGTTACCGCAGACTATAGAGGTGAGTCAATATTTTGAAGTGGGTCTGGCCGAAATTCAATTCCCCAACTACTACTGCAATGTGCTAGAGAATGAAGTATGGCTAAGATACATCCCACCCAATGGTAGAGTGATAAGAAAGGTGTGTCCCTCAGGCCTGTACAGTTCACCAGACGCGTTTACAGCGGCACTGAATCGCCTAATGAAAGATCGGAAGGTGGAAGATCAACTCTGTGTTCTATTCCATTTCGACAATGCATCAAAAAAGTCATCGTGAAAATACTCGAACCCTGGGGCCACTATTACATTTAGTGAGAAGTTACAAGAGATACTAGATACAATTGAAGGTGAAGGGGCGATAGACCTGAATAACGACCTGCGAAAATGTCTACGTATACTGCGATCTCATTGCGGCAAGACCAGTTGGAGACGTCATGGTCCCACTACTAAGGACGGTTCCTATCATGAATCAGCGATCGACCTCAGTGTTTCGCGCATACGACAAACCTCACTTCATACCGCTGAATCGTTACTCCTTCGACACGCTGGAAATACTTCTAACCACTGATACGGGCACAAAGGTTGCATTCACTACCGGGACTTCAGTTCTGACGTTAGATTTTCGAGTTCGGAAGAGATCAGACCTAGAATAATGGTGAAATACGAGGCGGTACATCGAAACCCCAGACTCTCTGAAGACATGATGTGCCCGACACTCAGATGATTGATGCCTCGGGTATCTACAAGACTCAGACATCAGCCCACCAAGCAGGAGACCAGTTTTATGATTACATGCTAAGTGACATGTACATACCAGGCTACCAACCGAAAATAGCAACCTACTCAGACAATGGCGTGTAGAAATCCAGAAAAAACATACAATGTGTATAGCTTTGTATGTGAAAATAAAATGTTGTGATGATACTATGTATACCACCTCATATCACATCATCCATTTCGTATAATGACATTATGAATTTTTATTCTTGAATAATGTACTGAAATACTGTAAAATGTACTTGAAATACTGTAAAAGAAACAGACATATATTATAATTACGTCTTGGTTGTTGAATTTTTGTTAGTTTTTACGGTGTATATAGTTGTCATGTGATGAGAGAATGATACATATTGGTGACAAATTCAAGAAATATTTCAACAAAACTAAGGAAACGGGTTAACCAAAGTAGAAAAACTGTCGACCATAGTCTGAAATAGCTCAAACGAAATTATGAAAAGTAGGAAATTTTGCAAAACGTAAGAAAATCTGTTACCCAAAAGGGATAAATATTTGGCCACATTTCAATCAAATTTATGAAAAGTAAGAAAACTTGTTAACCAAATGGCAAAATTCATGGTCAAGTAAGAAAATTTGTTAACCAAATGTGAAAAGGTTAGCCGAATTTCAAACCAAACTTATAAAAATATCAGTCAAACATATGAAAAGTAGGAAAATTTGTTAACCAAACGTGAAAAGTTTGGCCAACTTTCACCCAAACTTATGAAAAGTGTGAAATTTTGTTGTCCAGATGTGAACATTTTGACCAAATTTCACCCAAACTTATGAAAATTAGGAAACTTTGTGAACCAAATGGCAAAAATCTTGGCCAAGTAAGAAAATGTGTTAACCAAATGTGAAAAGTTTAGCCAAATTTCAAACCAAACTTATAATAATCTCAGTCAAACATGAAATGTAGGAAATTTTTTTTTAACAAAACGTGAAAAGTTTGGCCAAATTTCACCCAAACCTATGAAAAGTAGGAATTTTTGTTAACCAAATGTGAAAAGTTTGGCCAAATTTCAAACAAACTCATAAAAAGGAGGAAACTTTGGTAATCAAATATGAAAAGTTTAGATACATTTCATCCAAAACTTATGAAAGATTAGAAAATTTTGTTAACAAAATATGTAAAGTTTGGCAAAATTTCGAACACATCTCATAAAAAGTAGGAAACTTTGTTAACCAAAATGTGGAAAGTTTGGCCAAATTTCAACAAAATCCATAAAAAGTAGGAAATTTTGTTAACCAAATGTGAAAAATTGTGGCCAACGTTCAACCAAACTTATAAATATATCACCCAAACTTGTGAAAAGTAGGAAATTTGGTTGTCCAGCTGTGAAAAGTTTGACAAAATGTCAAACAAACTCATAAAAAAGTAAGAAACTTTGTTACCCAAATGTGAAAAATTTCGGACAAATTTCATCCACAAGTTATGAAAAGTTGGAAAATGCCTTAACAAAAGAGGAAAAAATATCTCACGTTGTCATTTTACATCCCCAATCTACTGGAGATATTCGCCTGCCCCTATGCAAAAAACAGCTATATTTCAGAAAATTAAATGTATCTTATGTAATAAGTCACTATCGTTGAATCAAAAATAAAATTTTAACAATAAAATTGTACATAAATTAACAATTAAATTTATCTTTATGTTTCCAGGATGAATGTTAAATGTAGAAATTTAATCCACGACGAACCACGACGAAAATGTTAAAGATTTATCAAACAAAGCCATCTTACCATTAGAGACTTGGCACATTGTGACCTGAACGGTGTTCACTGAGACCGGGACATCTAGACGGCGAATGGTGGGTGTTATATACACGATATCTGCTGGTGAAGACACCTGACTGAGGTGAATATTGTCTGGACATGTCTGACCTTGATGTATTCACATGCTAAGGGCGTGGTCTATCACCACGACATAGGGTAGTATCCTTCTTATCAACGTGTTCTAGCTGTAACATTACAGCTATACCCGGCTGTAACGTCATTTTTACCGGTTTTAGCTAGTTAGCATGTAGTCGCTAGCTTGACTGCAATATGTAAAAGAAATTCAGCCGTTCAGAAAGACAACGACAACCTTGCCCAGGAAGCATGAATGTTGGGGTTGACTGAACATGTCTAATGACAGAGCTGAGATGAAGAAACAAGAATCACCAGTCTTCAAAACAGGTAACGTAGAAGTTGTGCTACTTTTGTCAAAACTGGCATGGTCTGGTGAACTTTGGTAGAGATTATTTTGGAAACCAGTGTCTTTATTTCTCTGAGCGTGCACCAATACAAGTTTTTAGGAATGAAGCTTTTGTTCTGTGTCACATGGATTGTGAGTGGAGTCAGTCATGTGTTTTCGTTTTCAAGGGTTGTACTCCATGATTTCGTGTTTCTCTTTGACGTTTCTTTTGTTTTGTTTTCTGGAAGAAGGGTGTCCTCTCTTGATCATTTTCTAGGTGTTGACAACACTGATGGCAGATTTAAAACGCTTTGTAAGATCGACTGGGATGTAATATCATCCATTATGCATTTGGGTTCAATGAATACTTCTGGTCGTAGTCAATTCCTTCGTGTCTCAGCTGTACCCTTACACAGGTGATCGAGTGCGACGCCATCTTTATCCGGCTTTAGTCACGAGATTAGATTGTATCCCTTAGTCAAATGAACGGAAGCATCGTCATATTTGAACGGCTGTGTCCCATAAGACACGTGACCGGTTACAGCGCCAACATTGATCGGTTTTAGCCACGTGGTTGTACCCTTACACATGTGATCGAGTGCGACGTCATCTTTAACTGGTTTTAGTCACGTGTTTCGATTGTATACCTTAGACATATGACCAGAAGCATCGCTATATTTGATCGGTTGTATCGTTATGCTGTCAGTACGATCTGAGTCATCCTCCAGTTTTCCCTAAAGACATGTCTGAACACGTTCAAGTACGTTCACTCCGCCGACATAGCCCTGTGGTGAGTCACCCGATCGGTTAACTGCAGTTGATGACGAAGCTGATGATGATGATGATGATGATGATGATGATAATGATTTTGTTGGTGGTGCTGGGTGATGATTATTGTAATACTGATGACAGACACTACAAACGATCATGGGTGCCGGTTGTTCAGAAAGACGACGACAAGCTTGCCCAGGAAGTACAAATGTTGAGGTTGACTGGGCTGTCCTGTAATTTATAGCACACGCACACACACCATCACACCACCGAAAGAGAGGATGCTGTTTTTCATGTCTCCGCTTTACACTAGTGGTAGACGCCAATACGATGATGAGCCGATGATGATAATGATGACGATGATGATGATAAAGTGTTAGGTTTTTACATTATGAGCAGTCCTTCCTTTGGTTTTTTTTCTGGTGTTGTCTTCGGCACGGTCGCTTTTACTTTTCTTCGGTTTTAGCAGTTTCAATCTGTAATAGCAATCGAAAGAGACACATGAGCTTACCATGATGACCGCTTATATTACAATACTATAAATGACAGAGCTATTAGACACAAAAATGTATAAGGCACACATCAGCGATCGAATTGGTAGCCTGGCGTTTGACATGAATGTCGGGTCGTTCAGAAAAAAGCTAGCAATCTTACCTAGATTTACAAGCATAGAAAGAATACCCGGGAAGGTTAACCCGGTCAACAAATGCACGCAGAAGCCGGAAGAAGAAGAAGAAGAAGAAGAAGAAGAAGAAGAAGAAGAAGAAGAAGAAGAAGAAGAAGAAGAAGAAGAAGAAGAAGAAGAAGAAGAAGAAGAAAGAATATTGGGTTTCCGATGCTAAAGAGAGTCGTGGTGGCCTGCCTGAGATAGTCGGCATGGCACCTGATGGTGATGACTGGCTCGCATTTGGGCATACATCGCCTTCGTTCATCTGAATTGATACCTCATTACAGCGCTATATTATAATGCGTTTCTGATGTTATAGAGAGCCGTGATTACCTACGTGCGCTAGTCGGCATGGCACCTGATGCTAATGACAGGCCACGTATTTGGGCATACACCGCATTCATTCAGCTGAATTGATACCTCATTACAGCGCTATATTTTAAGGCGTTTCCGATGCTACAGCGAGCCGAGGTTACCTACGTGCGCTAGTCGGCATGGCACCTGATAGTGAATAGAGAGAAATAAGATGGTCATACGTGTAAATACTCTATGTGTGCGCCAGTACACAGTGGTTTTAGCTTCATATTATTTATCCTCAATGTATCATACACAGTAAACAAACAAATTATCACCATTGTCAAAAAACAAGCGTATATTACTATATTCTTTCTAAAGGTGTAACTACATGGTGCAAACATTCCTCGTTTGACCAGCGAGCTATAACGACGCCACAGTGGAGATATCTATTTGCGCCATGTGGAATGACCCCGCGCAGTTTTGATCGCTGCCTGAGATTGTGAGTGCTCATTGTTGAGCGGCTTCCATTAACTGGGAAAACGTTGCGGTGTGCTAATCTTAAGTCAAGATCTCGGTTAACGAGTTGTGTACAAACGGGCAGCAGTTCTAAAAATTCAGAAAGACGTTTTATAATTTAGATTTTTACAAAATAAGAAAACTTTATGTATGTTGAACCAGCGGGTAAGGCACATACGCCTAGTTGGGTTGATTGCGTAGCCACATGGGATATATGGTGCTCGAGTCGAATTGCAACATGTCGGCTGGGACAAATGAATGTTTATGATACTAACTCTCTTCTGTCTCGCCGGCGGGCTGTGGGTTCTGTCATCAGAGCGGGCCGTGCGTTCTGTAAGATGCTTCTGTCTCTCCGGTGGGCTGTAAATGTCTCGAGGATGCTTCTCTTCAGTGGTCAGCAATAGAATGATGCCTTAGCCATGGCGTATGGCTGTTTCATAGCACCAAGTCACGTAATATATAATATATAATCAGTTTAGACTGGTGTAAACTGGGTTAAACTGGTTTATAGCTAGATAGACAACTGCAGACATGGCAATTTTACTACGACAACACGCTGTTGAGTACCTACATAACGTGTTCAGACATGTTTTCAGCACTGACTCATGGTTGACCGGACACGGCCGCTAGCTACGATGTCAAGGTCGTGCACAGTGGTTCTAAAGTTACTGAGGCGTGTGCGAAGTCCACCGACAGAGAGAGAGAGAGAGAGAGAGAGAGAGAGAGAGAGAGAGAGAGAGAGAGAGAGAGAGAGAGAGAGAGAGAGAGAGAGAGACGAAGGGGTGTAATGAAAGACAGACAGAAATAAAGATAATAAAGAAAATAATCTTATAAAGAGAATAAAAGTGAGAAAATAAAATGACATACACAGGTCTGCTTGGTATATTTTAAGACTCCCTGATAGAAACTAGACTTTCCATTACTCGACATTAATTTACATGTTTGACCTTTGGACGACCTGTTGTATTTGTTACGGAACGATGACGGGGAGATAATTCTGTTTGTTAGGGGAAGTTATTTGTGGGGTTTCATTACATATTTTTATTCTTATCTTGGTAAGTTATGGTTTAAAGTAATTGAGACTCGTAGTTTTTTATTGACGTAACTATTCTCCACTAAACATACAAGAAATTTTGGTGTTTAATTAAGTTTTTGAGTTAATATTTAGTATTATTCTATAGTTGTCTAGTATATTTTTAAACCAGATTTTTACCAAGCGCTTAATGTTGATACCTGGGTCTGGACTTCTACCGATATAACTATCATGGTGGAAAGTTTATTAAAGCGGTCATTACTTGACCTACTCGAGTTATCTCGAGAGATAGAATAAATCATTTTCTGTCATTTTGGATTTCGGTCACCTCATCGAAGGGGGTCGATATCAATATGACTGAGGTTCGATTACACCACGTGACCACCGCCGGGGTGCCCCACCCGCGCCGAAGTCCGGTTAGCGCCGACGTCCGCTCGGTTCGCGCCGGATCGCGTCGGGTCGGGTACGGGGGACCTGGGTACGGGAACCTGGGTAGAGGGACCTGTGTAGGGGGACCTGGATAGGGGATAACCATGGACCGGAAGTAGTAGTCACGACAACCGGAAGTAGTCATCCAGTAACATGAAAATAACCGCCAATTTTTGAAAAAATGTAGTCCGAAAAGGATCAGTTTTTTGACGTCATCAATATGGAGGTACACCGTTCGTATAGTAAAAAATGACGTCATCAGAGGGATCCAGATCCTTATTTTCTAAGTAGTTAACTCCCCCCTTACTACTCGTCTCGCCTTTCCTCTGAGGGTAGAGCCAGATCCCCTCGTCACTCCTCGCTGTCTCATTCTTACCAGACTATGGTGATCCATTTGCTCCTCCGAGGTGTACACGTGCTCCCACAAGGCCGCAACCACGTCTACCTTGTCATGCATCAATACTCCACCAAGTTTTGCAGAGCCAGCCAATCTGTCCGCCTGTTCATTCCCCAGCACACCGGTATGCCCCGGAGAAAAGATCCAGGCGATGCTTGCCACACGTGACCTCCGAACGAAGCAAGCCTCTCTACCCGAAGCTTGCCTGTCCTCACCTTCCTCAGCAGGCTTTTTGAGTCAGTTACAATCACGATGTGTGCGTGTGTATCGTATTCTCCATCCAGCGGAAAGCTGCACTGCCCGCCTCTACCTCCATTCTTAAGCTAGATGTTGTGGTATCATATGCCAGGCTCTCCTGCACCAAACGTCGACCATTAGCTTTTGTAAATGCTTTTGTACATAATAAACGATTATAAAAAAAAAGAAAGAAAGAAAATTAATAACGCCCATCCCAAACTTTGATAACATTAAGAAAGAAATGAGAAGACTGAATATTAACATATTAGGTACATGTGAGACCAGAGGGCAGTATAACTTCCGAGGAATACAGCATAAACCATTCTGGTGGATAGATAAAAAAAAATAGGGGCATCAATTATAATGGATATATAACTAGGAGAAGAACAATGTTGATTTGTAGAAGGCAAGGGTTCAGTAAATGCGAAATATTCTCAATGCCAATGAATTTAATCGCCTCACGTTTTCATGCCCAGGGCTTCTTGAATGATATAACGAATTAGACATGGCCGAGGACCAGAGTAAACATTTTGAAACGACCGTCATCCTCGGAGATTTCAACGAAAAAGTAGCAACGAGAAGGTGAGTGGTTTGACTGGTGACTATGGCCTAGGTGATAGGAATGAGAGAGATGACGATTAACAGGCGAAGTGAGTAGGACAAAACCTGGTCTGGCACAATCAAGGCCTGCATGCACTTATTTTCGCAATAGCGAAAGGCCGTGCAAGCTTATGGGGCTTATGTTGACAAATATTACAAATAGTTCTCCCCCCACCCCCAATTTTCCTCTCTCTTCTGTCTGTCTGTCTGTCTGTCTGTCTGTCTGTCTGTCTGTCTGTCTGTCTGTCTGTCTGTCTGTCTGTCTCTCTCTCTCTCTCTCTCTCTCTCTCTCTCTCTCTCTCTCTCTCTCTCTCTCTCTCTCTCTCTCTGCTAAATGCTGGTGCAATTACGTTTGCTTAGAGAATATTTCAAATATCATAATAACATGATAGAAATGCCTTGATTGATCACTATACTTATGTTCAAGCATTCTACCGAATTGATTTTTTTCGCATATCCTATTTACATCGTTGTCAACAACACCATTTTACCGCTGTTGTTGATGTCTTTGCAAGATTACGCAGAGTATTTTGCATTGCTTACTGAGCGACAATCTCAGATACCCCTGTAAGTAACCAACGCAACCCGATTCCTTACCGAATCTCGCGCAGCTATGTCCCCACACGTGAATATACGGGATTACGGAGAAAATCGCTAACCTCTTCGTCAGGGAGCGCGGCTCTGCGAAATTGCTAGATATCTAACAGAAAAACACCCCGACAAACAAAATTGATTGTCCTTCATTATTATTCTGATCATCATATTGTTCTTTTCTTGTATCATCATAAAGGTCTTTCACATAATCTGACCACCATCATCATCATCAAGTGCCTTGCCGGCTGGCGTAGGCGTTCATGGCTCTTCATAGATCTCGGTCTTTGGTTTTCTGGATCACCTCTGCTGCTGATATTCCTCCATGCCACCTTCTCAATCCACCCAGCATAATTTCTCTTGGTCTGCCTCTGCCTCTCTTCCCCTCGATCTTTCCAGTTGTTACGATGTTCTCCAATGCCTCTCTTCTCATCACGTGACCGAAGAAAGATGTTTGTCTCTGTCTTATTGTTGTATATAATGTTCTAGTTTCATTAGCCTGTCTCAGGCAGTCGTCGTTAGTTACTCTGGCAGTCCAAGGAATTCGCAACATTCGTCTCAGGAACCACATCTCTGTTGCTTCTAATTTCTTCTTAATTTGTTCATTTACATTCCAAGATTCACTGCCATACAGCAACACTGGTTCTACATAGCATTTCAGCACTCTATTTCTTACATTCAGTGATAGTGACTTATTGCATAAGATACTCTTCATTTTCTGAAATGTGGCTTTTGCCTGCCCTATTCTGCTCCTAATCTCTGTTGTACATCTTCCATCTGATGTTAAAAATGCCCCTAGGTTTCTAAAATTATCCACTTGATTAAGGATTTTCCCTTCTATTTCTATGTCACATTTTGGTGTCACCATTTTCTTTGATATTACCATTGTTACTGTTTCCTTGATATTCAAGTAGAGTCCTTTCCTTGCACTCTGTTACTACAACGTCTAATAATTGTTGTAGGTCTCTTGAATTATCCGCCACCAATACTGTGTCATCTGCATAGCGTATATTATTATTCCTGGCATCTCTTTGATCTCTCTCATTATTACTTCGCGATACAGGGAGAAAAGATCTGGTGACAAGACACACCCCTGTCGTACTCCTAGCTTTATCTGTTCGTAACTACCCTCTTTATTTCCCATTTTAATTGCTGCTACTTGGTTCCAGTAAACATTCTTTATTATTCTTAAATCTTTTACATCAATGTTGATATCTTCCAACATTTTAATCAGTTCATCATATTTTACTTTATCAAATGCCTTAGTATAATCTATGAAGCACAAATATATGTCTCTCTGTTTCTCTATTGACCTTTCTATTAGTGTCCGTAATGTATAAATTGCATTGTTTGTGCCCTTTCCTTCCACAAATCCATACTGTTCTTCACTAATTTCCATTTTTATTTTCTTTTTGGTTCTTCTCATTATGATTCTGAGTAGAAGCTTAGTGATATGGTTTATAGGGTTAATTGTACGAAAATCTTCACACTCAATTGCTCCTGGTCTTTTTGGTATAGCTATAAATACAGATTACAGCATATCACTGGGTAAATATCCACTGCTGTAAATATCATTCAACATTTTGGTTAATATATCTACTCCAAATGCTCCCAATACTTCTATTTCTTCTATTGTGATTTCATCTGGCCCAGCTGTTTTCCTTTCTTCATACGTTTCATAGTGTCAGCGACTTCTTCTTTCAGAATAGGTGGACCTTCTAATTTACTATCTTCTGTTAACTCTTCCTTTTCTCCATCATATAATTCTCTTATATACTCATTCCACCTCTTCATTATAGCACCTTCCTCTAATAATATATTTCCTGTTTTTGATTTCAAACACCCTGTATTTATTCTCATGTTTCTTTCCGTAAGCTCACTGATTTGTCTGTGCATAATTTTTGTATCTTTAATGGAATTTAATTCAATTTTTTTGCACCGCTCGTTTAACCAACATTCTTTAGCCTTCCCACATTTATCTTTTATTTCTGTATTTATCTTAGCGTATTCTTGTTTGTCATTTTTACTCTGTTTTCTTTTGTCCATCAGTTTTAAGATTTCTTCATTCATCCATTTTTTCTTAGCTATTTTGCCTCTCTCCGGTAATACTTCTTTGCTAGTTTGATGAATGGAGACCCTTAACATTTCCCATTGTTCATTTATACTCTGTATTTTAGCTATTGCATTGTACCTATTTTTCACAGTCACTCTGTATTGTTCTTGCATTTCTTTATCTATTTTCAGAACCTCTTTATTAAGTCTCATGTTCTTAACCATTTTTTCCCCTCTCTATAATCTTACTTTTATTTGTCCACATAGTGGTACATGATCACTATTACAGTCAGCACCAGGCATTGTCTTTACATTAATTAAAGCATTTCTAAATCTTTTATTAATTAGTATGTAGTCAATTTGGTTGCGTATTTTCTTATCAGGGCTTTTCCATGTGTACAGTCGTCTTTTATGGTGTTTAAACCATGTGTTTCCAATTATCATATTCTCACGAGGTTAAATGACAACAGAGTGAGATTTGTCGTTGTCTAGGGTCTAATGTTTCTACTATCTCACTGCAGAGTGGAAGATGAGCTATCCACCGATCTCACACTACAAGTCACCATTGCAGCACACATCCATCACTCAGTGAATAAGATTGAAGTTGCGCACATAATATACCTTTAATTTTGAATTAACACGGACACACGTAACATATAAATCCAGGAACAATAATTCTCTCAGAATATATCTTCATCCCAATGGAACACTTCGAATAACACTGCCTCTCAAGGCCTACTAAACCTCATCCCACACGACAGTTTTACTACTGGCCACTCTTCTGGCCCAAAATCACTGGATCCATCCCACACTGGATCTAAGCCTCCGCTACCTATCCGACCCTCTTTAGGGCTAGGCTTCAATTCACTATGTCTGCTGATAACCGGGCTCAGTCTTTAATCCTTAGTCTCAGAATTCCCATCACTGAAGACCATAGGGCAGAGTTCTATCACTAACTCCCCTCTCGTTCACTTGGCAGACTACCGACCTACACTTGTCGGCTCTCAACACTCAACTGTCCATCCGATCCTCTCGGGATCTCGACTTCAACTGACCCCCAGTCAATGTTTTCCACTGTCTTTTAACTTTCTTTTCCGTCCTCCCTGGGCTCCCCACCACATTACTACCAGCCTAAAACTGTCTCTCTCCCCATCCACACTAGCGGGCTGAAAACCCCTTCACACCCCTTAACTCACTGTCTCCAACTTTCTTCTATTCTTTCTCATGCCCGGTCACTTGTTTATGTACTAGCAAGGTCACTCTCCTTAATGTCAGTGAACCCAGGCATATGTCACATATCATTGATATTTGCCCATTCTATTAGCTTTTCCCCTCTTTCATTTCTTGTACATAAACCATAATTCCCCACTTCATCCTCCCTTTTTCCCTTTCCTACTTTTGCGTTAAAATCACCAAGTATTAGTTTTGTGTCTTGTGATCCAATTTGAGACATCACCATTTCTATTTCGCCGTAAAAGTGTTGTATTTCTTCATCACTACTGCTTCACTGCTACTACATCATAATCTGACCACGCATGTAAAATCTGATCTTTTTCTATTATGATTTTGCCATCTTTGGTATTCTGAGTGTTGTGTTGGTTTTCAATTTCCTTGCAATTTTCCTCAAGCCATGTTTCTTTGGCCTCTTTGCATAGCTTCCTAATTTTCCTGTGAATTTCTTCGTATATTGACTTGTTATTTTTGTTATTTCTTCTTATTTCCATGAGTTTTAAGATATCTTCCATCATCCATTTCTTGCGTCCTATTATCTTTATTTTTGGGATTATAATTGTTGTTAGTGCAGCTTCTTGGCTGATTTCTTTTATATTTCCAATTGGTCACTGACGTCTTGAAATAATATTTCCATATCGGACAATGCATCGAATCTGTTCTTTACCTCTACGTTGAATTTATCTTTCATCTCCTCACTCTTCAGTGCCCGTAGATCAAATTTTGCGTTTCTATTTGTACATTTGACTTTCTTTAAGTTTATGTGTAAATTGCCTAAGATGGTTGCAATAGCAATCTGCGCTTGTTAGGGGGACATAAACATCTAATATTGTTGCAAGGGAGAGTACTAGAATTTGAAAAAGAAAATGGTATACCTAGCTATAATACCAAGAACTAACATTAAAATCTTTTAGTTTTCTTTGAGAAATAAAAGACTCAATACCGCAGTCATTCTTTGCAATCGTGAAAAGAAACATATTTAAGTCTTTATACAACATTTGTTTAATCTTTATTTACTTCCAATTTATGATCAACTTGTTCAATTCTACGTTTATGTTTAATTTTTAATACTGTACTTTTAATGGTATGGATCCATCGGTTGTGTCTCTATCTTCCCTTTGTGGGAAAACAATTTTTACTGGCCTCTTAAGGCCACCCTCAATTTAAAGAAAATTTACTTACATTAACGGCGATAGACCTTGGAAGTCTATGGGGTTTATGTTGATAAATATGTTTACAGGGAAATGTCATTTCTGTTTGTACATTTCATTCAATTTGAACAAATAGTTCTCTCTCTCTCTCTCTCTCTCTCTCTCTCTCTCTCTCTCTCTCTCTCTCTCTCTCTCTCTCTCTCTCCCTCCCTCTCTCCAGCAGACACCATTTTCACAGCTTTCGCGTTTTGCTTGGTGAAATGGGATTTTTGCTGCCAGGTTTAATGTGGGGAAATTGTGTAGATACATACAAGAGTATCATTTTCGGAAACATAGTGATACAGGAATATTTTTGAATTTCTTTACACGAAACTAAGTGTGAATGAGTATACCTGGAGTTTGAAAGAGTTTCTATTAAATGTTTTGGTGTGCTTGGGAGTAAATTATTACTCAACCATCATCATTAACAGGAATTATGTAGGTAGTTACAACATGCCACGAATATAATGTTGTCACATGTGTATGAATGTATATGGTGTATTCTCAAATGTAAAAAAGACACTGCTTTTGTACATTGATTGATTGATTGATTGATTGATTGATTGATTGATTGATTTAGTAACTGACATCATAGCATTCGGAGCATTCCCATAAGCGTTCCATCCCTATCCTCAGCAGCCAGCGAAGAGTTCCAACACCAATAGTACCAGTAGCAATCTGATTATATGTCCGTCTCGCCTTTCCTCTGAGGGTAGAGCCAGATCCCCTCGTCACTCCTCGCTGTCTCATTCTTACCAGACTATGGTGATCCATTTGCTCCTCCGAGGTGTACACGTGCTCCCACAAGGCCGCAACCACGTCTCCCTTGTCATGCATCAATACTCCACCAAGTTTTGCAGAGCCAGCCAATCTGTCCGCCTGTTCATTCCCCAGCACACCGGCATGCCCCGGAGAAAAGATCCAGGCGATGCTTGCCACCCGTGACCTCCGAAGCGAAGCAAGCCACTCTACCCGAAGCTTGCCTGTCCTCACCTTCCTCAGCAGGCTTTTTGAGTCAGTTACAATCACGATGTGTGCGTGTGTATCGTATTCTCCATCCAGCGGAAAGCTGCACTGACCGCCTCTACCTCCATTCTTAAGCTAGATGTTGTGGTATCATATGCCAGGCTCTCCTGCACCAAACGTCGACCATTAGCTTTTTGTAAATGCTTTTGTACATAATAAACGATTATAAAAAAAAAAGAAAGAAAGAAAATTAATAACGCCCATCCCAAACTTTGATAACATTAAGAAAGAAATGAGAAGACTGAATATTAACATATTAGGTACTTGTGAGACCAGAGGGCAGTATAACTTCCGAGGAATTCTGGTGGAAAGAAATAAAATATAGGGGCATCAATTACAATGGATATATAACTAGGAGAAGAACAATGTTGATTTGTAGAAGGCAAGGGTTCAGTAAATGCGAAATATTCTCAATGCCAATGAATTTCTTCGCCTCACGTTTTCATGCCCAGGGCTTCTTGAATGATATAACGAATTAGACATGGCCGAGGACCAGAGTAAAAATTTTGAAATGACCGTCATCCTCGGAGATTTCAACGAAAAAGTAGCAACGAGAAGGTGAGTGGTTTGACTGGTGACTATGGCCTAGGTGATAGGAATGAGAGAGATGACGATTAACAGGCGAAGTGAGTAGGACAAAACCTGGTCTGGCACAATCAAGGCCTGCATGCACTTATTTTCGCAATAGCGAAAGGCCGTGCAAGCTTATGGGGTTTATGTTGACAAATATTACAAATAGTCCTCCCCCCCCCCCCCCCCTCACGTTTCCTCTCTCTTCTCTCTCTCTTTCTGTCTGTCTGTCTGTCTGTCTTCTGTCTGTCTCTCCTCCTCTCTCTCTCTCTCTCTCTCTCTCTCTCTCTCTCTCTCTCTCTCTCTCTCTCTCTCTCTCTCTCCCTCTCTCTCTGCTAAATGCTGGTGCAATTACGTTTGCTTAGAGACTATTTCAAATATCATAATAACATGATAGTAATGCCTTGATTGATCACTATACTTATGTTCAAGCATTCTACCGAATTTTTTTTTTTTTCGCATATCCTATTTACATCGCTGTCAACAACACCATTTTACCGCTGTTGTTGATGTCTTTGCAAGATTACGCAGAGTATTTTGCATTGCTTACTGAGCGACAATCTCAGATACCCCTGTAAGTAACCAACGCAACCCGATTCCTTACCGAATCTCGCGCAGCTATGTCCCCACACGTGGATATACGGGATTACGGAGAAAATCGCTAACCTCTTCGCCAGGGAGACCGGCTCTGCGGAATTGCTAGATATCTAACAGAAAAACACCCCGACAAACAAAATTGATTGTCCTTCATTATTATTCTGATGATCATATTGTTCTTTTCTTGTATCATCATAAAGGTCTTTCACATAATCTGACCACCATCATCATCATCAAGTGCCTTGCCGGCTGGCGTAGGCGTTCATGGCTCTCCATAGATCTCGGTCTTTGGTTTTCTGGATCAACTCTGCTGCTGATATTCCTCCATGCCACCGTCTCAATCCACCCAGCATCATTTCTCTTGGTCTGCCTTTGCCTCTCTTCCCCTCTATCTTTCCAGTTGTTACGATGTTCTCCAATGCCTCCCTTCTCATCACGTGACCGAAGAAAGATGTTTGTCTCTGTCTTATTGTTGTATATAATGTTCTAGTTTCATTAGCCTGTCTCAGGCAGTCGTCGTTAGTTACTCTGGCAGTCCAAGGAATTCGCAACATTCGTCTCAGGAACCACATCTCTGTTGCTTCTAATTTCTTTTTAATTTGTTCATTTACATTCCAAGATTCACTGCCATACAGCAAAACGGGTTCTACATAGCATTTCAGCACTCTCTTTCTTACATTCAGTGATAGTGACTTATTGCATAAGATACTCTTCATTTTCTGAAATGCAGCTTTTGCCTGCCCTATTCTGCTCATAGAGTCACGTAGCGGAGCGAGAGCTGAGGCGGTTCGATCCCCGCTCGTGACTTGCGGGATACTGAGCCGGCCGCTCAGAAAGCAATGGCAAACTACTGAACGTAATCTTGCCAAGAGATCAACATACAGCTGAAAGATGCTGGTGTTGATAGCTAAGTCCTGTAAAGGATATGCTAAAAAAAAAAAAAAAAAAAATTCTGCTCATAATTTCTGTAGTACATCTTCCATCTGATGTTGTAAATGCCCCTAGGTATCTAAAATTATCCACTTGATTAAGGATTTTCCCTTCTATTTCTATGTCACATTTTGGTGTCACCATTTTCTTTGATATTACCATTGTTACTGTTTCCTTGCTATTCAAGGAGAGTCCTTTCCTTGCACTCTGTTTCTACAACGTCTAATAATTGTTGTAGGTATGTTGAATTATCCGCCACCAATACTGTGTCATCTGCATAGCGTATATTATTATTCCTGGCATCTCTTTGATCTCTCTCATTATTACTTCGCTATGCAGGGAGAAAAGATCTGGTGACAAGACACACCCCTGTCGTACTCCTAGCTTTATCTGTTCGTAACTACCCTCTTTATTTCCCATTTTAATTGCTGCTACTTGGTTCCAGTAAACATTCTTTATTATTCTTAAATCTTTTCCATCAATGTTGATATCTTCCAACATTTTAATCAGTTCATCATATTTTACTTTATCAAATGCCTTAGTATAATCTATGAAGCACAAATATATGTCTCTCTGTTCCTCTATTGACCTTTCTATTAGTGTCCGTAATGTATAAATTGCATTGTTTGTGCCCTTTCCTTCCACAAATCCATACTGTTCTTCACTAATTTCCATTTTTATTTTCTTTTTGGTTCTTCTCATTATGATTCTGAGTAGAAGCTTAGTGATATGGTTTATAAGGTTAATTGTACGAAAATCTTCACACTCAATTGCTCCTGGTCTTTTTGGTATAGCTATAAATACAGATTACAGCATATCACTGGGTAAATATCCACTGCTGTAAATATCATTCAACATTTTGGTTAATATATCTACTCCAAATTCTCCCAATACTTCTATTTCTTCTATTGTGATTTCATCTGGCCCAGCTGTTTTCCTTTCTTCATACGTTTCATAGTGTCAGCGACTTCTTCTTTCAGAATAGGTGGACCTTCTAATTTACTATCTTCTGTTAACTCTTCCTTTTCTCCATCATATAATTCTCTTATATACTCATTCCACCTCTTCATTATAGCACCTTCCTCTAATAATATATTTCCTGTTTTTGATTTCAAACACCCTGTATTTATTCTCATGTTTCTTTCTGTAAGCTCACTGATTTGTCTGTGCATAATTTTTGTATCTTTAATGGAATTTAATTCAATTTTTTTTGCACCGCTCGTTTAACCAACATTCTTTAGCCTTCCCACATTTATCTTTTATTTCTGTATTTATCTTAGCGTATTCTTGTTTGTCATTTTTACTCTGTTTTCTTTTGTCCATCAGTTTTAAGATTTCTTCATTCATCCATTTTTTCTTAGCTATTTTGCCTCTCTCCGGTAATACTTCTTTGCTAGTTTGATGAATGGAGTCCCTTAACATTTCCCATTGTTCATTTATACTCTGTATTTTAGCTATTGCATTGTACCTATTTTTCACAGTCACTCTGTATTGTTCTTGCATTTCTTTATCTATTTTCAGAACCTCTTTATTAAGTCTTATGTTCTTAACCATTTTTTTTCTCTATAATCTTACTTTTATTTGTCCACATAGTGGTACATGATCACTATTACAGTCAGCACCAGGCATTGTCTTTACATTAATTAAAGCATTTCTAAATCTTTTATTAATTAGTATGTAGTAAATTTGGTTGCGTATTTTCTTATCAGGGCTTTTCCATGTGTACAGTCGTCTTTTATGGTGTTTAAACCATGTGTTTCAAATTATCATATTCTCACGAGGTTAAATGACAACAGAGTGAGATTTGTCGTTGTCTAGGGTCTAATGTTTCTACTATCTCACTGCAGAGTGGAAGATGAGCTATCCACCGATCTCACACTACAAGTCACCATTGCAGCACACATCCATCACTCAGTGAATAAGATTGAAGTTGCGCACATAATATACCGTTAATTTTGAATTAACACGGACACACGTAACATATAAATCCAGGAACAATAATTCTCTCTTGACTGGTGACTATGGCCTAGGTGATAGGAATGAGAGAGATGACGATTAACAGGCGAAGTGAGTAGGACAAAACCTGGTCTGGCACAATCAAGGCCTGCCTGCACTTATTTTCGCAATAGCGAAAGGCCGTGCAAGCTTATGGGGTTTATGTTGACAAATATTACAAATAGTCCTCCCCCCCCCACCCCTCACGTTTCCTCTCTCTTCTGTCTGTCTGTCTGTCTGTCTGTCTGTCTGTCTGTCTGTCTGTCTGTCTGTCTGTCTGTCTGTCTGTCTGTCTGTCTCTCTCTCTCTCTCTCTCTCTCTCTCTCTCTCTCTCTCTCTCTCTCTCTCTGCTAAATGCTGGTGCAATTACGTTTGCTTAGAGACTATTTCTTCTTCTTCTTCTTTGCGTTCATCCGGAGTGATTTTTTCAGATGTGATTGCGGTGTGTCTGGTTAGGCACCCTCGGGTCGAAACCCTCAGGCCAACACATCCGACTTTTAGCGTGCATTTTTGACCAGGTTAGCAATCCTGGGAGACTCTCACTTTTGTGGTACCGTCCACATCTCAGCTGGTCTAGTTGGAACAGTCGAAGACTACACGGTCATCCCTCAAGTGAAGGCAGGGACAGTCCATAGCATTTTCCGCCATCCTGGGTGGCTTCCATAATTGCAGAGCCGGCACATAACGCTCTGGTGCTGGGTTCACCGAGGGAATCGTCACGTCCTGCTCATGGCTGTTTTAATTCCTCACTTCAATATATTGGGCATTTCGCTCGCCCTGGGCCGTTCCTGCACAAACCAGTCAGCTCTGCGGTTGGTTTCCACTAAGCGAGTTTTCGGACATGTGCTTGTCCCTGTACCCATCAGAGCTGTTCCAGGCACGGCGGACATTCGGAAAACTACCTAGTCAGAGCTGTTCCGAACAAGAGCGGCATTCGGAAACTAGGTAGTCAGAGCTGTTCCTAGCACGGGAGACATTCGGACGAGACATTTCACTCGGACGTAAATGCGTAGTGTCAATTTTTAGTTTGCCACCCGTAGGACGACACTTCCGACTTCCGGCGAGCATTTTTTAGTGAGGTTAACCTTCCTCTGGTTTCGAGACACGTTAGACTGTTGTAATGTCACCCACATCTCAGCTGGTCAAGATAGAACGATCAACGATATCGTGGTCTGCCCTCAAGGGAAGGCAGGGGCAGACCATGGGCATTATCTCGCTATCCAAGGAGGCTTCCATAATTGCAGAGCCGGCACATATTGCTCTGAGACTGGGCTCACCCAAGGAGTTTCCACGTCCTGCTCATGGCTGCTTTAGTTCCTCACTTCCATGTGTTGGGCATCCCACTTGCCACTGATCGCTCAATCACACACCAGGAGCGGTCAGACTGCGAGTGACATCCACTCGGTAAGCTTTTGCTTGTGACTTCAGACCACGCAATAGGTTCGCTCGCCGTGCGTTCCATTTCGCGTTGATGAGACATTATTCCACTTTTGTCTACATTCTCTATGAGTTAGATACAGACAGTTTCCGTAACCCTTCGACTGGGGCACTTTTCTGACTTTTTTTGTACTCGCTCACGAGGTAGGCTACATGTGCTGCCGGCTCAGCACCTTACCTTCGTGCAGCAGTGAACGGAGAAACGGCCAGGCCCCTTCATCCGGGAAACTCTCATATCCCCCAGCTGGGAGCCTTCGAACATGTATCAGACCTGAGCATGTAGCTTGCTCAGTATCATGTTTCTATTTTCCGGTAGACGGGTATCAGCCTGGCTCTAAGATCCGAGGGTTTGTGGCTTAGAGGCGTTCAGCCACAGCCCTCGACAGGGAGCCTTTAAGAGTTTTGTCCGGACCAAGAAATTCTGCCTTTGTGCACCTCATTTAAATTTTGACTGCTATCCTCAGTCTATGCCTGCAGAGCAGCAGGTTGTGTCTCTCTTAGTCTGGTCCCTATCCCATAAGCTGTCCGATATGTAATTTTTCACCCATCGGCAAGCAAATGGGGTCTATGGGACACGCAAGCTCCCCCACCACGTCAAGGTGGAGACACATCGGGGGAGCTTAGAGACTATTTCAAATATAATAACATGATAGTAATGCCTTGATTGATCACTATACTTATGTTCAAGCATTCTGCCGAATTTTTTTTTCTTCCGCATATCCTATTTACATCGCTGTCAACATCACCATTTTACCGCTGTTGTTGATGTCTTTGCAAGATTACGCAGAGTATTTTGCATTGCTTACTGAGCGACAATCTCAGATACCCCTGTAAGTAACCAACGCAACCCGATTCCTTACCGAATCTCGCGCAGCTATGTCCCCACACGTGGATATACGGGATTACGGAGAAAATCGCTAACCACTTCGCCAGGGAGCCGGCTCTGCGGAATTGCTAGATATCTAAAAGAAAAACACCCCGACAAACAAAATTGATGGTCCTTCATTATTATTCTGATGTTCATATTGTTTTTTTCTTGTATCATAATAAAGGTCTTTCACATAATCTGACCACGCATGTAAAATCTGATCGTTTTCTATTATGATTTTGCCATCTTTGGTTTTTAGGCAACCTGTTGATGAGTGTGTGTGTTCTTTTGTTAGTGATGTCATTAATTCTTGTGTGCATTAATTTGGTATTCTGGGTGTTGTGTTGGTTTTCAATTTCCTTGCAAGTTTCCTCAAGCCATGTTCATTTTGCCTCTTTGCATAGCTTCCTAATGTACCTATGAATTTCTTCGTATATTTCCTTGTTATTTTTGTTATTTCTTCTTATTTCCATGAGTTTTAAGATACCTTCCATCATCCATTTCTTGCGTCCTATTATCTTTATTTTTGGGATTATCATTGTTGTTAGTGCAACTTCTTGACTGATTTCTTTGGTCATTGACGTCTTGAAATAATATTTCCATACTGGACAATGCATCGAATCTGTTCTTTACCTCTACGTTGAATTTATCTTTTATCTCCTCACTCTTCAGTGCCCGTAGATCAAATTTTGCGTTTCTATTTGTATATTTGACTTTCTTTAAGTTTATGTGTAAATTGCCTAAGATGGTTGCAATAGCAGTCTGCGCTTGTTAGGGGGACATAAACATCTAATATTCTTGAAAGGGAGAGTACTTCTTCTTCTTCAGCATTCGGAGCCATTGTGGTTCTTTGCTGCAGATACAATCCGTCGCCATTTGTCTCTCTGGTTGCCCCTCTCTTGCCAGTCGTTGATTCCAAGTGCTTGTAGGTCTGTATGTATATTATCTCTCTACCGTCTTCTTGGTCTACCTCGGGGAATACGGTCATTTATTTCCTGAGTGTAAGCGAGTTTTGTTTCCCTATTATCTTCCATTCTTTCTATATGCCCCAGCCATTGTGGTCTATTACTATTAGCCTCATGATATCAGTAATTAGCGGGGACTTAAACAGATCATAAATGTCTTTGTTACTTCCTCTTTACCACTCTCCACTTTGTGTATCCCTAATGGGTCCAAAGATGCGTCTTAAAACTTTGTTCTCAAAGGTTTGTAGCAAGGCTTCGTCTCCTTTCGTTGTACTCCAGGTTTCAGAGTCATACGGCACAACTGGCCTGATCAGTGTTTTGTATATTGTGATTTTGGTGTTACGAGATAGCGCATTTGATTTTAGTAGATGTTGTAGTGCATAGTATATCTTATTTCCAGAATTGATTCTAGTTTGTATTTCTTCCCTTATGATATTGGAGCAGTTGAAGATTGTACCCAGGTATTTGTATGTTTCCGTTCTTTTAATGGTCATATTATCTATTTGTATGTGACCAGAGTTTTTAGCCATTCCTTCTCTTGAAATTACCATATATTATGTCTTATCTTGGTTGATAACCAGCCCCATCTGTTGCGCTTTTTTCTTTAAAATTAAGTGAGTCAATATTTCCAATGTCTTTTGTTCATTTTCCCCTATAATATCTATATTATCTGCATAACCAAGCAGCTTGGATGTTCCTCCAATATCACATTCCTCCTTTACCCTCCTTACAACTTTATCTAGAGCCAGATTGAAGAGTAACGGCGATCGTGCATCACCCTGTTTCAAGCCAGATGTTATTTGGAAAGGGTCTGGGAGAGTACTAGAATTTGAAAAAGAAAATGGTATACCTAGCTATAATACCATTAACTAACATCAAAATCTTTCATTTTTCTTGGAGAAATAAAACACTCAATCATTCTTTGCAATCGTGAAAAGAAAGCTATTAAAGTCTTTATACAACATTTGTTTAATCTTTATTTACTTCCATTTTATGATCAACTTTTTCAATTCTACGTTTATGTTTAATTCTTAAAACTGTACTTTTAATGATAATTGTAATAATGGTACGAAAAGTTTTCCCCTTTGTGGATGTCTTTTTCAGAGTGTAGACGGATGGCGCCATTGTACGTTTCTCGAGCAACAACTTGTTAACCAAATGCCGACCGGGGTTAGACATTTTGACGCGACTTATTTCGTTCCTCAGTCTATACAACATCAAAGGGTTTGCCGGTGTTTGTGCAGACGAATGTCTTTTTTTTTCATCCATCGAACTATCAAGTTTATTTTTCGTGACATTCCCTATTAACAGTATCCCTCGCCATAAGGCGAACCCACTCCGAATTCAGAGGTACTTGTAATTTACGTCCCCAAGTCAAGGACGATAGGTCAACATTTTAGTCCAACTGTCTGGTGTAGGGGTTGAACCCCTTACCTCGGCATCAGCACACCAGATGTTTAAGAACATGCGGTCTTATCCATTCTGCTGACCTACTTGTATTTATATGTTTTCACAGTTCAGTGCAGACCTGATAAGGCGAACTCACCTGAGACCCAAGAAATAGTTCTTATCAGA
This sequence comes from Cepaea nemoralis, assembly GCA_014155875.1. Classification (NCBI taxonomy): domain Eukaryota; kingdom Metazoa; phylum Mollusca; class Gastropoda; order Stylommatophora; family Helicidae; genus Cepaea; species Cepaea nemoralis. Next base: position 69,055 of record JACEFZ010027313.1, on the reverse strand, counting down.
AATTCCTCTTATAAAAGACAAGAGACAAAGAAGACAAATTGCCGGGGATAAACAAAGTGTTCTTCACAACAGAAATTTGCCACACCCAAGATCGCCTAAAGCGGTTTGCACTGTACTTGTCTATTAGTATGGCAAATCTATCCCACACAGCTTGCTTATAATTCCAGCAAGGCAATGGCTACAGTGGAACATTTTCCATTTTCGTCACAAGTGACACTGGCCTGAGGTCACTGCCTGTAAATTGGTCTAGCACATGGAGATCAATTTTGTGAAGGATGCCTCTTGTACAGAAAGCTAAGTCTAGAATGGAAGTGGTAAACCATCTTTTGGAGTAGAAGCAGGGTTTGTCATCCAGTTTATTGATTACTATGGTGATTAGAATTTATTTCCCACTTCTGCACTTCATCTCCTCTGTTGACAGCATCTGGATATCTCCTGATTTCAGAGCAGCTATAAAATTCAAGTATACTGTTTGATAACGCCTCAGTGTGAAAGAGAACAAACATGTCAGAATAAAACTAACAATCTACAAATGTTACGAGTAACAACTAAAATGTAACCAGTAAAAATGAAAAGGAGGTCAGCGTGGCCAAATGGATACAAGCACTCATTCTTAAACATCCGGTGTGCTGATGCCGAGATAATAGGTTCAACCCCTACACCGGTCAGTTGGGCTAAAATGTTGACTTCACATCCTTGACTTGGGGACATAGACTACAAATACATCTGAAGTCAGAGTGGGTTTGCCTGATGGCGAGGGTCTTTGGTAATAGAGAAAGCTAATCCACAAGCAAAGACCAGTAGAATTATTAGCAATGTATGAACTACACTGGAGTTCAAAATTAAACAACATTTTAAAAAAGGGGCAGTGTTTACATAACAATATCATTCATTCATTCAGTAGCATGACCTTTGCAGAACCTCGCTCCCATAACAACCTTCCGGAAAACCTCTCGATCATAACCAAGATGTCCCGCGTCCGATACACCCATCTGGAGATCATCCGCCACATCCTGCACCCATCTTCTACATAACAATACAAACATTAAAATAAGGCAGTGTTTACATAACAATACAAATTTTATTTATCTATGGAAGTGAAAGACAATCTAAGCCAAGCAGATAGTGAAAGCATATTAAAAATATTCATATTAATATTTAATATAAGAATACTTTTGGAAAACTGTACCACAAAAATGGTAATGCTGGATACACATAATCAATTTTGTGTTCGCAAGGTGGATAGCAACAGGATTAACATAATTTAATAATTATAAAAAGCTTTCACAAAGGGAATCATCTGGCACATACTTGCGTTATAACAAAAATGTGCTGGTTCAGCGAGAAGGAAAAGGACAACCATCACAGATTACCGGTCTACTAGTTTTTCAAAGTGCATGTTTTAAAAACAAATGCCTATCATCTGCAGAACAACTGCTTGTATTCAAAGAAGAGTACTACAGTAAGTGCCAAAGATAATGTGAAGACACACAGGTCATGTGACACGAGTTAGCAACAAGTCAGTCAATTCATAAATGCCTCGACTTTACACCACAAAATGGCTGCATCCTGTCATTTGTACAATCTAAACTACGCAGTAGGAGTTTCATGTTTGGTGCACTTCCTCTTCCTTTGCTATGTTTTTAAATTTCAAAATGTTGCCATGGCAGTGTTTATTTTGGCCTACTTAACAGTTTCCCACTGACACGGGACCATTAATATGTACAACATACACAATGGGGGAATTTTTTAAAACCCTTACCTGAGATAGCTAGGCATCTAGAGACAGATAACAGGACCTTGTTTGTGTGTGTAAGGTAGGAAGAAAGAGAGATAAATAAAGAAAGAGAGAGAGAGAGAGTGGGAGAAAGACAGAAAAGAGAGACAGACAGACAAACATAAACACACATTAATTTTGTGAAAACTTGTCTTTCAACTCAATATGATCTGAGCGCTATTTCAAGCTAGTGGCAGACACGACACCCCAAGTATTCACCAAAATAATTGAATTCTGCCACAGGTAGCCATACTCTTTTAGTTGCAATTGGAACTAATGAAGAGTCGTGGTCACAAACACCGTCTTCTTGCGACAGACTACACTGTTATCTTACAACAGAATACACAGTCATCTTACAACAGACTACACTATCATCTTACAACAGACTACACTATCATCTTACAACAGACTACACTATCATCTTACAACAGACTAGACTGTCATCTTACAACAGACTATACTGTCATCATACAACAGGCTACACAGTCATCTTACAACAGACTACACTATCATCTTACAACAGACTACACTATCATCTTACAACAGACTACACTATCATCTTACAACAGACTAGACTGTCATCATACAACAGGCTACACAGTCATCTTACAACAGACTACACTGTCATCTTACAACAGACTACACTGTCATCTTACAACAGATTACACTATCATCTTACAACAGACTACATTGTCATCTTACAACAGACTACATTGTCATCTTACAACAGACTACATTGTCATCTTACAACAGATTACAGTCATCTTACAACAGATTACACTGTCATCTTAAAATACACCACACAGTCATCATACAACAGACTACATTGTCATCTTACAACAGACTACACTATCATCGTACAACAGACTTCACTGTCATCTTACAACAGACTACACTGTCATCCTACAACAGACTACACTGTCATCTTACAACAGACTACACTGTAATCTTACAATAGACTACACTATAATCTTACAACAGACTATACTGTCACCTTACAACAGACTACACTGTCATCTTACAACAGACTACACTGTCATCTTACAACAGACTACACTGTAATCTTACAACAGACTACACTATAATCTTACAACAGACTATACTGTCACCTTACAACAGACTACACTGTCATCTTACAACAGACTACACTGTCATCTTACAACAGACTACACTATAATCTTACAACAGACTACACTGTCATCTTACAACAGACTACACAAAAACAAAATGAACTTCTAAATGAGTATTTAAAAGCATTTTTTAAAGAATGTTTGCTAAGAATAACAATTTGAAGTAACAAGTTCTCAAGCAACAGCAAGAATAAAATACTAAGAGTTAAAATGATGGAATACCTTATCTAAAATACTAAGACTTGAAATGATTGACTACCTCATCAAGGCACTCCAAATACATTCCTTGTATAGTATACTGACATTCTACAATCTCTGAACATTAAAACCAACTAGCCCATAAATATTATCATGTCTAAGAAACAAAACTACTTCAGCCACACCAAGATAAGCCCAAGGAAGCCCTTCATTTTTATATTCATTGTTACTGTTTAGGTTTAGTTGTTCTGTATATTTTCTCATAAGCATAACTACTTTATTCAACACAGTGGATTTCATACATTTGATTATTTTATTTTAAGAGTGTGTTATATGTTTCTGTTTTCATACTGTTATTGAGTCAGCAAGTAGTTGTCTTCTTCTTCTTTCATTCACTTGTAGTTTGTCTATATCTGCAATATTGTCTCTTGTAATGAACTTCACTGTCTTGTTCAGTTCACTAGTGGCCCATAGAATTTATCTTCCACTGTTGTTTCTCTAGGCCAGAAGGTTTGCCTAGATATGTCGCATGTTGAGCAGTCTTGAGTGTGTGATTCGCTCTCTGCGGCACAAATTTATATGTGCACATGTCTGATTTGCCAATCTTGTATTCTGTATCATGTGGTAGTAAATAGTTAAATCCTGTTGATTTAATAAAGCAGCTTATCGGTTTATCTCACATGTTTTTCACTTTCCTGCTTGCCATCAATAATTTCAGCTTGTAACAAGGATGGCAGTGGCCTTGGAAGCCAGAACCTGTCTCCATCGCAAAATAGTAAACGGTTCGGGGGCTGAGTGGTCTCGAGGTATGGTGTCCGCCTCGAGTGCTGGAGGTCCCGGGTTCAGGCCCCGTTGAGGACCGAGATTTATTTTAAAAATCCACCTGGAGTTCCAGTAATAAAATTTCCCCTGGTCTCTGGGTAGTGAGATCGGACGCCCATGTGTATTGTTGCGCATGTAAAAAATCCCTTGGCAGTTGGAAATTGAAAAAAGAGTAGCCTAACGGCGCTGTTCCGCTGGCAAAATTTCAAGTTAAAAATCTACCCAAAGTATTTCAGGATCCTCGCCGATGCAACGGAGTTCGTGCATTGAGCTGAGTTTCTCCAGACTCAGGTTTGAGTTAGGAGGAAAACGGAGCACTTATGGGTTAAACAGTGTGCCGTGATGTTGATCCAACGACTAAACTAAACTAAACTATAGTAAGCAGTTCGTATTCACCTAAAAGACACATTGTCAAACAAACCTGATGATGTCATACTCCCCATAGTGATGCAAAAATGCTCTGCTAAATGTGATGCAAAAATGCTCTGCTGAAGAAGATGTGTCAGTTAAAGGGCACAGATATATCACACCTTAGCTGTAAGCAATAGCAACATTCTTCTTCGGGCAAACGAGGAAGAAGGAAGAAGATGAAAACTTGTGTCTACTAGCAAATCATTGTGACAAGTATTTGTAAACATGATAAATATAAATGAATATAAAACATTCCGGTTACTGTAAACAAATATATGCTGAAGCAATACAAAACATAGAATGCTGACATATGACATAAAATTATAAGTAGAAGATAAAATAACAAAAGCTGCTTACAAGAAACAGGCAGCAGTGGGAGCATTGTGGTATGTTAATTTGCTTAAGAAGACATTCTATGTGTATGTATAAGACATTCTATGTGTATGTATAAGACATTCTATGTGTATGTATAAGACATTCTATGTGTATGTATAAGACATTCTATGTGTATGTATGTATAAGACATTCTATGTGTATGTATAAGACATTCTATGTGTATGTATAAGACATTCTATGTGTATGTATAAGACATTCTATGTGTATGTATAAGACATTCTATGTGTATGTATAAGACATTCTATGTGTATGTATAAGACATTCTATGTGTATGTATAAGACATTCTATGTGTATGTATGTATAAGACATTCTATGTGTATGTATAAGACATTCTATGTGTATGTATGTATAAGACATTCTATGTGTATGTATAAGACATTCTATGTGTATGTATGTATAAGACATTCTATGTGTATGTATAAGACATTCTATGTGTATGTATAAGACATTCTATGTGTATGTATGTATAAGACATTCTATGTGTATGTATAAGACATTCTATGTGTATGTATAAGACATTCTATGTGTATGTATAAGACATTCTATGTGTATGTATAAGACATTCTATGTGTATGTATGTATAAGACATTCTATGTGTATGTATGTATAAGACATTCTATGTGTATGTATAAGACATTCTATGTATGTATGTATAAGACATTCTATGTGTATGTATAAGACATTCTATGTGTATGTATAAGACATTCTATGTGTATGTATGTATAAGACATTCTATGTGTATGTATGTATAAGACATTCTATGTGTATGTATAAGACATTCTATGTGTATGTATAAGACATTCTATGTGTATGCATAAGAGAAGCAGTATACTCAATCGCGAAGACAAATTATCACAAATATCAGAAAGAGGCAGTCACCGTTTTTTGGCCATATTATGAGAAGACAAAAACTGGAACATGTTGTGACAATCGGAAATATTTGCGGAAAGAGAGATAGAGGAAGACAGCATGAGATGATTCTTGACAGTCTTGTGCCATGACACGGAAGGGAGTCAACACATGACTTGATCCATGATGTCAAAGATCGTAATTTGTGGAGAGGCATGATCGCCCACACCAGCTGGCAAGACTGCAAGATGATAATGATGATAATCAGTCATAATGTAATAAACATAAAGTTCATTATCATGTGCCCTGCCAAGAGGCGTAGGCAATCATGTATCTCCGCAGATCTAGGTCCTTGGTGTTCAGATCAATTATATTGATGTTATTCCTCCATGGCTGGCTTCCTGGCCTAGAGGTTAGCGACTTTTCTCCATAATCTCGTATACTCTCGTAAGTAATGTGACGACAGTGAGAATCAGCAGTGGTTAGAATCGCGTCGATAACTTACGGGGTATGTGAGCCGGCCGCTCAGAAAGCAATGGCAAACTACTGAGCGTAATCTTGCCAAGAAATCAACAATCAGCTGAAAGATGCTGATGTTGACAGCGATGTCCTGTAAAGGATATGCAGACATATATATTCCTCCATGGCTGAGAGGTTTAACAGACTTAAACTTTTTCTTGGCGTTGTGTGTTCGTTCTAAATGTTGACTTCCTGTTCAGAAACAATGGCAAACTACGGACATAACATTGCTTAGTAAATCACAAACAGCTAATAGCTGCTAGGGTTGACTGTGATGTTCTGCAACACAAAAATGCATAAAAATCAAACATGTCATTCAATTTAGATATCTAGGTCACACAGTTATATCTATGGGAAATTGTTTCCTTGATCTGCTTCCCAAATCAACCCAGCCTTAAATAGGAACCAGAAAATTACCTGGGAAGTAAAGTTGGCCGGTGTGATATCAGCCATACACCCACAGAGTGCTGATTAATATAAAATATTAAGCCAACACCATATAACTACCATGCTTTTTGGTGTGAAAAGGGATCCTTTATGCTTCTGGATTGACATCTGACGGAAGGAGTGACACAGAGATAACGAAAAGAATCCAGTGACAAAGAGACAGTGAAAATAATCCAGTGACACAGAGATAAGAAAAAGAATCCAGTGACATTGAGATAACAAAAAGAATTCAGTTACACCAAGATAACAAAAAGAATCCTGACAGGTATATTGAGACAACAAAAAGAATCCAGTGACAGATAACAAAAAAGAATCTAGTGACAATGAGATAACAAAAAGAATTCAGTTACACCAAGATAACAAAAAGAATCTAGTGACAATGAGATAACAAAAAGAACCCTGACACAGACAACAAAAAGAATCCAGTGACACAGAGACAACAAAAAGAATCCAGTGACACATGGACAACAAAAAGATTCCAGTGACACATTGACAAGAAGAAGAATCCAGTGAAACATTGACAACAAAAAGAATCCAGTGACACAGAGACAAGAAGAAGAATCCAGTGAAACATTGACAACAAAAAGAATCCAGTGACACAGAGACAAGAAGAAGAATCCAGTGAAACATTGACAACAAAAAGATTCCAGTGACACATTGACAAGAAGAAGAATCCAGTGAAACATTGACAACAAAAAGAATCCAGTGACACATTGACAAGAAGAAGAATCCAGTGACACAGAGACAACAAAAAGAATCCAGTGACACAGAGACAACAAAAAGAATCCAGTGACACATTGACAAGAAGAAGAATCCAGTGACACATTGACAAGAAGAAGAATCCAGTGACACATTGACAACAAAAAGAATCCAGTGACACAGAGACAACAAAAAGAATCCAGTGACACATTGACAAGAAGAAGAATCCAGTGACACAGAGACAAGAAGAAGAATCCAGTGACACAGAGACAACAAAAAGAATCCAGTGACACATTGACAACAAAAAGAATCCAGTGACACATTGACAAGAAGAAGAATCCAGTGACACAGAGACAACAAAAAGAATCCAGTGACACATTGACAAGAAGAAGAATCCAGTGACACATTGACAAGAAGAAGAATCCAGTGAAACATTGACAACAAAAAGAATCCAGTGACACATTGACAAGAAGAAGAATCCAGTGACACAGAGACAACAAAAAGAATCCAGTGACACAGAGACAACAAAAAGAATCCAGTGACACATTGACAAGAAGAAGAATCCAGTGACACATTGACAAGAAGAAGAATCCAGTGACACATTGACAACAAAAAGAATCCAGTGACACAGAGACAACAAAAAGAATCCAGTGACACATTGACAAGAAGAAGAATCCAGTGACACAGAGACAACAAAAAGAATCCAGTGACACAGAGACAACAAAAAGAATACAGTGACACAGAGACAACAAAAAGAATACAGTGACACACAGACAACAAAAGGAATCCAGTGACACGGGGACAAGAAGAAGAATCCAGTGACACAGAGACAATAAAAAGAATCCAGTGACACATTGACAAGAAGAAGAATCCAGTGACACAGAGACAACAAAAAGAATCCAGTGACACACAGACAACAAAAGGAATCCAGTGACATAGAGACAACAAAAAGAATCCAGTGACACACAGACAACAAAAGGAATCCAGTGACACGGGGACAAGAAGAAGAATCCAGTGACACAGAGACAATAAAAAGAATCCAGTGACACAGAGACAATAAAAAGAATCCAGTGACACAGAGATAATGAAAAGAATTCAGTGACACAACGACCAAAAAAAAAAAAAAGAATCCAGTTACACCAAGATAACGAAACGAATCCAATCACCATATCTCAAAATTCTCTTACAAGACTGAGCAAGGTCATGAAATAACGAGAAATATCACAAGTACACAAATCTGTTTACTGAAATGTTGTATGTGGCCTGTTCCTCTGTATGGATGCCCATGATGGACAATGAGTAATGCAATAATGAAGAAACTGGGGGCAGTAATAATGTGGTGTTTGAGAGGAATATTGAGAGCATTGTGGACAGAGAAAAAAACAAACTCTGAGGTATTGAGAGCTGCAGATGTTGAAAGATGACCCTGCAAAACCATCAGGAAAAGACAAATTACATTTCTGGGGCACATCAACAGAAGCCAGCAAATTTAAATATCTAGGGTCAATTTTCACTTCAGATGGTGGGCGGGATAGATAAATCAACACATATTGTGCCAAAACAAATCAAATACTGGGATGATAATCGTCATATCTGTCGCATAGAAAGATACCTAAAAGTACTAAAGTAAATTACATAAGAACTATTTTTTTGGCCAACATTATGCTACCAATGTCAAACAGCTTGCTGCTACTGATGAGCTCAAAATCATAAAAACGTAGATGAGATGCCTTAGAAGTGATGCAGGAGTAACTGTGAGAGATAGTATTAGGAATGAAGAAATTAGGAAGTTAGGAAGTTAGTTATCCTTTACAGTACGTCAGTCAACTCCAGAATTTTTTGGGCTTTTGTGATTCCTGGGCAAGTTTATGTTCAGTAGTTTGCCATTGCTTTCTGAACGACCGGCACTCATATCATTGTATGGAAACCAACACAAGGCGGTCTGCTTCCAAAATTGCCTGCAGCTGTGTTTCGAAACGTGATATGCGGGATTATGAATTGCAATTCGTAACCCCTTCACCACAGAGCTGCCACAGTAAGTAAAGAACAACAGATTAAATGGTTTGGTCACCTCGCAAGAATGCTCTGGTACCATCTGCCACATTGAAGAAATACAATGGATACAGAGTAAGGAAGACATCATATAAAAGATGGAGGTTGATATGAAGAACAACCTTACAGAAATGAATACAGAAATACTGTTAAAACTGACTGTATCCTTTTGTGCATTCATCTTTTCTTTTAAATAGCTACTAAATTTTAAAAAATAAACAAAGTATATAAAGATACCAGTACTGGCATGTAGTCCCAGAAGAACAACCATAAATAGGAACAAATAAAAAGGTCATTACACCATGCAAATGGTGATCTTGATATTAAAAAATGGTGATCTTGACGTAATAAAAAAAAAGGTGATCAAAGATGGCTATTTGTTCGGGTAAAAATTAAATATGTAAACATTTTCTACAAGCCAAAACGTAGCACTGGTTTTACATTTATGATATACATAACAGGGAAAGTTTATGACATAAACAATAGTGGAGTTTATGACATATACAATAGTGGAGTTTATGACATATACAATAGTGGAGTTTATGACATATTCAAGGGGGCTTCACATGAAAACCTTAAAAGTGTGATAGAAATTACAAGTCATGCCATTGTCTTGTAACCTGTCAATATTGTTTTTAAGTGTGTCAAGAGTTTCAAGCACATGATATCATGGTGCAGAGGAACACAGTGACATCATAAGGACAGTTTAAAGATGGCCGCCACACTTTTGACATGCACCAAAGAGGAGCAGCATCCTGTTATCCATTTTTTTTTATCAGTGAAGGGGTGAATGAAGGTCCATTATGGTGATGCATGCCTGTCAGCTCAGCATGGTGATGCATGCCTGTCAGCTCAGCAAGTGTTTGAGTGGAGTAGGAAATTTCAAAACTGTTCGGTCCGATGAAGAGGTACAGCAGGTGGTGCATGAGTGGTTACACACGCGACTAAGAGAATTGTTTTTTACAGGAATCCAAGCACTTTATCTGTGCTGGAGGATTTGCATTGAACGCAGTAGTGACTACATAAAAAATGATACATTTGTTCTGTACTTCAGTATATATTCACACACACATAAACATTTTAAGTTTTCATTTGATGCCTCCCTTGTACAATAGAGGATTTTATTACATACAAAATAGTGGAGTTTATGAGACACAACAGTGGAGTTTATGACATACATAACAGTGGAGTTGATGACACCTCATTGAGGGGTGATGCATGATAAGGCAGATGTGGTGAAGGCCCTCTGGAAGCAGTGAAGGCCCTCTGGAAGCATGTGAATAATGCAGAAGAACAATTAGACTGTCATTGTCTAGAGAGAATGCAGCAGCAAGGGGTGGTCAGAGGATCTGGTAGACAGTCGTCACTCAGAGGTAAAGCAAGACGGAGATATAATCAGATTGCAATGGGCACCTAGTATTGGAACTATTCACTGGCTGTTGAAGATGAGGACTGAGATCGTATGGGAATGCCCCAAGTGAAATGATGTCGATTCTTAACAAAACTCATAGACATTTTAATTCGACATCGAGAGTACGGCACCATCCAAAAAGCAGTCTGTTAAACCGAAGCATGGATGGGTTTATACCTGAATTTCAATGGCTTTGCAGGGTCGCAGAGGTGTTTCCAAGGCACCAGGGCCGGGTTCTATACTGGCCAAGACCTACTGACACATCCTAGTCATGCGTTGTGTGTCCTGGGCAACAGGTCTCTTTGGGGTCCTGGCTAACATCAGTAGGATCGTTGAGTCCTCCGAAGTCAGAGAGTATCTGCCTGAACGGTAGGAACCACCAGTCTGCATCCAATAAGCCAGACATGGGACAACGGATACTCATGCAAACCTCAGGTCCTGTATGACATCACACTGATGTTGGACAACAGGATGTCTTCATCCGACATACAGGATTTCGCGCTGAAGTTCACAGCCAACGAACGCAAGCAAGCGATAGCTTTGCGACTATCCACTACAAGCATGGCCTGGTAAGGACCGTGTTTAATTGAGCCAGAAAGAAAGAAAGAGGAACTGGATACACTTTACAAGATTCTATAATCTAACGGATATCCAGCCGACTTTATCAAGCATCACTGCCAGCCACCCAAACCCACCCCACTTAGAATCATCGGTTCCCAAACTTCAAGCGTTTATTCAGCTGACCTTTCGAGGGGACGACGTAATGAAAAAAATACATGATGGATCTAAAACAGCAGTAAGCCAAACATTCTTTGCTGCTAAACCGATGATTAGATATAAAACCACCTTGATACCTACTCATCTGTAAAAGAACCATTGTCTTTGTATACCAAATCAAACTGTATTTAGCAATTCCAGAGTGAGTGTTAATCAACTTACATAGGTTAGAGACAATTAGCAAATTGAGTAGCCGAACATATACCAGTGTGGGTGGAAAAGAAAATTAATCAGTCTTCATGAATCCCTGTTCAGTCAAAAGGCTATAACATGCCCTTCTCATCGATTTCTCAACACCTAAGGCCATAACATTAACACAGAAAAAGCATTTCGAATACAGTATTCAACAAACAATAAAGTGATTGCTCAGATATAGTGAGGTGCTAGTAATTAGGTGGTTTCAGCCGGTTTTATACAAACAGAAAGCGTTCATGTTAAATGTGAAATTACCGTGGGGATAACAGATGCTCCACATATGAATAATACCTGTGGCTGTGTTTTAAGTGTTTCAGCTAGAGTATTATTCTCTTCATTTGATATATAACTTGGCAATATGCACCTGACAAGATGCAGTGAAATAGTTGTAAACAGGATAAGTTATAAATATGGACTATTTATTAATATATGGAAGACAACAAATATACTTGGCATGGCAGTTGAAAAAATACATTTTCAAATAGAAATAATTGGAAAAGGTCTTGAACAGGTCAAAAGCTTCTCCCATCTTGATCACATTACAGACGATGGCAAATGTGAAACAGAAATATATTTAAAAAATGAATGAGAATGGCCAAAGTTGCATTTCTCAACATGCAAAATATTCTAACAAACATACAACCATCTTATTTCTTAAAGCTGAGTGCCATGGAATGCTGTGTGTATACTCTATATTATTATAAAATGCAGAAACATGGACTGAACAAATAGGTTGATGAAAGACTTAATGAAGTTGAAATGTGGGTTCGTAGAATAAATGAGCAAATATCACAGACAGACAAAATGACAAATAAAGAAGTATTAAACAAATAGGACAACAGTTAGAGTACTATGAGCAAGCATACTTCCTGTGGTAAAGTATGGGTGTGAAACTGATATTTAACAAATCAGCTGAAAAGCACATATGAATATGTGTTACTGAAGAGTATTAACAATGTGTTTCAACAACTATGTGCTTCAACTATTTCAGCTCAATTATTATTCATTCATTCACTTCATTTTATATATAACTGCAGTATGCACCTGACAAGATGCAGTCAAATATGCCAGGCAATCAATCATGCAGCATATTGTTGTGTGGCTTCTGTGTTTAAATATTAACAATTCACTGAATGAATGAAAAAAGAGAACAAACAGATCTATCCCACAAGAACTCAATATGGAAGAAGACTGGTTATATGGCAAAACAAAGCTGAAAAATGACATATTCTGGGCACGCAACAAATGGATGAATATCTGGAGAAGATAAATATGGAGGGAGGCGTACTGGAGAAGTGGAGAAGAGAAACAGCACAACATAAATTAAGGATGTGATAGAAAGTGTACACATGACAATAACAGAGGCAGGATATCTGGCTAATGTTATAGAGAAATGAGATTCCTGAGAAGAATACTAAATGTATCAAGAAGAAAGAAAATCAGAAATGATAAAATCAGGACTAAAGTGGGGGTTATAGCAGCGCTAGATTTAATTAGAAGACAGCAAGTTAAATCGTTCAGCCATATAACTAGGCTACCAACTAACAGTATACCACAACAAGCAATGCTGTACAGACCAAATGGAACCAGAAGAAGAGGCTGACCGTGTAAACGATGGCCAGAGGGAATAACAGAATCCGTGGGAATCTCGGTATATGAAGCTCATAAATAGGCACTCTCCAGCTGTTTATGATTCACATCGACACAGCAAAGTACAAGAGGAACAAAATGACATGAGATGAGATGAGATAAAGAGAATCTGGACAAGAAAAAAAAAACCATAAGGTGGACAAATTCTGCACAGGGCAAGCCACCGAATGGTGATGATGAAACAAACTTGGAATTAAAACCTAATATTGAAAAAATATAAGTAAACATCAAGGCCCTCTTACATACCAGAAAGGGAATTGATCATACGGCCCTAGACCTATATTTTGTAGGCTAATAGGCACTTGGTGGGTGATGTGGTCAGTTTCACTCTGGCTGCCTTTACTTCCCATGATATTTTCTGGTACATATATTGTAGTCTGGGTCAGCTTGGGAGCTCAGCTGAATTTTAAAAACCTGCCATGATGTTAGCTTGAACCCATGACCATTGGGCCAGCAGGCAAGTAACAAGCCACTACGCTACAGCGGTCATCGAATCTATCGGTTATCTAGGATCAACAAATAAAATACCATGAACGCTTAAAAGAAACAAGAGTATGATTTTTAAAAAAAACCACGTCAGAGAATTAGGTGGAAGGCAAGTGCGCAGAAGGACAACAGCAGCTACAATTGGAAAATAACATCAAAATATGAATTGGAAAGAAGATGTTAAGACTGTAACGTCATGCTAAAAAATGTTGGAGATAATTGTTGGCCACCTTCAATGATAACTCAAGGTTTACCATGAGAATACCATGCCCATGGATAACAACAGTTACAATTGGGAAATAACATCAAAAGATGGACTGGAAACTTGTTAGGACTATCATCATGCTGCAGATTACCGCTGGCCACCTTCAATGTTATCTCTAGATTTACTTCTTGTGCTTTCAATTTAACCAAGCTCCACATGGAGTGGATCAAGTGTTTGATATTCTACAAATCCAGATGAAGGTAAATATATGGCTTGTATTCCATGCCAGTATTCACACAAGTCACCTGTATGTTGACATGTGGTGGATTCAAGATTCACCATGAGTATACCACCTGCTGTGGTTCCAAATTGACCAAGCTCCACATAGAGTGGATCAAGTGCTTGAGATTCTACAAATCCCGATGAAGTAAAATATATGACTTGTATTCCATGCCAGTATGTATATAAGTCACTTCTGGTCATCTGTATGTTGATATGTGGTGGCATTCTCCATTATAAGTCCACCTGAAGCAATGAGCTTCACATTACTGTTACCAATCGCCACCACAAGTAACCCACACACATGATTCAGTCTAGCACAGTGGTTCTCAACCGGTGGGGAATTCCCTCCAGGGGGGAATTTTAGGGTTTCCAGGGGGGGGGGGGGGGGGGGGGGGGGGGGGGGGGGAGAGGAAGAAATGAAGACCATTTCAAGATCGCGTTAATACAAGAACCGATTACTTGATATTGTTTTTCCCTTCATACTTTACAGTTATGTACGTCTCATCCTTCTAAAATTCATTTTATAAAGTAAGTAGACCCACAAATCATCTTTTATGTGGATGTCTAGACTTGTTTTAGTATATGCTATTAAATTTACCTTCCATTTTTACATATACTGTGTAGGGGTGGGGGGATATTTAGATAAGAAATATGAAAGGGGGGGAATGACTTTCTGAAAATACAGTGAAGGGGGGCAGGGGCCAAGTTTTTGATATGAGGGGGGGGGGGGGGGGGGGGGGATGACGTTCTGAAAATATGGTGAAGGGGGCATGGGCCAAAAAAGGTTGAGAACCACTGCTAGCACTACTAGAAGTAATGTGTATGGACAACACTTGAGTTCAAAGCGAGCAAGCGCCAAAAAAAACCAAACATAATTTTACTCTTCAAAACGCTTGTGAAAAGATGAGCATGAACATTAAGACTTCTTAATGTCGACCTAGTGGTCATGTGGTCAAATCTCCTTTCAGGTGGGGATTCCCCCCCCCCCCCCCCCCCCCACCACTGACCTGGATTCCCAGACTGACCCAGTAAAAATGAGCACCAGGAATTATCCTGGGGAGTAAACATGGTCGGCATGTGACTGACCACACCACCTGAGAATCACCAACCGGTCTCAAAATATGGGGCTAGTACCACATACCCATTAAGACTCAAAATCTAAAAAGAGGTCCTTTACTTCTTGTTTTTACACTAAGAGTTGAAATTTCAACTGATCTGATGCATCCTAATAGCTCCTCATCTACGTTAATGTATCAATCAATCAATCAATCAGGTGCCATCTCCGCAATGAAGGTTAGCTGCAATGGATCTCCATCACTGTCTGTCTCTCTCCCTGACTGTACATTCTGTCAGGCTGATGCTCGTTCCATCTCTTAATGTTATCCTCCCAATTGTATCGTTGTCTACCTCTTGCTCGCTTGCCCTCAACCTTTGCCTTCCAGTATGGTTTTTATAAGAGTATCATGTCTTTTAACGTGGCCAAAATATGTTAATGTGTGGAGCAACATAAAACCGTGCAATCTTCTATAGCTGACACAAGTACATACACACTGCTATGATTTGTTTGACCAACCCTGCATGGCACCTGAAAGTGAAAATGAACTAAGTTGACAACTGCAGCAATGGCTAAAGTGCTTCTGCTGTGCCATAAAAATGCCTAAAACAAATTACAGAACAATTTAAATAGGATAAGCTACATCTAAAATGGCAATTTTCTGCACTGACATTCCTGCATGATCCCCGTACTCCATTCTGTCCTCATCTACATGATATGCATGAAGGGCCCCATTGCCAAACAAAAAGAACGTATGATCCCAGAGACCTACGGTCCTCATTACATGACAGAATGTCTCGGGAATGGAACAAATTTCCGTCCACTGGTTCGATTCAACGTCATAAACTTCACAGTTGTAAGCAGTCGCGAAACACATGCCTGCCCAGCCCGTCCCCTAATGTGTAGCCACCAAACACATACAGTTTACCATCCAGCTCTGTCATTGAATGTCCCTGTCGGTTGTATATCATATCTCTCCTAGGGTGCCAGGACCTCTGGTCCATGCTATACCTCCACACTGTAGACATTGGCACATTATCAAATGGGTCTGCACTTATCCCGCCGCTAACATAAATGCAGTTATCATAAAATGCAGCTGCTTGATTGTATGAACCAGCTGGCAAATTTGTTAAAAATGCCCATTGGTTTTCACGAACATCATAAACTTCTACTGATGATAGAATAGTGTCTTCATCTCCAAGTTCTCCAACTGTGTGGTCGATTCCTCCTATAGCAAAAATGCTATCTTCTGATGCACAAATAGCATGAGAGACTCGTGGTTCATTCATATCAGCCAGCTGAATCCAGTTCCTGTACCTGGGGTTGTAGCGACATAACACGCACACTACTGCAGACTCTTTCATCATAAGCCTCCTGTCCGGTACAGAAAATTGCCGACCTTGACAATACTGGAAGAATCAAACTCCGTCTCTAGCCCTGAACTAGCCAGCTCCTCGGTGATGCGGGTCCCAGTGGCAATGTGCTGATACGTTACAGCACACACGTCTGAGGAAAATATGAACATCACAACGCTGGGCATTGCTCCTCGCGATTTGAACCTATCACCTACAGGAATAGAGCAAGTCAAACAGACAGTTAAATAGACAATTGTGCTGTTATTTTCAAACTCACAAACATACATGTACAAAATATGAAGGTAATGTTCATGCCATTGCAGACACAGCAACAGAGATGTGAAATGATGATTTCACACACACTTTGTTATAGCTTATGCTGTAAGGTGGCCAGTTTTCTTCCTCATCAGGCTTTCCTTCTACAAAACAGTTACCTGCTTTCTGGTCAAAATATGCCCAAATGATCCCACTCTGACTTGATTTTGAATCTGTAACAACACCCCCAGTAGCCAAACCCCACAATCAGATGAACTAGCATCATCATGATCATGTTCCCTACAAAATAACAGCTGTTCATGTATGTCTGCAGATCTCGAACCTTGGTGCTCTGGATCAATTCTTCTTCTTCGTTCATCTGAAATATTTCTTTTGGATGTAATTGCGTTGAGCCTATTTACAGCAAAATTGCGATATATATATATAAGAGGCAAAGACAGACCGAGATAAATTATACTGGATAGTCTGAGATGTTGGCATAGAGGAATGTCATCAATACAATTGATCCAAGGTTAACCCGGTCAACAAATGCCTGAAGAAGTCGAATATGTCGGCCGATAGGTGTGTGTATATATATATATATATATATATATATATATATATATATATATATATATACGCCTTTCGGCCGACATATTGGACTTCTTCAGGCATTTGTTGACTGGGTTAACCTTTGATCAATTGTATTGATGACATTCCTCTATGCCAACATCCCAGACTATCCAGTATAATTTATCTCGGTCTGTCTTTGCCTCTTCTACCTCTGGGCTTTCCAGTTATCACAATGATCTCTAATGTCTCATTTCTCATTATATTATCAAAGTTAAGTCCAGCATTGTTGAGCTGTTTGTGATTCCTAAGCAAGTTTATGTTCAGTAGATTGCCATTGCTTACTGAAAGATCAAAATAACAACAATTACTATTTGTCTTTTTCTTTTAGTTATGTATGTTTTGCTTTCATTAGTTGTTTCCAGATAATCGTCATTAGTTACTCCTAATTGAGGATCGAGGGAAATAGGTACAAATATCTTTGGACAATCATAACATCTGATGGAAGGTGGATTGTGGAGATTAGAAGAAGAATTGTCATGGCAACGGCAGCCTCTAGCAAGATGGAAAACATGCTCCCAATAACAAGCTGCACATTAAGTAATAATAAGAATATTGAAGTGTTATATACTGCTATATGCATGTCAAACATGGACAATAAAGAGGCAAGCTAAGAAACATCTAATGGCAGTAGAAATTCGGTTTCCAAGGTAAATGCAAAGAATATGATGAACGGACATAAATACAAATGAGGTTCAAGAATGAGGTTCATGAAACAAATGAAAACCTAAATTGATTATATAAATTAGGCAGAGACAGTCATTTCATATTTTTCTTTAGATCTGTGTATGTTGTTCTTCATGAAGATACATAAATCAAAACATTGATTTATTATGTTCTAACTGATTTTTATCTTATTCTTATGTTGTTATTATCATTGTTATTTTTGTTTGTGATTTCCATTTGCCGGATTTGCATTCTAAGGTATGCACACTGTGTCTTATTTATTATCTCTCACGTTTTAGCAGGAGTCACACATGCCCAACTGTTTTCATTTTGTTTTATCGTATTTGAAAACCTCAAATAATTCCATAATTATAACAAAATTATCACAGAAATCACCCCCCACTTCGAAACACTTGTTCAACCAAAAAAATTCTTTCTTATGTTGACAACACCATTCTATTTGGAGTGGAAAGAATTACTTCAGCAGACGACAACCATTCGCTGCATATTGCTTCACGATGGACTGTGAAGCACATTTTTTGATGATGTCATGCACTTCATTTGTCAAATTTGTTCTACATACAGAGTGTAGTGAGACTTTACAAACACCTTGTATCATAACAAGAAAATCCTTTGTTCTATACTCCTTTGTTCTATACCCCATAAGGCCAATTAAATTGAGAAAGACCTAAATAAGTGCATTAGAGATCAATATCAATAATATAGGGAGGACACTGATGAAGCTACAAGAGATAGCAAACATTTGGATGGCTTAGGGTGCACTGATTAACAGCCTTTGCCCCAATGGGGGAATAAAGGGCAGAAGAAGTAGAAATGCAAACAAACCTTTACACAAGCTTTGAGCAGGGATGTTGTTGTTGTAATGCTTGGCTTCCTCAACAGCATCTTGGATTTCAGGCCATTTCAGAAGTTCACTTGGTAATGTTTCCAAGGATTCAATATCCATGAGTGGGAATCGTACCAAACGCAACAAGGGCAGTAGGTAGTCTTTACGTTCTTCTTTCCCTGCTTCCACCCACCTGTAAAAGCAATTTCAGATATTCTCTGAGCCACTGTTGTAAACATTCATCTGAAGGAACACAAGATATGGCTGGGAAGATGAACATATGGAGTGACATACACAGATACAAGTTGACATTTCGATCAGTCTCTATCAGTGCACAAACAAGAATACTTGGATAACCCTAAGCCTTGGTCTGCAACTGGTCTAGGATCAAAGCTCCGAAAGGTGGACCGTTAGGTAATTGCTTTGCTGATACAGCAGCTTGTCTTGTTCAAGATGGTGTTACCTTTCCCCTGGAGTAAACTAAGCAGACTGAGAGAGGTATCATGCTGCATGGGCAATATATGGTCTCTACAATTCAACCCAGGCTTTGTGGAGAGGTATAACTCGGTCCCTGGTCCCCACCATGGGTTGTAGTTATTATGTATGTTCTGAAGCACAATATAACAAACTATCGTCTGCCAGAACGGCAAGGTGCCAGTAGTAGTACAATCACAAAACAGCATTTCACATGTTGCAATGAATATATATTTTAAAAAACCAAATGTACATTAAATCTGCCATTTTATTACTTTGAAAGTTTCCTCCTTCTTCTCGCAACCAGACAATCATTTGACCACTTTATCAATGAACAAACAAGAACACTAAGCTGGAAAACTGAAAAATCACAATCACAGAAAAGTAATCAACATGTCGCAATGAACACAAGAAAAGCCAAATTTACATTAAAACTGCCATTTTATTACTCTGACTCTTTCTTCTTCTGCTCCTTCTTTGCTCATCAACCAGTAAAGAACTTTAGCTACATTGTGTTAGCTTAAGAAAAGCTATAATATAAAAACAGTTTAAGAAAAGCTATAATATAAAAACAGTTTAACCCTTTAACAGGCATAGCGCCTGATAGCGTTCGATGCGTTAAACAGGCGTAGCGCCCAATCGCGTCTTTGATGACTAAGTCGTTTTAAAAATGTGATCTCTCGGTTTTCCGACACTTCCGATCGCTACTTTCACTTTCGCCGATAGCTTGACAACGTGGCCGCCATTTGTAAACGCGCTACAATGACTTTGAACAGACTTTAACGGACTTTTTTTGATAGTTTTCGGGATTTTTACGCTGTTTTTCAAAATGGATTTCGGCGATTCTTCAAGTGATAGCCGAGATTTCGCTCTGTTCAATTTAAATGACATTAAAGGGCACGAAGTTGATTATTAATCGGAGCTAGATATCAGTGCAAAGCGTTACTTTGCATTAGCAGTCGTGAGTCGGACTTTAAAGAAAGTGATTATGATTCTGAAAATGTGTTTGTAAATTACCGTATAGATGACGGAAAATCACAAACAACATGCCGTATTTCGTAAATATTTGTGTTCATATATGGATTACCGGCAACAATCACGTGAGTAACATATTCTGCATGCTTTTCCCTTCATTGTGTTGTTTATTTTACTAAAATCGGTTGACTAACACCTTATTTGTGATGTTTTTACTAACGCGACCCGAAATTTTACAGAACCTGAAAAAATCTTGCCCGTTCAGGGCTACAAAATAGACAAGCGTCTGCCCTGTAAAGGGTTAAGAAAAGAATTAAGATTATTTGAAGATCGCATTAATACAAGAATCAGTTACTTGATATTGTTTTTCCCTCTAAATTTTACGGTTCTGTACTTCTCGCCCTAATGAAGTTCGTTTTATAACATAAGTAGACTCGCAAATCACATTTTATGTAGATGTCTAGACTTGTTCTAGTATGTCTTACTATATTTAGCTTCCATCTTTATGTATACTGTGTAAGGGTGGGGTGGGGGGGGGGGGGGGATTTATAGGGAGGAAATTCAAAATGGAAAGGGGGGGGGGGGAATGACGTCCTGAACATATGCTAATGGGGGGCATGGGCCAAAAAAGGTTGAGAACCACTGGTCTAAACCTTGTAAATGTTTCAAGTCGATTTATTTAACCCAAGAGGTCAGCGTGGCTGTGGTGTTCAATGCTCCTCTGGTCACTCACTACAGCACTATTCTCCCCAAGCCATGATATTCTCTGTTCTTCTGCATTATACACACGATTTCAAAGGGCCCCGACCGCATCTGAAAGATTCCCTATCCACGGGTAAACAGCGCTTGCTACCTTGGATGAAATGTGTCTAGAGGATGCAAACTTCACACAAATGCATGTGGAAGTCAGATACACCACACTGACCTTTGAGGTGTGTATCTGGTTGTAACATATTCCCTTGAAGAGGAAAGAAGAACAAGAAGAAAGAACTCCTAAGTGTTTGATCTGCCTGGACATTCCGTTGATACAGACACATAAGACAACAACATGATCTGAAACTTACTTGGTTACAAGTTCAAGCACAAACTCCTCCTCCGCTTCAATATATACATCCTCTTTGAGAAACTTGGTCAACAGTTCAAGGTCAAAGTTGATATAAAAGTCCTCTTCCTCTGACAGCTTTATAAGATTCTGACCCAGGAAGCGAAATATGTCGCCTCGGAGGTCACCTAGTAGATACTTGTCAGCCAGTTGTAGGACAGATTGATAGTTGTCAATGCTGAGTTGACAAATGAGGTAGTCACAACACACCTCAACCACCCAATCAGCCTGTAGGTGTGAATAAACACATTCATGGCAGAGTTCGTGATCAATATTGTATTAATACATTAACTATAGTGAAGGTGAACCCAAGGAAAATAGTGCCTTAACTGATTCACTACCAAAAAAGAGGGTTTGGACCAAACAGAAATTGATGGCAGAAAATGGAAAGTGTATCACAATAATGATATAAAAATGGTTAAAATTGATAGCAATTATATTGTATTATGTATTAAATTAAAGGAGATTGTAAAGGAATAAGTCAGTGTTACTACCAATGTAATAGGTTAGAAATATCATAATAATAATGTTAGATTTTGTAAAAAAAATTGTGAAAACCGGGTTGACAATTATTAAGAATTTCCACTTGCCAAGGCACTACTTCTCAATCTTTGGTGATAATCCAATTAAATTAACTTAATAATGATAAAGACGCCACTTTTCTTCACCAATACCACAAGAACTGCTCCTTAACACCATCAAAACACAAATAAAAGATCATATTTTGAAGCACACCGTTTTCACATAAAATGGAAAAAAGTCAGGAAAACATGAGGCAGATTAGTACTCATTACAATATATACACTATTTTCTATTTAGTTATAATTATTATTCAATGAAATTTAATTATTTAAATACTCCTCAACTTATTTGTGATAGGCAAAGCAAACTTAAGGGAACAAGTGTGGCCCATTAGAACAAGCATAATTTGACATGTGCCATCATACAATGACAAACTTTCACTGATAGGTTTGTTTTCCACTTGCTAAATAATTTAATTGAATAACCAGATTACTGCATGTGCTGTCAGTTTTAGAATCTTTCACAAATTCCTTTAAATCAGAATAAGCATAATCTAAAACTGTTTAAAATGATAATCTGGCATAAATTGGCGAAGTTGAGAACCGGAGGGTGTTATCATTTCTAAAAAAATAAAAACAAACCACTTATACAAGATTTTTCTCAAAATACGATTACTCCATGAGTCTTGTCTGATTTTATTCGAAAGGCATATCTTTTCTATGTGTAAACTTTGATTTACCAGGCACTAAAAATTGCAGAAAGTAATATAATTGAAACAAATAATGCACTGTCAACACTAAGCCTGTTTATGGGCTTTTGGCAGGCTAGAGTAGTTTCATTGAGTCGTTTTATCTATTTTATACCAATCAAGGCACCATATGTTTATTAATTTCTATGCACATAACATACTTTACTTTATTTTTGCTCCAGCCAGTTGATACTGTAATCTATCCTATACTAAACAAGGCAGCATATGTTCATTAATTTCTACACACATGAATTTGGTATAGTTTTTTTTGCAACTTCTAAAGCACTTCAAAATCTTCTGTTGATGAGGATGAAGTCAATCTGGTTTCTGATCTTATTGTCAGTAATATTTTATCTGACACTGCCCAGTATCCTTTAATGGATTGTGATCTTTCCAGATCCAAAAGAATGGCTGCACCTCTTTGGTGATTCTCTCCCCTAGAATGTGTAACTGTATATGACATTCAATATTTGTCTATTTTTCTGTCTTTAAGAATTTGTTATTGATTGCTTTTCTATCCAGCTTATTCTTTGCATTCCGCAATAATACCTACCATATCCTAAAAGCTTTCAAGTTCTTTTCATTTTGTTTGTTTTGAGTTCAAGTTTCACAGCTTTATAGTGCTATGGGCCAGAGATAGTAAATAAAGCTAAAGGACCATTTTACATGCTTTCAAATATATTGGGCATCTAGTGCTAGATCCATATTTTTTATTGACCAACCTGCACTCGGTGGCTGATGTGGTCAGTATCATGCCAGCAGCCTTTACTCCCCACGACATTTCTTGGTAATCATCTTAAACTGGATCGACCTTGGAGCCAAGGTCATTATTAAAATTATATATCCGTCCTGATTCGGAATTAGTCTATGACCACCAGGCTGGCAGGCGAGATATGCACATTCATTCAGTAGCATGTTCTTTGCAGAACCTCGCTCCCATAACAACCTTCCGGAAAACTTATTGATCATAAGCAAGATGTCCCGCATCTGATACTTCCATCTGGAGATCATCTGCCACATCCTGCACCCATCTTCTCTTTGGCCTTCCTCTTCCTCTCTTCCCAGGCATATACCCCTCCATTATTGTTCTCTCCAAACTTTCATGATGTTTCAAGTGACCAAAATATTTCAATTTGTTTTGTTTTATAGTCTTCAGTAGCCAACCTTCTTCAATATTCAGCTCTTGTCATATGGATACATTTGTTCTTTTCTGTATCCAAAGTATTCTTAGAACCTGTCTATAACATTTATATTCAAAGGCATTTATGCGCTGTTCAGCTTGTTTAGTAAGTGTCCATGTCTCACAGGCGTATGTTGCAATGGGAAAGATGCATGCTCTTAAAAATCTTATGTTTGTAGTTCTATCTGTCCCACTTCACAATTTATACAGTTGTTTTAGCTTTTGAAGAGCAATAGATATTCATTCTTCAAAAACTAAAAAAAAACTGAATAAATATGCGATGATTAATTTCTACAGTCCAGTGTTGATGCAACTTGATATCAGAAATTCTTGTTTCAGTAAAAATGTCCTTTTAGCTACAGTAATCTGTGATCTTTCCCAAACGGTTATAAAAACAACAACAACAAATAGCAACTGTTCCATTAAGAAAAAGAAGAATATATACCTGAAAGAACCTAGCAGCTTCCAACACATCGTCAATGGATTCTGGATCCAGAGTCACGTGACCATGGTAGAAGTAGTCCAGGATTAAGGAAAACCCATTTGGTGACATTTCTAGAAGCTCGATGACATCTTGCTCCTTCTCCAGCATATCATGGCTGAACATGGCAGAAAAATAATCACTGGCCTGGGAGAGTACCTGATGGTGTGAAAATTAGACTACTTTATGAATGAAACTAGTCTGAAACAAGTCAGACCATTTTATGAATGGAACTAGTTTAAAACAAAGTCAGACCATTTTATGAATGGAACTAGTCTGAAACAAGTCAGACCATTTTATGAATGGAACTAGTCTGAAACAAGTCAGACCATTTTATGAATGGAACTAGTCTGAAACAAGTCAGACCATTTTATGAATGGAACTAGTCTGAAACAAGTCAGACCATTTTATGAATGGAACTTGTCTGAAACAAGTCAGACCATTTTATGAATGGAACTAGTCTAAAACAAAGTCAGACCATTTTATGAATGGAACTAGTCTAAAACAAAGTCAGACCATTTTATGAATGGAACTAGTCTAAAACAAAGTCAGACCATTTTATGAATGGAACTAGTCTAAAACAAAGTCAGGCCATTTTATGAAAGGAACTAGTCTGAAACAAGTCACTATATTTAAGTATTTGGGTACTTTAACAACTGCAGGTGAAAGATGTATTAACCCTTTACAGGGTGGAACGTCCATTTCCGTCCGATTGCTTTAACGAGCAAATCGGCCGATTGCGTCCGATACTATTATGCATTGTAAAAACGCGATCTCTCGGCTTTACGATACTTCCGACGGCTACTTTCGCTTTCGCCGATAGCTTGACAACGTGGCCGCCATTTGTAAGCGCCTACTATGAATTTGAACGGACTTTTACTGACTTTTTTTGATAGTTTTCGGGGTTTTTACGCTTAGTTTTTCAAAACGGATTTCGGCGATTCTTCAAGTGATAGCCGAGATTTCGCTAGGTTCAATTTAAGTGATATTAAAGGGCACGAAGTTGACTATTAATTGGAGCTAGATATCAGTGAAAAGCGTTACTTTGCATTAGCAGTCTGAGTCGGACTAAAGAAAGTGATTATGATTCTGAAAATGTGTTTGTAAATTGCCGTATAGATGATGGAAAATCACAAACAACATGCTGTATTTCATAAATATTTGTGTTCATACATGGATTACTGACAACAATCACGTGAGTAACATATTCTGCATGCTTTTCCCTTCATTGTGTTGTTTATTTAACTAAAATCGGTTGACTAACATCTTATTTGTGATGTTTTTACTAACGCAACCCGAAATTTTACCGAACCTGAAAAAATCTTGCCCGTTCAGGGCTAAAAAATGGACAAGCGTCTGCCCTGTAAAGGGGTAAGGAAGTTTTATGTGGAATAGCTGAAGCAACGGCAGCATTTGAGAAGATGAAGAATATTATTCGCAACATATCTTTGTCATTCGAGGTCAGAAAAATAGTTCCACAGAGCCATATCAAAGCCAATCCTGATAAATGGAAGTGAATCATGGATAATTAGCAGACAAGTGAGAAATTATGCAGAAGCTGTGGAGATGTGGTTTTACAGAGAAATGACAACACCATGGATGCAAGGATGGATAGAAAGTATAATGAAGATATCTTATAAGAAGTTAATTCACAAAGAACTGGTTACTCACATCAGAAAAAGACAGTCCACACTTTTTTGGACATGTCATGAGAAGGGGAAAGCTACAGCACAGGAAAGAAACAGCTTTTAAGCTCTCTAACTTGTGCTGTTCTAACTGTTGCAATCCACAAAGGTTTTAACTTATTTACACTTGATACCCCTACCCCACCATCCTATATATACATTCTCTCCGTTATCACATTCTACTGACCTCTCTGTGAGCCTTAAAATTTGCATTCCCAACTCGGAGCTTAATGTCACACTTGTAGTCGTACATTTTGGCATTCACCTGTAGATAAACAACGCTTGTTAAAATTTCATATGCTTGCCAAACTCATTTATTTACAATGATAGCAATTACAGCCTCAGGATGGAGACCTTGGCATATGTCAGGAACGATGCAAATATAACGTAATGTAATGAATACAGGAAAACTGAAATTGGATGAAGTCTTCTTTACAAGAGCATGATAAGAAATAACTGAGTATAATGTTGCGAACAAAAATACATTTCATTAGCACACAAAAACAACATATTTCATTACATAATAGATTTATATGTGATACACATTTTGTGGGTTGCTTGTTGCATTTTTGGAATATTGCCAAAGCAGTGACCTATTATTATAAAGAGCACATCGGAGAAATATAAAGGATACAGAGCAAGGGGAAGACCATGTAAAAGATGGAGTGATGGTATCAAGAACAATCTTAAAGAAATGAATACCAACTTACAAAGAGTATTAGAAAGAGTGCATGCAAGTTCTTTACATCTCTCCCCAACACTTCACTGAGATAAATGAAGGAAGAGAAGAAGAAGAAGAAGAAGAAGAAGAAGAAGAAGAAGAAGAAGAAGAAGAAGAAGAAGAAGAAGAAGAAGAAGAAGAAGAAGAAGAAGAAGAAGAAGAAGAAGTGACCTATTAAGGACTATTGTTTTTGATTCACAAATACTGAAAAATGTGTAAAGAGCACAGTATGTGCATGACACCTCCAATGGTTTTAGTCCTGTCTGAGAAAGCAAGGCATCTGATGCACTACCCTGGGTAGTGACTTAACACATAAAGAGTAAACACATACCTGACATTTATAATAACAAACACACTGTCTTAAAGTTACCCAGAAAAGGCCAAAGTGGCGCACTTTGTGGGGGATCAAATCTATGGGGGTAGAGGGGCACTGTAACTCTACCACAGAAATGTCTGACATAAATCACTTTAACACAATTGGAGACTACTGATGAGATTACTCATTCTACATTTTTTTTTGCATATCCTCTTTACAGGACATCGCTGTTATTGATGTCTTGGCAAGTTTACATTCAGTAGTTTGCCAGTGCTTTCTGCTATGTTTCAAACGCAGGTAATTGGAATTACAAATCGCGTTCATAACACCTTTGCCACGGAGACCAGCATTCATTCTATTTATTGTGAAAATGAGTGTTGTATATTTCAGTTTGAAGGATGTATCTTACTGCTTTAGTTTATGTTGTGTGATTTCTGCAGAACGTATATGATGAGATGCAGCAAAATACGCCAGGCCATAAATAGTCCAATCTATTGTTGTCTTCGTTATTCAAATTCACTACGGGAAAACATTATTTTCAACAGCTTGAGATGTTTTGAATGCAGTGGAACATTTTATCATGTTAAAATTAAAACACACATAATGTCAAAGTATTGTCTAATCCCAGGTGGATGATGCACTGCATATTTGGTTCACATCTGCCATTAAACAGAGAGAAAGAATCATGCCACATACTAACTCCACAGTTGTTGTTATTGTTTGTGAGCCCTCCGGAAGACTATGAAGTCTGAAGCAATGGTGCTTGGGTATCCTGGACCCATTAAAGGACTTGCATCTATTAGTTTGTTTTTTAAAGTTTAGTTTAGTCGGTGGATCAACATCATGGCACACGGGTGTAACCCATAAGTGCTCTGTTCTACTCCAAATTCAAGCCTGAGTCCAGAGAATCTCAGCTCAGTGCACAAACTCCATAGCACCGGCGAGGCTCCTGAAATACTTTGGGTAGATTTTTAACTCAAAATTTTGCCTGGGCAGCGCTGTTAGGCTACTCTTTTTCGATTTCCAACTGCCAAGGGATTTTTTATGTGCGCAACAATACACATGCCAGATGGTTATTAACAATAAAACAATCAACTTGAGAAAAATGGCTCATCGTCCAAGATAATTAAACCATTCCAACAGAATTATGGAAGCCTGTGCCCACTTTGATAAATCAGTCAAAGCCGGTAGACAATGGCAGTTATGGCGACATTTATTGTCTGTGTTCAAACTTGTGCACACCAATCAATAATAATAATAATAATAATAA
The DNA here is from genome assembly GCA_014155875.1 of Cepaea nemoralis. NCBI lineage: Eukaryota > Metazoa > Mollusca > Gastropoda > Stylommatophora > Helicidae > Cepaea > Cepaea nemoralis. The sequence goes on along the minus strand of JACEFZ010027313.1, from coordinate 40,467 downwards.
TATTAATAATTCTTATAATACTGTGCCTGTTCAGCCAAGCGGGACAGTATTGAAATCAGATACATAATGTTAGCACACTTGAACCTATTCCATAATTGCTGATATAAATGTCTTAGTGCTTCGAGTCAGCTATTGCTCCTTACCAAGTGGCCTCTATATCACCTTGCTATGATTTCCAAGTTCCACTTGAAGCATTTGCAACCATCGGTCGTTTTCTAGCAAATATGAATCGTGCCTTAACAATCCAGCTCTTCCATCTCATATCATTAGCCATCAACGCCACGTCCTGCCAGTTATTAACGAAATCTTGTCTCCATGAAAGAATTCTGCTGCCTCCTAGCTGTCAGCCCCAAGGTCTATCTCTTGTTGTTGTTGACTACTTCTGTGACGTTTCTTGCCTTGTTACGTAACTTCTCTAGATTCTCCTATCATTTGGTTGGAGGTTTTCTTACAATTTCTTTTTGGCGTCATTTCTTCTGACCTGCTACTTGGCAACACATGGGCATCCGATCTCACTATCCAGAGACCAGGGGAAATTTTGTTACCAGAAATCCATGTGAAAAAACCCTGGCCCTCATCGGGGCTTGAACCTGGGACCCCAAGCACTCGAGGGGGACACCATACCTTGAGACCACTCACCCCCTTGCATCTATTAGAATGAGGGTGGTGTCGAGATTTTCCTCCTGACCTGGCACCTAAATACGATCTCCATGGAGACTACTGCAGAGTTCCCCTTCCCCTCAACAAGCTCAGAAAACAGCGGAGTTTACAAGACCAGTACTGCCACTTTACATCCCCTTCCCCTCTACAAGCTCAAAAAATAGTGGAATTTACAAGACCACACTGCCACTTCACATCCCCTTCCCCTCTACAAGCTCAGAAAACAGTGGAATTTACAAGACCACACTGCCACTTCACATCCCCTTCCCCTCTACAAGCTCAGAAAACAATGGAATTTACAAGACCACACTGCCACTTCACATCTCCTTCCCCTCTACAAGCTCAGAAAACAGTGAAGTTTACAAGACCAGTTACTGCCACTTCACATCTTCAGGCAGGCATATTAGGATGTAAGCAGGTCATGACATATAGTTAGTTGCATTTTTTTTACAGGACGTCACAGTCAACCCCAGCATTGTTTGGCTGTTTGTGATTTCTTGGCAAGCTTATGTTCAGTAGGTTTGTCACAAGCTTTCTGAATGACCGGAACTCATACTGTTGTATGAATAACCTTCACAAGGCAGTCTGCTTCCAAATTTCCCGCAGCTGTGTTTCGAATGTGGTATGCGGGATTACAGATTGTGTTTGTAACCTCTTCACCACAGCGCTGGCTAGCACATGCAGACTGGCTTGAATTCAGCCTAAATTAGTCATGTTTCCTCCAAGGGTTGAAGGTATTTCCTTGACAACAGACTCTAACTCTCTGCCCAGATGAATAACACAACAGTAAAATAAAGGTTTGTTAAGCTGAGTTGAGTTTAGTCAAGAACTGATATTCCTATACATGCTCCATCCTCATCTGCAAGTCTGCGAAGAGTCCCAGTACTAATAGTATCAGTAGCAGTCTGATTATGTGTCCATCTGAACTTCCTTCTGAGTTGTGAGTGTCGGCAGATTCCCTGGCCACTCCCTGCAGCACCATTCTCTGATTCCCTGGCCACTCCCTGCAGCACCATTCTCTGATTCCCTGGCCACTCCCTGCAGCACCATTCTCTGATTCCCTGGCCACTCCCTGCAGCACCATTCTCTGATTCCCTGGCCACTCCCTGCAGCACCATTCTCTGATTCCCTGGCCACTCCCTGCAGCACCATCTCGGATTCCTGGCCACTGCCATGCAGCACCATTCTCTGATTCCCTGGCCACTCCCTGCAGCACCATTCTCTGATTCCCTGGCACTCCCTGCAGCACCATTCTCTGATTCCCTGGCCACTCCCTGCAGCACCATTCTCTGATTCCTGGCCACTCCCTGCAGCACATTCTCTGATTCCCTGGCCACTCCCTGCAGCACCATTCTCTGGATTCCCTGGCCCACTCCCTGCAGCAACATTCTCTGATTCCCTGGCCACTCCCTGCAGCACCATTCTCTGATTCCCTGGCCACTCCCTGCAGCACCATTCTCTGATTCCCTGGCCACTCCCTGCGCACCATTCTCTCCAAGCCGTGATGATCTGTTTCTTTTTATGCACTATACACACAACTGCAAAGATTTGATAATGACACTTTTTATTCTGAAGTTTCTAGCTGGTTACATGTTAACACACTAACTTCCATTAACATAAAGATGGTAGAAGATGCAGGAATCTTATATCTTTGATTTCTTCTCTATTGTCACATAAGCTAAAAATATGTATTTCTTTTTTTTTTTCTGTGAATGCCAATGATGATATTTACCATAACAATTAACCTGTATACTAAGACTGTTTATGATACATGACACTCAATTAGTGTGAGTTCTAGAATAACAAGTAGCTTGTAAATAAAATGCTGTTTATGATATGGATGACATGTGTGAGTATCAGCCTAACAAGTCTTCCTCTTCTTGCAATCATTGTCTTTGATGATTATGCTGTCAGATGAGCACTAATGATGATTATGCTGTCAGATGAGTAAACATGAGCTTAATCCTCTTTTCTTTGATTACTAAAGTCAAGAGGGTTGATTTCACTGCACCAGATTTTAGCCCATCTGACTCCGTAGCTCCAGCAATGACCCCCAGGAGTCTTCAGAAAAAATGCACTCATGGTATGAATGACACTGTCAGGAGAACAAACCCATGACCTTCAGAGTGCGAGGCAGATGACTTAACCACATTGCAACATTCTTTTTTGAGTTCCTCTTTAGCTGCATACAACTTAGAGTAATACGGTGATTCAGTGGGCCAGCATATCTTTCTGAACTGGCTGTACAGAGGACAATACTGCAGAACATGTTTAACAGCTTGTTTGCTTAGTCCACAAGTGCATAATAGTGCATAGACAACAGATTGGCCTAACAAGTAACTACTAAACAAAACTGTTTATTATACAAGACTCGCATATGTTAGCATCAACCTTGTAAACAAAGATTGTTTATGAAACAAGACTCTCAAGTGTGAGTATCAACCTTGTAAACAAAACCTGCTTATTATACTTCTTCTTCTGCGTTCATCCGGATGTTTTTTTCGGATGTGACTACGTTGTGCATGTTTACAGCAGAGCTGCGTTCTTGCGCCGTTAGGCCCACACATCCGACTTCTGCGGGCATTTGTTGACCGGGTTAACCTTCCCGGGGGTTTATTATACAAGACTCACAAGTGTAAGCATCAACTCTATAAATAAAAATTGTTTATGAAACAAGCCTCACAAGTGGAAGCGTAGTATTATGGTAACAAGTAACAATACCTTTTTGAAATGTGGGTTGATATACTTCAGCTTGTGGGGAGCAATCACGATCACCTCAAAACGTTTTAACTCCTCAGTATCATCATCATCCACTGGATTGGCTGAGGCCATCACTTTTGCTATGTTGCTTTCTATACTAGAAGCAAACACTGAAAGAAACATTTCCAATTCAATTACATATATTTTCACTCATACAATTAAGAGGAGTGGACACGGCCGAATGGATAAGAGTGCTCGCTCTTTAATAAAAACTTCCAGTGTGTTGATGCTGAGATAGTGGGTTTTACCCCTACAGTTAGACTAAAAATTTTGACTTCTTATTCTTGACTTGGGGAAATCACAAGTACCTCAGAAGATGGAGTGGGTTTGGCTGATGGCGGGGGACACTGGCAATAGGGAAAGCTAATCCACGAGCAAAAATAAGTCCAGTGCACTCTCCAGTAGTGGCAAGTAGTAGTGGCAAGTAGTAGTGGCAAGTAGTAGTGGCAAGTAGTAGTGGCAAGTAGTAGTGGCAAGTAGTAGTGGCACATGTGCAGACTACGCTTGTGTTCAAATCAAGCGAACGCAAAAAACAATATATAAAAATATATATCTATATATAAATAACATTAAGAAATGATTTTCAATTCAGTTTATCTTCTTCTTCATACTCCTTTAGATGCCCCAACCTGAATACATTTATACAAAGCAGTGGACAACTTGAAGTTGTTGATAAACCACACAGACTTTGTGACATCATTGGGTTGCACTGCAGTTTTGTCAAGCCTGTGTTTGTACATCCAACCATAACAATTATTTTTTCTAGCATGTGTGAAGTCCTTCCTTAACATGTTGTCCCCCTAAGATTACTATCTGTTTTAGGATTATCTTAATCTGGCCTTGTGCTTGATAGAGATGGCATCAACAAATAACACTGTTTAATCAACAAAATATAAGATTGTAGGCGTGTATGAGCCGGTCTCCGTGATGTAGGGCTTACGGGCACAGCTCGTAATCCTGTATACCCACGTTTGAAACACAGCTGCTTGCGACTTGGCAGCAGACCACATTGTGTTGGATTCGTGTTGGTATCGGTGCCAGTCGTTGAGAAAACAATGGCAAACTACTGAACATAAACTTGTCAAGAGACCACAGCGGCATAAATACTGGTGTTGACTGCGATGTCCTGTAAAAAGGATATGGAAAAAAAGGCTTATATGAGAATAAACCAAATGTAAGACTGAAGGTATGTATGAGAATCAACCAAATGTAAGATTGTAGGCGTGTATAAGAATCAACCAAATGTAAGACTGTAAGCGTGTATGAGAATCAACCAAATGTAAGATTGTAGGGGTGCATAAGAATCAACCAAATGTAAGACTGTAGGCGTGTATGAGAATCAGCCAAATGTAAGAAGATTCTAGGCGTGTATGGGAATCAACTAAATGCGGGAAGGAATAAAAAGTAAATGCAATCTTATAAACAGCATTAATTTCAATGCAACAACACACCTGTGACATAATTTCTATAGATATCTGTATAAATGTAGCCTCTGCTAGCTTTACGAACTTATATTCTGAAACGTCATACTGAATTTACTTATACATTCTAGCAAACCAGAAGTGTCTCGGCTCTGGCTTCTGGTTCCAACCCAACATCAAAGATCCCCAAATGTTCAAGATATATATTAATTATTATACTACTACTACTACTAGTACTACTTACCTATTTCGTTATCTTGCAATAATAATTTCGACTGAACTAAATAGCAGCGTTCAGTTTTCTCAAACTAAATATACGCACTAATATAGTCGTTTACTGCATTAAACTGTTGATTTAAGGCTTACCACAGGCAGGTCTTTGACACAGTCGTTTGACACAGATGACTTCTGCTGGGCTCTGGTTACGTCCCTTTAGAAGGCTGGTGACGTCCCCTGGTAGGATTGGTGACGTTTGGTGTGTTCATGTCCCCGTGGCATGGCAGCCTCACAGCCCAGCACGGGTACCGCTCTTGGGTGTGTAACCTAATTCCGTGGCGTAGATAAGACATCCGTAGGATTGAGCTGTGCGGAAACGTTCTGGAATGTTTGGCAGTAAATATTTTAAAAGAGAGAATTTGACATATGATATAGACATACATACACACACACGCATATATGAATTATATCATGTAATATATATTTATTAAGCCATTACCCCGTTTGGATCACAATTACTTTCAAATAATGCTAACTGTTTTAAACAGATGGAATAAATACATAAGATAGTAATTTAGTATACGAAGGAGAAAGCGCAGAATTAGCGGAAGAAAGTAACCTAGAAGGTTCAAGTTTACTAAGAGAAGTCACTAACGCTATTAAACAATATGAAGAAAGGTAAAAACAGTCGGGTCAGGTGGAATCCCGATTAAGGAATTTGAGGTACTGGGAGAATGTGGAAAATAATAATATTAACTGAAACGTCGAATGCTATAAACTATTTACAACAGTCGTTATATACTTAGTGACATGCAGAAATCTGTACCGATAACTACCCAAAAGTCCAGGGGCAATAGCTAGAGAAGAGATTCGTACAATCAACCTCATAAATCAATTCCCAAAACTGCGACTCTGAAATATGAGAAGAACAATGAAGATGTTCCCTTGTGTTCGTTGGCTTGAGCTCCAACGCGAAGTCCTGTATGTCGGATGAAGGCATCCTTTTGTCCAACATCAGTGTGATGTCATACAGGACCTGAGGTTTGCGTGCGTATCCGTTGTCCCATGTCTGACTTATCTGTGTGCAGACTGGTGGTTCCTCGCCGTACAGGCAGACGCTTTCCGACTTCGGAGGAATCGGCGATCCTACTGACTTTAGCCAGGACCCCGAAGGGACCTGTTGCCCAGGACGCTCGACGAGGACGCGTCAATAGGTCTTGACTAGTATATAACCCGGCCCTGGTGCCTTGGAAACACCTCTGCGTCTCAACAATACAGATGAAAAGCAGTATGGATTTATGGACGGAGAAGATACAAACAATTATATATACATATTATCAGGGGCGTCACGCGGGGGGTGCGGGCCGCACCGGGTGACACCATCAAGGGGTGACACCAAAATAAAAAAATTGCAAATTTGACAAAGCAGACATAGCAAAATAACAAAAATTTAACTTTGTCCGAGTTTGTCGAAGTTCTTTATTTATGTTTTACCTGAAGTATTGAAGTTATATTGTTCAATTTGTTTTCTTTCTTATGTCCTTATTAACTTTTTGACTTATTTTACAAACATTACTATATGCGATTATATATGGTACAGGAACACTCGGAAGAAGACCATGGTGAAAGTCTAGAGGGGTGACACCAAGAGTTTACCGCACTGGGTGACACCAACCCCAGTGACGCCACTGCATATTATGATCAGTCACAGAGAGATCCATGGACAAATAAAGACGCATACTTGTTCTTTATATACGAAAGCATTTGAGAAAATGAATCACAATAAACTGATCAAAATGTTGGGCTATATTAAAATTGGCGGGAAAGATCTCAGAATAATAATTTAAAAAGTAAGTACTGGAAACAAGTAGCAGCAATTAAATGGAAATTAGAGGGCAATTATGAACAGACAAAGCAAGGAGTAAGACAAGTAGTGTGTGCGTGCGCGCGGCGCGCGCGAGCGAGCGAGGGAGAGAGAGAGAGAGAGAGAGAGAGAGAGAGAGAGAGAGAGAGAGAGAGAGAGAGAGAGAGAGAGAGAGAGAGAGAGAGACCGGGTGTCTTCTTTCTGTATAACGAAGTACTAATCCGAGAAATTATAAAGAGCACAGGAATACGCGTAGAATGTTACAATATATCAGTGCTATATACTGGACACGTATTAAGGCCCGATGTATTTGTGTGTTTGTTATTTGACCTATGCTGGTTTAATATAAAATTATGAGACTTATGGTGCTATTTCATTGATTAGTTACGAATTCTGCCCATATTCCATCGTTGTCGGTTCATGAGGATGAAAGACCTGACTAAAGAAGACACCCGTTTTCTATTACGTCCTGTAGGCTCTACTTCTTTATTCTACCTAATAAGACTAAAACAATATATACAAATTCGTTTATTTATGAACTTTTATATAAACAATCTAACTTCTACATATGTCACAATATTGATAGTTGATAACTTCGGAGTTCTACAACAAATAACGGACTTTGTAGTGATAAAGAGAGCTAAAACAGACTCTCCTTGCATTTCAAGAAAACAGAAACAATGGCATGTCACAGAAATAGATAACGTCAATATGTAAAATGACAAATGCTGGAAATGTGCTTAATTAAGTTAATATTTTAAAATGATGATGGACAAAAGAAAACAGAGTAAAAACGACAAAACAAGAATATACTAAGATACATAAAGAAATAAAAGATAAATGTGTGAAGGCAAAAGAATGTTGGTTAAACGCGCAGTGCAAAAAAAAAAAAAAAGAATTAAATTCCATTAAAGATACAAAAAAATTATGCACAGACAAATCATTGAGCTCACAGGAAGAAAAATAAGAATAAATACAGGGTGTTTGAAATCAAAATCAGGAAGGATATTATTGGAGAAAGGTGCTATAATGAAGAGGTGGAATGGGTATATAAGAGAATTATGTGAAAAGGGAAGAATTAACAGAAGAAAGTAACTTAGAAGGTCCTACCTATTCTAAAAGAAGAAGTCTGTAAAACATATGAAGAAAGGAAAATCAGCTGGGCCAGATGAAATCACAATAGAAGAATTAGAAGTATTATGAGAATTTGGAGTAGATATTTTAACCAAAATGTTGAATGATATTTGCAGCAGTGGATATTTAGCCAGTGATATGCTGAAATCTATATTTATAACTGTACCAAAAAAGACCAGAAGCAGTTGAATGTGAAGATTTTCGTACAATTAACCTCATAAATCATATCACTAAACTTCTGCTCAGAATCATAATGAGAAGAACCAGAAAGAAAATAAAAATGGAAATTAGTGAAGAACAGTATGGATTTGTGGAGGGAAAGGGCACAAACAATGCAATATATATATTACGGACACTAATAGAAAGGTCAATAGAGAAATATAAAGACATATATTTGTGCTTCATAGATTATACTAAGGCATTTGATAAAGTAAAATATGATGAACTGATTAAAATGTTGGAAGATATCAACACTGATGGAAAAGATTTAAGAATAATAAAGAATATTTACTGGAACCAAGTAGCAGCAATTAAAATGGGAAATAAAGAGGGTAATTACGAACAGATAAAGCTAGGAGTACAACAAGGTGTTTCTTTTCACTCGATCTCTTCTCCCTATATAGCGAAGTAATAATGAGATAGATCAAAGAGATGCCAGGAATACTAGTTGGAGGTTATAATATAAATAATATACGCTATGCGGATGACACAGTATTGGTGGCAGATAATTCAACAGACCTACAACAATTGCTGGACATTGTAGTAACATAGAGTGCAAGGAAAGGACTCTTCTTGAATATCAAGAAAATAGAAACAATGGTGATATAAAAGAAAATGGTGACATCAAAATATGAAATAGTAATAGAAGGGGGGATTCTTAACCAATTGGATAATTTTAGATACCTAGGGACATTTATAACATCAGATGGAAGATGTACAACAGACAACAGAGATTAAAAGCAGAATAGGACAAGCAAAATCCGCATTTCAGAAAATTAAGAATATCTTATGCAATAAGTCACTGTCACTGAATGCAAGAAAGAGAGTGCTGAAATGCTATGTAGAACCAGTTTTGCTGTATGGCAGTGAATCGTGGAATGTAAATGAACAAATTAGGAAGAAATTAGAAGCAACAGAGATGTGGTTCCAGAGACGAATGTTGCGAATTTCTTGAACTGCCAGAGTAACTAACAACGACTGCCTGAGACAGGCTAATGAAACTAGAACATTATATACAACAATAAGAAAGAGACAAACAGCTTTCTTTGGTCATGTTAGTTAGTTAGTTAGTTAGTCGCAGTTCCAACTTCACAGCAACGGGTCGTCCCCATTATGCTCCATTCCTGTGCCAGTGAATATCACACAAAACGCTCCCCACTGCCCAATGTGAAAAGTGGAAAAGACAGGAGTCTCGACAAACAACAGCCCGCACAGATACACTGTGCATAATGCTGCCGCCAGAATGTCAACACAATAGTCCCCCACAAAACACCCAGTTTATCTCTGATGGAATCATGTGATGAGAGGAGAGACATTGAAGAATATCATGACAACTGGAAAGATCGAGGGGAAGAGAGGCAGAGGCAGACCAAGAGAAATGATGCTGGATGGATTGAGACGGTGGCATGGAGGAATATCATCAGCAGAGTTGATGCAGAACACCAAAGACCAAGATCTGTGGAGAGCCATGAACGCCTACGCCAGCTGGCAGGGCACTTGATGATGATGATTTAAAAAATATCTGGAGGAAAACATAACATCGGATGGAAGACGTAGAGTGAGGGTAGAACAAACGAAGCAAAGCCCGTATTTCAGAAATAAAAGTATCTTCCGCAATAAGTCTTTATTATTGAATGGCAGCTTGGCTTCGAATAACGGAAAGTGTGCGAACACATTAAAGGAGCTTGGAGGCAACGGAGAAGCTTGGAGGCAACGGAGAAGCTTGGAGGCAACGGAGAAGCTTGGAGGCAACGTAGAAGCTTGGAGGCAACGGAGAAGCTTGGAGGCAACGGAGAAGCTTGGAGGCAACGGAGAAGCTTGGAGGCAACGGAGAAGCTTGGAGGCAACGGAGAAGCTTGGAGGCAACGGAGAAGCTTGGAGGCAACGGAGAAGCTTGGGGGCAACGGAGAAGCTTGGAGGCAACGGAGAAGCTTGGAGGCAACGGAGAAGCTTGGAGGCAATGGAGAAGCTTGGAGGCAACGGAGAAGCTTGGAGGCAACGGAGAAGCTTGGGGGCAACGGAGAAGCTTGGAGGCAACGGAGAAGCTTGGGGGCAACGGAGAAGCTTGGGGGCAACGGAGAAGCTTGGAGGCAACGGAGAAGCTTGGAGGCAACGGAGAAGCTTGGAGGCAACGGAGAAGCTTGGGGGCAACGGAGAAGCTTGGAGGCAACGGAGAAGCTTGGGGGCAACAACATTCTGAGACAAATTTTACAAACACCTTAAGATTGCCACAAAAATGAGTTTAAAAGGCAAACGAATCGACTTCATAGCACCGGTGTTATCCCATATGCCTCGGTCTCTTTCCGCAGGGCGGTCTGCAAAAAGCGTCGCACAATGCATAAACTCCGTAGCTCCACCGACGACCACCTGAAGTCTCCGATAAACCCATATAAACAGTTTTAGAAATCCCCCAAAATAGTCATAGAAACGCACAGAAAACCAATCTATAACGGACAATGCAAGATATGACACAGAGACAAAGAAACGCAATCTTAAAAAGCTTGTCAACGAGAACAATTAACGTCATGAAAAACAGAAATACAAGGACCCATACAAAAATATGGTCTCAGAAAACTTGTTTCTGGCCTGCTCTTATTTATGGATGACAGTGCTTGACAATGAACACGAAGCAGTTGAGAAACTGGAGGGAGTAAAAAGAACAGAAACATATGTTAACAGATCACATGGCACAACTATAAGGTTTTAAGACAGATAAAATATTTGGAGTGTACCAACACCGGAAGTGGAGTAAAATAACTTAGCCTTCCCCAAGAACCGTCAGCAAACGCCCGAAAAGTCGCATGTGTCGGCAGAAAGGCGCAAGTTACACAGCGCATTTACGTTCAAAACAAAAACAAAATATCGGACGAAGAAGAAGAAGAAGAAGAAGAAGAAGAAGAAGAAGAAGAAGAAGAAGAAGAAGAAGAAGAAGAAGAAGAGGAATTCGCCTTAAATTAGACAGTTGTTGGCAAGAGAAAGAAAGAACGAATGAATGGCCTTTATTTTCAATGAGTCACAATTTGGGCACGCAGGTCCGTCTTACATTCAGCCCTTCCAACCACTCATCTTTCGTACATCAATTAATAAAATCTATTGCGCATGTTACATTCACATAGAAAAAAACCACCTTGTCAAATTAATGATGTTAATGTAAACAATGCATATTACCATGCTATGAGACAGACATGCAGGCAGGCAGACAAACAGACAAACATACAGATTCACTCACACATGTATAAACATATACATATGTACCTACATACACACATTCATACACACATACATACATCATTTACACAAACTTCCAGTTATGCAGAATCTCAGAAGCAGAGGGAGACAGGGAAAGATTATATATGGAAAGTTTTAGACAACAGGACAATTATAAGAAACTAACATTAGTTACATAAAATATCAGCTCCGGGTGAGAACAGGCAAGCTTCGTGCAGAGTGGCTTGCTTCGCTTCGGAGGTCACGGGTAGCAAGCATCACCTGGATCTTTTCTCCTGGGCATGACCAGTGTGCTGGGGAATGAACAGGCGGACAGATTGGCTGGCTCGGCAAAACTTGGTGGAGTATTGATGCATGACAAGGCAGACGTGGTTGCGGCCTTGTGGGAGCACGTGTACACCTCAGAGGAGCAGATGGATCACCATAGTCTGGTAAGAATGAGGCAGCGAGGTGTGACGAGGGGATCTGGCCGACGATCGACGCTCAGAGGAAAGGCGAGACGGACATATAATCAGATTGCTACTGGAACTATTAGTGTTGGAACTCTTCGCTGGCTGCTGGGATGGGGACGGAGCGCTTATGGGAATGTCCCGAATGCTGTGATGTCGGTTACTAAATCAATCAATCAATCAGCTCCGGGAAGGTAACCCGGCCAACAAATGCCTGAAGAAGTCGGACGTATCGGCCGAAAGGTGCAAATGTCGCAGCTCTACTGTAAACAGGCACACAGCAATTACGTCTAAAACAACATCCCGGGCGAACGTAGAAGAAGAAAATGTCAGCTAGCAAATGGGATTGGAGAGTTTTGGTCGCTCATGCTGGCTGGATCCAGTAAAACAAGCAAGAGGAGTTATTCTTTTGGTACACGAGAAAAAATAAATTACTTCCCTTTACTTGATTTCTCCTAAATGGCAGATCTATCTATCTATCTATCTATCTATCTATCTATCTATCTATCTATCTATCTATCTATCTATCTATCTATCTATCTATCTATCTATCTATCTGTCTGTCCGTCCGTCCGTCCGTCCATCCATCTATCCATCCATCCATCCATCTATCTATCTATCTATCTATCTATCTATCTATCTATCTATCTATCTATCTATCTATCTATCTATCTATCTGTCCGTCCGTCCGTCCATCCATCTATCTATCTATCTATCTATCTATCTATCTATCTATCTATCTATCTATCTATCTATCTATCTATCTATCTATCTGTCCATTCATCCATCCATCCATCTATCCGCCCGCCCGCCCGCCCGCCCGTCTGTCTGTCTCTCCGTCCATCCGTTTGTCTGTTTGTCTATCTGTCTATCAGTCTGCTGCCTGCCTGCCTGCCTGTCTGTCTTTCTGTCTGGCTGCCTGCCTGCCTGTCTGTCTGCCTGCCTGCCTGTCTGTCTGTCTGTCTGTCTGTCTGTCTGTGTAACTGTATTGCTCTGTGCTCTCTTATCAGTTGTCCATCTCTGTTTCCTTCCCTCTCGCTCCTTATGTATGAGCAAGGATATATGGGCGTCTGTGTGTGTATCTCTCTCTCTCTCTCTCTCTCTCTCTCAGAGAGAGAGAGAGAGAGAGAGAGAGAGAGAGAGAGAGAGAGAGAGAGAGAGAGAGAGAGAGAGAGAGAGAGAGAGAGAGAGAGAGAGGGAGACATGAAGAGAGAGTTCATGTATGTATGAGTAAATATTCGTTAATCTGTTTTTGATTTTGAGTGGGTATATGTGTATGCGAAGAAGTGTGTATTTGTTACTTATTGAGTGGGTGTATAACTGTGCAAGTTGTGTACATGCTTTATGTATATATGAATATCTATATGCAGGTATGTACGTATGTGTTCATTATATATATATATATATATATGTGTGTGTGTGTGTGTGTTTGTGTGTGTGTGTGTGTGTGTGTGTATGTGTGTGTGCCTGCCAGCCTTCCCGTATCATAACATGGTAACATGCATTGTTTATGTTTAAAGCATTAATTTGACAATGTTCTTTCTATGTGAATGTAACATGCACAATAAATAATTGATGTACGAAAGATGTGTGGTTGGAAGGGTCGAATGTAAGACGGGCCTGCGTGACCAATTTATGACCCTTTGAATATAAAGTTAGTTCGTTCTGCCTGCCTCTCTTTCGTAATGTGTGCTTCTCTGTCAGCCTATCATTATATTGCTCTACCCGTCTGCCTATCCGTTTTTCCTAAGTGTCAGTGTCTATATTTACCACCATTTCTATTTATCCATCTATATCTTTCCCCCCTCTCTCTCTCTCTCTTCTCTCTCTCTTCTATATCTAATTGAAATCATGCGATCTAACACAATGTACGCAACCGCGCCCCATCTTTTGAGTTTCTGCAACAGCCGTTTCGAGGCCCACATCTCGGAGTGTTGCTCTATGTCGTCTATCTCCTACTTGAAATCTCCCTCTTCTCGTTTCTGCGTCACCCCCCTAAGTTTACTGTCACTAAATGCATGGGCGAATTGTATGCCAAAGTCCAGGCGATGTCAGAGATTTAGATAGCATTGTTGACAAATGAAAAGCCATCTCTTCATTTAACCACATCGAGAAAGTTAGTTCAAGGCAACAAAAAACAATAAAAAGCACTATAATGGGCTGTGCCGCGAATGGATACTGGTTCCATCTCAACAGTTATCAAAGAGTTGGTTAGGCAAGATAGCGCAACTGCATGGCAGAAATTTGCGAATGAAAGCTTCACATTTAGAACTACGACGCAGTGGTTCTCAAGCTCGTCTCTTGTGTGGGTCTTTTAACTCATTCTGTGCCATGCATTTACTGAGTTGAGTTGAGTCAAGAACCGACGTCACCACACACGGGGAATTCCCATACGTTCTCCGTCCCCATTTTCAACAACAAGCGAAGAAGCCCAGTATTAATGTTACCAGCTGCAATTTGATTATGTGTATGTCTGGCCTTCGTCTAGGTACTGTGTCGGCCAAATCCTCTGGTCACTCCCTGCAGCGCCATTTTCCAGGTAATGATATCATCATCATCATCATCATCATCATCATCATCATCATCATCATCATCATCATCATCATCATCATCATCATCATCATCATCATCATTTACCTTGCAAAGCTGCGGGAGGGGGGGGGGGAGGGGGCATGTCTTTCCACAAATGTTGGTATTTGACACTCTAAATCAGCTCAGCTGATAATATTCTTCCTACCATCGTCTTAGAAAATCAAGCACTAATTTCTCTCGATCCACCATTGCCTTTTCTGGTGCAAATCTTTCAAATAGTCACCATATTTCTAAAGTCCCAGGTGAGTTCGCCTTATCAGGTCTGCTCATCATCAACTGCATTCCCAACTGGCGAAGGCGATTATGCTTATTCACATCTTGGGATTTGTATAAACACATATAAATCCATGCGCTGACACCTTTCCGATCAGGACACAAGGCTATTGAGACTCTTCTCTCTCTCTGTCTTCCTCTAACTCTCTTCCGTCAAAGCTTCCAGTTGTCACATAATGTTTCAGTTATTATCTTCTTATAATATGACGAGAACATACTAAACAATCTTGCATTTCCTTTGCATATCTTGCATTTCCTCCTCCTCCTTATCATCATCATCATCATCATCATCATCATCATCATCATCATCATCATCATCATCATCATCATCATCATCATCATCATCATCATCATCATCATCATCATCATCATCATCATCATCATCATCATCATCATCATCATCATCATCATCATCATCATCATCATCATCATGATGTGCCATGCCGGTAAGCGTGGGCGGTCATGCTTTGCCATCTTACACGACCACCAGAGCCATAGATCAGCTCTGTTTTTGTCCCGAGCATGCCACGTGGTCATGCCATCCAGATATTTACTTCTCTGCCTTACTCTTGTTCTTGTCTCCTCAGCCTTGCCAATTGTCACCATGTTCTCTAGTTTATTTCTTCTCATCAATCAATCAATCAATCAATCGATCAATCAATCAATCAATCATGTGCCATGCCGGAAAGCGTGGGCAATCATGACTCGCCATTTCACTCGATCACCAGAGTCGTGGATCAGCTCAGTAGTTCCTGTCTCGACCATGCCATGTGGCCAAGCCATCCAGGTATTTACTTCTCGGGCTTTCTCTTGGTCTGTTCCTCTTCTCATAATGTGCCCAAATAAATTTGACTGTCTACTAACTGGGAAATTAGGCGTAGACCTAATCTATTCCCTGAAAAAAAATTATATTTCTTGTCACTACTGAAGTTCTGTTACGAGAGCAAAAGGACATTTGATAAGTAAATGACGACATCACAGACATTGTTGTCACACTGAATGACACGATCTTGTGCCACATATGGGACGCTGGAACACCAACTATTTCTTCCCACGACGCTTGACAGTGAAAGTGGAAGATGATGATTATGCTGACTTCATGAAAACGCTGTACCATACGCGGATGGCAGGTTCGAATCGCAGTGTGGCCACTATAGCTTTCAATTCTTATATTCTCTAGTTTGTTCTTTACTTATTTCATTGCCTCACTTTAGGTGCTAATCAATACCAGATAATTTATATCGCAAGTTATTTCAAATTCTCCAATGATTCCCTAAACATTTATATGAGAATATGGTTTGAAAGGGCTCACGGTTACCCAGGGGTAAGAGCCGCCCCATGAGGTTCCACGCCCCTATATGTCATTCTATTCCGCTGTAATACGTAATTAACATTCGGCATTTACACATTGCTCGATGCGGAACTGAGTTACTATCTAATGACGTACTCTTTGCTTTGGTTCTCTTGAAATAAATCTGCATACACCCACTCTTAGCACTCAAAAATCCCCCAAAAATTATTGTCAGAAGAGCATTCATCACATCTGCGTCTCGCTTACTCTTTTCTATTTTGTATTTGGTTTATGTTTTGTTTATTTATTTCTTAATTTCAGACACCAACATCACCCATCGTTCTGCCAAGCTGTACATTTTAATGCTTATCTCCCTTGCTCATCAACTGCAACGGGTGGTGGGAACAAAACGTATTGCATAGACAGTGATGTTATCTTTCAGTCGAATGAAAACTAAACTATATTTTGAATAACCCCCTTCCCCCTAAATAAATAAAACATTTTCTAAGGCACGTTTTCAGCAAATACTTTAGAATGTCCTGGGTTGCAACTTAACATTTCAGTGGCTCACAATTGTGCAGAATTGCACCCCTACTGATCAAGGGGTAAAAACGGATTCTGCGTTTTCCATACGTTTAAATACCCCACCATCCCTATTAGTGTAGAAATGCAGTGTTCAGTCTTCATACTTGATACATCTTATTGACTTGAATGCATGCTGTGTGAAGCGACGCGCTATGATATTTGGTAGAGTGTATCCGTGCTTTATGGACATGCTTGTCTTTGTCTAAGGCTTTTAGGAGTTCCTTTATATCAAAGTTAGTGAAAAGTGTGTCGAGGTCACAGGATAAGGATGTCGAGGATATGCAGTATAAATGGATACATTATACACAATGTTTCATGTATTTGCCAGCAGATCTGGAACGAGGATATACTACAAGTCCTTTACATTCACAATGCTGCGATTGCAACGATTAATATTCTGAATTAGGTATATCCAGTTGCGGTTCGCGGATCCAATGCGGTCCCTTATGTCGCTGTAAGCAGATATTGAGATTG
The DNA here is from genome assembly GCA_014155875.1 of Cepaea nemoralis. Taxonomy (NCBI): domain Eukaryota; kingdom Metazoa; phylum Mollusca; class Gastropoda; order Stylommatophora; family Helicidae; genus Cepaea; species Cepaea nemoralis. Next base: position 23,301 of record JACEFZ010027313.1, on the reverse strand, counting down.
TAGTCGATGGTTAAGAGGCTCGCTTGATATATCGTGGGGCGTGCTCTTCTTCAGTTGATGTTGTTGTCTAACTATGTTGATTCGATTTGTTTATTCTTGTACGGCTTGATGAATAGGGGACTGATGATGTCTAAGTTGTTGTTGTTGTTGTTGTTGTTGTTGTTGTTGATGTTGATTCGTGTTGTTCATTCTTGTGCGGCTTGATGAATTGGGAACTCGTAATGCCTAAGTTCCGTTCGTGTGTCACTGGGACCCATAACGGAAGCAACGAATTGTAATACTGTAATAACAGCAGGGTAGTGGGTCCGTGCAGTTGAATCAACGTTGCCTTCTCGTTCAGAAAACAATAGCAAGCTACCGAAATCGCATGGTAAATCAATCTGGGATTGGGGGGGGGGCGGAAAAAAGAGGGGTGGGGGGAATTAACGTCCTGATCAGAGCACGTAACTTTCAGAACCTACCATGCATGTTGTTAGAGGCAAGTAATGAGGGCTGTATTGGGACTAGGGACCTTATCAAGAAGACAACTTTAGCTACAAAATCCAACAACCACGAAAATGTCTAAAGAAAAGGAAAGAGAAACAACCCAACCAGGCAAGTTGAAAAGAGACACTATAGAAAAGGGTTTCATGAGAGCTCGCTGAGAGCCTGTGTTCCCCTTGGAGATAGAAGACAGGAGGAGGAGGACGCCCCACAGACAAGTTTCTGTCCAGGATGCCCCACAGACTAGTGTCTGCCCAGGATGCCACACGGACTAGTTTCTGCCCAGGGTACCCCACAGAATAGTTTCTGTCCAGGATGCCCCACAGATTAGCTTATGCATAGGGTGCCCCACAGATTCGCTTATGCACAGAATGCCCCATGGGTTAGTTTCTGCCCAGGATGTTCCACAGACTAGTTTTTGCCCAGGACGCATCACAAATTAGTTTCTGCACAGGATGCGTCACAGATTAGTTTCTGTCCAGGATGCCCCACAGATTAGTTTCTGCCCAGGACGCCCCACATATTATTTCCTGCCCAGAACACCCCACAGATTAGTTTCTGCTCAGGATACCCCACAGATTCACTTATGCACAGGATGCCCCAGAAGTTAGTTTTTGCCCAGGATATCCATGAGACTAGTTTCTCCCCAGGATGCCCCACAGATTAGTTTCTGTCCAGGACGCCCAACAGATTAGTTTCTGTCCAGGATGCCACACAGATTAGTTTCTGTCCAGGATGCCCCACAGATTAGTTTCTGTCCAGGATGCCCCACAGATTAGCTTATGCACAGGATGCCCCACAGATTAGCTTATGCACAGGATGCCCCACATACTATTTTATGCCCAGTATGCCCCACACATTAGCTTATGCACAGGATGCCTCACAGGTTAGTTTCTGCCCAGGATGCCCGACATACTAGTTTATGCCCAGTATGCCCCACACATTAGCTTATGCACAGGATGCCTCACAGATTAGTTTTTGCCCAGAATGTCCCTCAGACTAGTTTCTGCTACGATGCACCACAGACTAGTGTCTGCCCTGAATGCCCTACAGACTAGTTTCTGCCCAGGATACCACACAGATTTGTTTCTGCCAAGGATGCCCCACAGATTAGTTTCTACCCAGGATGCCACACAGATTAGTTTCTGCCCTGAATGCCCTACAGACTAGTTTCTGCCCAGGATACCACACAGATTTGTTTCTGCCAAGGATGCCCCACAGATTAGTTTCTACCCAGGATGCCCCACAGAAGAGTTTCTGCTAGGTTACCCAACAGACTAGTGTCTGTCCGGGACGCCCAAAGTCTAGTTTCTGTCCAGGATGCTCCACAGACTAATTTCTGCCCAGGATTCCCCACAGATAAGTTTCTGCCCAGGATGCCCAACAGACTTGTTTCTTCACAGAATGCTCCACAAAGTAGTTTATGCCCAGGATGCCCCACAGATTAATTTCTGCCCATGACTCCCCACAGATTAGTTTCTGCCCAGGATGCCTCGCTGACTAGTTTCTGCTCAGGATGCCCTACTGACTAGTGTCTGCCCAGGAGGTACTTCATTTTTAATTCACCGCGATGTTATTGTTAGCACTGACTTAGAGATGGTAGGGTCGTCAATTTTCAAAATAGGAATATAGGGATTGTTTGCGGCAAGATGTATCAAAAACCGCATGTCATTGGCTTCTCAAACTGTCCCCCAGAGATACATCAAAGATGAGAGCAGACAGATGGAACATACACAAGATAAGACGAGTCACACAAGATATAGTTTTACACGCCGACGACAGTGAGGGTCTTTCGGGCCCAGAAACACTGATTGCATACAACGATCGGTCCAGCAGTCCACCACACACTTCACCTGGAAGTGACTGACAACACATTCAATTTATATGATTCTTTATTACACAGTTTTCCACTTCTCACAAATGACCGCATCCCATACACACGTTGCACAGTATATCAATACACCCCTATACCCACTATGGAATCACCCTGATGCCACGGGATTTCCCGGGAACTTCAGTGATTCCAGTGATCCATCCATCCATCATGTGCCATGCCGAGAAGCGTGTGCGGTCATGAATGGCCATTTCACTCGATCACCAGAGTCGTAGATCAGCTCAGTGTTCCTGTCTCGACCATGCTATGTGACCAAGCCATCCAGGTATTTACTTTTCGGTCTTCCCCTTGGTCTGATCCCTTCGATCTTGCCAGTTGTCATCAAGTACTCCAATTCATTTCTTCTCATAACATGTCCAACAAATTTTGACTGCCTACGTCTAATTTCTCTAATCAATTTACGATTTTTATTTGTTTCCTGTAGTACTTGGTCATTTGTTTTAGCCATTGTGTCCGTGGAATTCTTTTCATTCTCCTCAGAAACCACATTGCAACAGCCATCAGATGTTTTTCAGCTTGACTGCTCATTGTCCAAGTTTCACATCCAAACAAAAGTATAGGCTCTATGTAGTACCTCAACACTCTTTTTCTCGTTTCAGTTGACATCTTTTTATTTGTCAGTATGTTTTTTCATCTTGCTAAAGGCTACTTTCGCCATGGCGATTCTTGTTCTAATCTCTTTAAGGCATCTCCCCTCAGATGTTATGACTGTTCCGAGATAACTGTACCGATTCACTTGTTGAAGAATATTCTCATTTACTTGTATATTACATTGTGGCACTTCTTTCTTCCTAGTGACGACCATAATCTGTGTCTTTTTACAATTTAATTAATAACCCCAGTGATATGTGGTGGCTATTGGACGTAACATTCGAAAGACAATCAGCGAAAGAAACGTTGAAAATCCACTTTTACGGTGATATGTGGAGGTAATTGGAAGTAATCTCGAAAGTAAATCAATAAAATAAGTGTTGAAAATCCACACCCACAGAGATATTCGGAAGCAATTCGAAGTTAACCCCGATAGGTAATCATGAAAGTTCACAATGACAGTGATATGTGGAAGCACTTGGATGGAAAACTCAAGGGGAAATCAATAAAAGAAGCGAAGAAAATCCACTTTGACAGTAATATGTGGAGGCACGTGACAGTAACACCCGAAAGGCAATCAAGGAAAGAAGCGCTGAAAACGTTGAAAACAAACTCTCACAGTGATATGTGGAGGGAATTGGAAAAAACACTCGAAATTCAATCATGGAGATACTTGTATGTGACTGACGTGCTCAGACATCATTCTACCGATCTGAAGAGTTCGCCATGCACTTTAGCGAAAGTTTGGGTACATTCATGGACGCAGACAATGGACTTTAAACTTCCATAATTTGGTTAGGGAAGCAAGATGAAATTCCTTCTTTAGGGATTCAGTATTGTGATATTTTAAGACGGCCAGGGGCAACGCTTTAAAGACACTCTGAAAATCTCACTCAATGCTTTTGGAATTCATCGTGACACCTGGGAGACTGCAGCCAGAGACCGAAATTCGTGGCGTGCATCATTACGCAAGGGTGCAGTCACGTTTGAGGCAACCAGGACTGCAAGAGCTGTGAAGAAAAGGCAGGACAGAAAAACCACTGCAGGAAATCCTCCTCCAGAAACGTCAAGCAATATTTGTCCACATTGTCAAAGAACATTTCGAGACAAAATAGGCCTTATCAGCCATCTTAGAACTCACGGCTCCGTACTTTAAACCCCACTGGATGAAATGAATGGTCATCAGTATTCTTGATGGACAAACAACAATAACAACAACAACAATTGTGATATTTTAGCAGGACTATAGGAGAAGGCTTATACATATACAAATTGATCCATTAGGACACTCCCTATGTTACCCTTAGAATGAAGTGCCTGTTAATATAATTATTATTAACAAGTATAAAGCGGGCGCGTTGGTGCAACAGTTACGGAAGTGTCAGTGACAACTGGCATAAACGCAGTCGGACCGCGTTAGATTCCTGAGCTCGCCGCTGGCTATGGGAGGGAAAGACTGATCACCTATTCTTCCGCGCACTCGGGTCTGCAAAATGTGATGGTCCGAGGATGGCATAGACCCATAGTTAGCTCCTACTACGGGTTATTTTTTGTTTGTTGTAACAATTATGCTAACTTCCCTCAACATGTATGTAGTGTTACAAATATTTAACAACTGGTCTAGGGAATTTAGTACAATCACGTGAAGTGAACAGCCAACAACAGAGGTGGGAATGGATTTAAACATCTACCACCCAAGTAAACAGTTTTGAAGATGTCTGCTAATCCACTGATACAGCTGTCCTCTCTTTTCCTTAATTCTCAAAATTACTTATTAAGAATATTAACTACTCGTAGTAACCATGACTCAGTAACAACTTAATCATAATACAATTGGAGATAATACTGGTGATAACTGAAGATAATAAACGATTCTTCTTCTTTTCGTTCATCCGGAGTGTTTTTTCAGATGTGATTGCGGTGTGTCTGTTATGCGCCCTTGGGCCGAAACCCGTAGGCCAACACATCCGACTATAGCGTGCTTTTTTGACCAGGTAGCATTCCTGGGTAAACGATTCAATAATTTACAACTGGAGATAATAAAAAAAACTCTATAATTAACCATAATACAGTTACAACTGGAGATAATTTAAAAAAAAGTTAGTTGCATATCATTTACAGGACGTAGCAGTCAACTCCAGCATTTTTGAGCTGTTTGTGATTCCTGACTAAGCTTACGTTCAGTAGTTTGCCATTGCTTTCTGAACGACCGGCACTCATACCATTTTATAGAAACCGACGCAAGGCGGTCTGCTTCAGAATCGCCATCAGTTTCGAATGCGGGATTCAGGATTACGAATTCCATCCCTAACTTCTTCGCAACAGAGCTGGCAAGAAAGAGGGGAAAGAAATGGGAGGGGCGATAAAGGGAATTGTATGGGAAGAAAGGGAGGGGTGGTAAAGGGAACTGTATGGGAAGAAAGGGGAGAGGCTATAAAGGGAATTGTATGGGAAGAAAAGGGGAGAGGCGATAAAGGGAATTGTGTGGGAAGAAAAGGGGAGGGGCGATAAAGGGAATTGTATGGGAAGAAAAGGGGAGGGGCGATAAAGGGAATTGTATGGGAAGAAAAGGGGAGGGGCGATAAAGGGAATTGTATGGGAAGAAAAGGGGAGGGGCGATAAAGGGAATTGTATGGGAAGGAAAGGCGAGGGGTGATAAAGAGAATTGTATGGGAAGAAAAGGGGAGGGGCGATAAAGGGAATTGTATGGGAAGAAAAGGGGATGGGCGATAAAGGGAACTGTATGGGAAGAAAAGGGGAGGGGAGTTAAATGGAACTGTATGGGAAGAAAAGGGGACGGGAGTTAAAAGGAACTGTATGGGAAGAAAAGGGGAGGGGCGATAAAGGGAATTGTATGGGAAGAAAAGGGGAGGGGCGATAAAGGGAATTGTATGGGAAGAAAAGAGGAGGGGCGCTAAAGGGAACTGTATGGGAAGAAAAGGGGAGGGGAGTTAAAGGGAACTGTATGGGAAGAAAAGGGGAGGGGCGATGAAGGAGACTGTATGGGAAGAAAAGGGGAGGGGAGATAAAGGGAACTGTATGGGAAGAAAAGGGGAGGGGAGTTAAAGGGAAATGTATGGGAAGAAAAGGGGAGGGGAGTTAAAGGGAAATGTATGGGAAGAAAAGGGGAGGGGAGTTAAAGGGAATTGTATGGGAAGAAAAGGGGAGGGAAGTTAAAGGGAATTGTATGGGAAGAAAAGGGGAGGGGAGTTAAAGGGAACTGTATGGGAAGAAAGGGGCGATAAAGGGAACTGAGTGAGAAGACGGGGAAGGAGCAGTAAAGGGAACTGAGTGGGAACAAAGGGGAGGGACGATAAAGGAAACTGAGTTTGGAGAAAGGGGAGGGGCGGTAAATGGAACTGAGTGGGGAGAAAGGGGAGTGGCGGTAAAGGGAACTGAGTGGGAACAAAGGGGAGGGATGATAAAGGAAACTGAGTGTGGAGAAATGGGATGGGCGCTATAGGAACTGAGTGGGAAGAAAGGGGAGGGGCGGTAAAGGGAACTGAGGGGAAGAAAAAGAGAGGGGCGAGAAAGGAAACAGAGTGGGAAGAAAGGGTATGGACTGTAAATAGTATTTTAAGGCGAAGACCTTTTAGATTTCACTCCAACAGCAGTGCTTGCCGAGGGACTACCTTCACCTTTGCCTAAAGTAAGATGAACCTGAAACGTTAGGGGACGTAGACACACATGATCCATCCTCTCCTTTTCCTTCTTCGTTCCTCTTTCGCGAGTAGTGCGTCATACATATTTATGCACCTCAAAGACGAGTGTCATGTCATAGAAATATATTAATTAATTGCACATGTATAAAAATAAGAATAGACGCTAAATAAATAATATTTCACGCTCCAGAAAACATTAAGATTGGACGCACCGTCGGCGTGTAATAAAGACACGTCACGGGCGTGGTCAATTGACAAACCTGAGTATGCAATCTCACTTGAGGCATGGAACACATAGACATCAACACGTTTGTTAGAAACCCCACAGATCGTGCTTACGGCTAGGGGTGGAAACGGCTACCAATGGGTCCCAGGGCATCAATTAGTTTACTAGGGAACTCTGCCGGCAGCTAGGATAATGTATGCATGCCTTTGAAGATATTCATTCATTCATTCTGTAGCATGTCCTTTGCATAACCTCGCTCCCATAACAACCTTCCGGAAAGCCTCTCGATCATAAGCAAGATATCCCAAGTCCGATACACCCATCTGGAGATCATCCGCCACATCCTGCACCCATCTTCTCTTTGGCCTTCTTCTTTCTCTCTTCCCAGGCATATACCCCTCCATTATTGTTCTCTCCAAACTTTCGTGACGTTTCAAGTGACCAAAATATTTCAATTTTCTTTGTTTTATCGTCATTAATAGCCAACCTTCTTCAATATTCATCTCTTGAAATATGGATACATTTGCTATTTTCTTTACCCAAGATATTCTTAGAACTCGTCTATAACATTTATATTCAAAGGCATGTATGCGCTGTTCAGCTTGTTTAGTAAGTGTCCAGATCTCACAGGCGTATGTTGCAATGGGAAAGATGCATGCTCTTTAAAATCTAATTTTTGTAGTTCTGTCTGTCCCACTCCATAATTTATCCAATTGTTTTAGTCTTTGAAGAGCAATTGATAGTCATCGTTTAATTTCTTTCATTGTGTCACCGTTGTTGGTAATCAACGACACAAGATATTCAAAATTCTCCACCATCTCATATTTCTTTCTCCATAATGCTCAGGATAATGCTCGCTCGGGTGATGTGATTATCTACACAAATGGGTCGGTGTTGAGAGGTAGGAGAAGTGCCTGCGGGTTCTTGGCAAAAGCTAATGGTCGACGTTTGGCGCAGGAGAGCCTGTCATATGATACCACAACATCTAGCTTAAGAATGGAGGTGGAGGCGGTCAATGCAGCTTTCCGCTGGATGGAGAATACGACACACACACACACACACACACACACACACACACACACACACACACACACACACACAAACACACACACACAAACACACACACACATCATAATTGTAACTGACCCAGAAAGCATGCTGAGGAAGGTGAGGACATGAAAGCTTCGGGCAGAGTGGCTCGCTTCGCTTCGGAATGTCACGGGTGGCAAGTATCGCCTGGATCTTTTCTCCGGGGCATGCCGGTGAGCTGGGGAATTAACAGGCGGACAGACTGGCTGGATCTGCAAAACTTGGTGGAGTATTAATGCATGATAAGGCAGACGTGGTTGCGGCCTTGTGGGAGCACGTGTACACCTCAGAGGAGCAAATGGATCACCATGGTCTGGCAAGAATGAGACAGCGAGGAGTGACGACGGGATCTGGCTGACGCTCGACGCTTAGAGGAAAGGCGAGACGGACATATAATCAGATTGCTACTGGTACTCTTGGTGTTGAAACTCTTCGCTTGCTGTTGAGGATGAGGACGGAGCGCTTATGGGAATGCCCCGAATACTGTGATGTCGGTTCCTAAATCAGTCAATCAATCAATCAATCAATCTTTCTCCATAGTAGTTTTATCTGTATGCATTATCTTTGTTTTTACTATGTTAAGATATAAGTTGTGATTTTCACTATTCAATTGGGTTGAGGCTATTAGGTTTTCTATACCAGTCTGTGTTGTGGATAGCAATACTGTATCATCAGCATATCGAATCTCTGGCCAACAAGAGAAACCAAAACCGTAAACCGAGGAATAATTAACTAACTAGGTAACTTAACGGCTAAGAATGTAATGATCTGTTCAAATATTGGTTCATTGGCACCTTCATGACAGATGATAGTTTGTTACATTGTGCTTCAAAAAGGCTTAATAACTATCTTATACAACCCATGGTGGTGGCGATTGTGACTGATTAGACCAATTCGAGCTGTAATAACTTACACTATCTTATGTCTCGCACGCTCAGTGTGTGACTTATCTGCAATCTTCTCCTTTGCCTTTATTCCATTTCTGATATTTGCCCTCCATGCAACACGTTCAGCGTCGACTTGCTCCCAATGTGCATTATCAATGCATGTACCATTCATGTCCCACTTACACACATCTTTGTATCGTAGTAGAGGCCGACTCTGAGATCTCTTACCTATCTGTAATTCACCAAAAAAAGATGCCCTTTGGTATTCTACCATCATCCATCCTCCTAACGTGTCATATCCATCTAAGTCTACGAAGACTGAGCATGGAATAAACCGTCACACAACCTGATCTTTCCAAATACTCTCCTAAGTTTTGTCTTGGACTTCAACCTCTGAGCATTGTAGAGGCCGTCATCTGAGCGTGAGTGAATGTATATATCACCATCCTGATGACGAAAGGCATATTTCAATAGACAGTTCTGTTAAAAAAAAACTATCTACGTAACTTAACTAATTACGCAGCTAACTAACTAACTAACTAACTAACTAACTAACTAACTAACTAACTAAGAAGCTAACTAACTAACTAACTAACTAACTAACAAGCTAACTAACTAACTAACTAACTAACTATCAAGCTAGCTAGCTAACTAACTAACTAAATAATTAACTAACAAGCTAACTAACTAACTAACTAACTAACTAACAAGCTAACTAACTAACTAACTAACAAGCTAGCTAGCTAGCTAACTAACTAACTAACTAACTAATTAACTAACAAGCTAACTAACTAACTAACTAACAAGCTAGCTAGCTAGCTAACTAACTAACTAACTAACTAATTAACTAACAAGCTAACTAACTAACTAACTAACTAACAAGCTAGCTAACTAACTAACTAACTAACTAACTAACTAACAAGCTAGCTAACTAACTAACTAACTAACTAACAAGCTAACTAACTAACTAACTAACTAACAAGCTAGCTAGCTAACTAAATAACTAACTAATTAACTAACAAGCTAACTAATTAACTAACTAACTAACTAACTAATTGACTGACTAACTGACTGACTGACTGACTGACTGACTGACTGACTGACTAACTAACCATCTAACTCATTAGGTATGTAGTTTGGTAGCCCATAAACTGACTGGGTAACTAGCTGACTAAGAATGTAACTAACTAACTATCTAACTAACCAATTAACTAACTAACTCATTAGGTAGGTAGGTTGGTAACTCATTAACTGACTGGGTAACTAGCTGACTAAACATGTAGCTAACAAACAAACAAACAAACAAACAAATAAATAAACTAACTAATTAACTAATTAATAAACTAACTAGCTAACCATTTAACTAACTAACCAGCAAGACATCCTGGTATTCAATTAATTAACTGTGTAAATAACTGCCTCCGCCTGTTCACCAACACACAATTACCAAACATTTTCTGTTGTAATATAATTTTGTGACGAGGTTGTAGTAGATCGATAGAACACACGCCAACTGCCGTAGCAAGCGTGCGGTTCGAACTTGCGTTAAGCGTATCGTGTCCTTGCTACAATCAACAAAACAATATGGCCGGGATTATGCCCACACAATGAGAACTGTGCAACCGAGGGCAGGAGCGTTCACCATATCCCCCCATGAATGACAACAGCATCTGTATTCCTCTTGCACTGTTCATGGAAATCAACTCCAGAGTAAGTCGTTAAAACATGGCTTACGGAAAGAAAACAAAAAATCAACACGGACAATCACACAAGACAATTAACAAATGTGTTTCAGACATATCCTAATTATACTTTGTTCTGCGTGGATAAAAAGTTATTGTTTTTGGATATTAAGAACTAACATTATGGTTTCATTTGTCTTTTGATTTTGTTCTTATTTCAGTGCAGCTTGGGTGTGGTTTTTGTCATGTGATTCTTTGCGGTTCGGGAGCGTTGTGGCGAAAGCGCGGCCATTATTGAAACCTCTGGCTCTTTTTGCGCCATCCTTTATTTGGCTGGGAGAGAATCATGGCAAATTATTTCGAAATAACCCAAGTATTAATGACGCCCAGGGGTTCTTTCGGCTATAGATTGCCGTGATAAAAAAAGAAGTCCCCAAAAGAGGTGGGCAACCCAAGGATACTTTGGAAAGCCTGCGGTTTACCCTCAAAGGTTACAGACGCATGAATGATAGTGTCCCTTTTGTGTCCAAATGTCGTTGTTTCTATATGGCGGAGCTACCAGCTCGGCGCGTGTCCCAGCGGGTGCTTAGAATGAGACGCTGAGTTTCTCATATCGTAGCTTTCAGCGCGCTCAATTATTAAACAACTTTTCACAAAATTATTTTTATGCACCTTCAATTTGCCTACAAAATTATTTTAATATTCGGCTTCTTTTAATAAAACATTTCCCTTCAAGATATCGAAGACAGTTCTTATTGTGCATTATTCTCGCTGGCTACTATGTATATTACCACATTTCAATGGCTTTTAAAAAATAGATCGTTTCCAAAAAATGTGTTTTCATGGAACAATTACAGGCAGGTGTTTCAGAAGCAAATACACATCAACAGAAGGATGAAGATTTAATTGGTTATTCAGGATGTCTTATCTGAGTGATTCTAATATCCCCAAGCGTAGCGTCACATGGAAGCCCCTAAATCTTTAATGGATTAGATATGGAAAATGGCTATTACCCCGTCGGTCATTGTGCGCCGTGTTTGGACAGTCGTCAACCGTGGTAGAACAGAACAAAATTGCCTTCTGCTAAATACTGGCTTCTTCTGCTGCAACCTGCGTTTGTGCTTCTTTTAAATATAAAACAGAAGCAGTGCCAGCAAGATGTTTTGCCTTCTAATACGAGGGGCATGTAGACGAACGTTTCGATATTCATACTCTTCTTCAGACAAAAGTAATAACAATTAGCACATCCGGCTGGAGGTAATATTCTTTCTATGCTGCCGTTTTATCGTCCAATGGATCAAAGGACTCACGCCAAGAAATTACGATATCCTTTGTTATCTATTGTAGTTCCTTCAATGCCTCACTCATCTCTCTCTCTCTCTCTCTCTCTCTCTCTCTCTCTCTCTCTCTCTCTCTCTCTCTCTCTCTCTCTCTCTCTCTCTCTCTTGAGTGGATGCATAACTGCGATAGTTTGTGTAAATAATGTAAGTACGTATGCAGGTATGTATGTATGTGTTCATGCATGAGCTTGTGTATATGTATGTCTGGCTGCCCCACTGTTTCATAACATGGTAATATGCATTGTTCATTTTCACAGCTTTCACTATGTTTTTTTTTCTTCCTATAACCATGTCTATGTCTATGTGAATCGGTCTCTGTGGCTAAGGGCTTGCGAACACGGTTTGTGAGCCCGTATACCCGGGTTCGAAACACAGCGGTGCTGGTTTTTTCGAAAAAGGTACAGGGGCCGGTCGTTCAGAAAGCAATGGCAAACTACTGAACGTAACTATTGCCTAGTACATCAACAGCAGCTGAAAATGCTGGTGTTGACTGCAACGACCCGTAAGGGACACGCAACAACAAAAAAATGTGAATGTAACATGCACAATAGATAATTCATGTACGAAAGATGACTGATTGGAAGGGCCGAATACAAGACATGCTTGCGTGCCCAATTTGTGACCCTTTGAAAATAAAATTCGTTCGATTGTTCTCTCTCTCTCTCTCTCTCTCTCTCTCTCTCTCTCTCTCTCTCTCTCTCTCTCTCTCTCTCTCTCTCTATTTCTCTCTCTCTCTCTCTCTCTCTCTCTCTCTCTCTCTCTGTGGGTTCTGTGTGCGTGGATGGGAGGTGTGTGTTTGTGAATGGGGGATGTGTTGGTGGGTGGAGATGTGTGTGTGGGATGTGTGTATGGGTGGGGAGATTGTGTGTGGGTGAGGCTGTGTGTGTATATGGGTTGGGGTGTGTGGTTAAGGATGTGTGGCTGGGGGATGGGTGGGTGGAGGATGTGTGGTTGGGTAGAGGATGTGTGGGTGGGTGATTGTATATGAGTAAGGGTGTGTGGTTAAGGGATGTTTGGTTGGGGGATGGGTGGGTAGAGGATGTGTGGGTGGGTAGAGGATATGTGGGTGGGTGAGTGTGTGTAGGTTAGGAGATGGTAGGGGATGTTTGTAGGGGTTGGCTCGGGATCTGTGAGTGGGCTGGGGGAGATGGGAGATTATGTGAGTGGGTGCGGAATTTGTGTATGGGTAGGTGCGGGATATGTGAGTTGGCGGGGAGATGTGTGTGTGTCTGTGTGTGTGTGTGTGCGTGGGGGATGTGTGGCTGAGGAATGTGTGTTTGGCTGGGTGGTTGGAGGTGTGTGGGTGGAGGAGGATATGTGGGTGAGTGATTGTTGGTGGGTAATGTGACGGGTAGAGGATATGTGAGTGGTGTGTAGGTGGGTGATGTGTGTAGGTGGGTGGATGTGTGTGGGTGGGGGATGTGTGGGTTGGGGAATAGTATGTGTGCTTGGGGTGTGGGTGGATGGGATGTGTGGTGGGTGAGAGGTGTGTGTGGATTGGGAGATGTGTAGGTGTAGGGATGTGGTGGATGGGTGGGGGAATGTATGTGTGTGTGGGTTATGTGTGTGGTTGGGTGGGGGAGTTGGAGTGAATAGGAGATGTGTGGGTGGTTGGTGGATGTGTCTCATAACATAGTAATATGCATTGTTTATGTTTACAAAATTCATTAGACAATGTTTTTTCCTATGCACTATTGATGAAAGAAAGATGAGTGATTGGAAGGGTCAAATGTAAGACGGGCCTGCGTGCCTAATTTGTTACCCTTTGAAAATAAAGTCTGTTCGTTCGTTCTGTTCGTTCGTTCTATCTCTCTCTCTCTTTCTCTCCTCTCCAGTTCCAGTCATTCGTCCGTGTAGTTTTGCGCCTGTCTGTATTTATTTTGCTCTGTGGACTTAAGAGAAAGAACATTCTAGCTATGTTATAAACAGATCTTCTCAACATATGTTCTGTTGAGTCCCGGCGTATTGTCCTCATCCATGGATTAAATGAGGTCTGTCTAGTTCTCTCCATAAACTGTACATTGGTGATTCTCTCATATCATTTTAGTTGCCCTTTTCTGGGCAGGCTCCAACTGATGCTTATTTGCAGTATATTACCGTACTATTTATGTTTGCTGTTTAGTACGTTACTGGTCATAACATCAGTATTAATCTGACACTAATCGTCATCATTCTTATCCTCATCATCGTCGTCATCATTATCCTCATCATCATCCTATTCATGATCATCACTCCCTCACCATCATAATTATCATTATCATTAAATTCCTATCATCATCATCATCATCGTCATCATCATCATCATCATCATCATCATCATCATCATCATCATCATCATCATCATCATCATCATCATCATCATCATCATCAATCATCATCATCATCATCATCATCATCATCAACCTATTCATCATTTTTATCAGCATCATTATTTACCTGTCCTCATCATCATATGCAAACCTTTTCCACTGCGAACATCTACCTTCTGTGTTCCTATTGAGCTGCACTGCGGTCCTTGTAAGAGGACGGATGGATTATGATAATCCCTGGGCTGGAGCTAGGATAAGTCAGAGATGTGTCTTCTCAATCAAAATGTGAAATTTGTCAACTTGGTTTTGCCCTTATATTGTTTTATCACATGTTGGTGATCTCTCTCTCTCTCTCTCTCTCTCTCTCTCTCTCTCTCTCTACCCCCCCCCCCCCCATCTGATATAACCATTGTTGCTGTTTTCTTGATAATCAAGGAATTTTTCTTCTTAGACTCCCTGTTACTACAATATCCAAAAGTTATCATTGGTGTACATCTTTTGTTTTTTCAGCAACAAATACTGAGACATTTGCATAGCGTAGATTGTTTTACTTTATACTGCAGAATTTCTATTTGGTGTATGCTTTATCATAAGCTAATTTTTAAATAAAATACATAAGAGGGGTTGCTATCTAGTGTGTCAATAACCTTCTACATTTCTGTGCGGGACATTTGAAATCAGAGCGTCTTGCGTTGGTTTTTGTATAATGATATGAGTCTCGGTCGTTCCGAAAGCAAAGTCAAACTACTGACCGTAAACTTGGATCACCGGTACTGTTCATCGCATACACAGTGAAAATCACCAGTGTGCAGATCACGGGACCAGGGAGGATATTTTCATATGCCGACGATGTTTTAGTGTATCGTCAGGGTAAGGATAGAGAGGAGGTTGCTGTGGAACTACAAACCGAACTCAACCGCATAAATACTTGGTGTGTTGAAGCTGGGGCAATGGTCAACCCAACAAAGGCAACAGTGACTTGGTTCTCGTTGAAAAATCATATTGTCAACAATCCAACACCAACTGTAAAGCTGTGTTCAGAGACGGTGGAAAGAACGCAGGCAATGAATTACCTTGGTATACGGTTTGATCGAAGCCTTACTTATAATGAGCACATAGACCAGGTGATAACAAAGGCCAAGCGGGGTTTGACTGCGATGCGGGTGATGGCGGCAGCAAACTGTGAGCAGCGCCATCTATGTCTACTGTACGAGGGGCTGGTCATGTCTGTTTTTGAGTACGCGATGGCAATCCTGACTCTCAGCCGTAAGCAGATAGAAAGGATGGAAAGGATACAGAATGACGTTATGCGCATTATTCTTTGATGTACAAGAGATACAGCATGCAGGGCGATGCGCTACCTTCTTGATTTTCCAACCATTGAAGACAGAATACAAGTCTGCAGAGCACGCGCCTACCTCAGAGTTAACGCAAACACACAACATCCACTGCATAGAGAAATTATGAAGATGAAGAGCAGCATGTTAAAAAGAGGACGGTCGTGGATGGTTCAAGCCGAAGACATTCTTCAACAGGTGTGTTCACTTGAGGACTTAGAACCTAGCGAGGAGTGGGTGCAAGTGCCAACAGATTTCTGCACATCCTTTTCAGTTAGCATCCAGCTAGATAGAAAATGCAGACAAGAAAATCCGGCTGCTGTTGAGGCTGAAGTACAAGCGTTGATTTTCGAGAATTCGCTAGACGGTGATGCGGTCATCTACACAGATGGGTCGGTCGTCCGACATGTGAGAAGCTCATTGGCCTTTACGGCTCAGGCCGGCTGGAGAATTGTGAAAGAGGACTCTGGTGCTTTTGCTGAGACCACAAGTAGCCTGACTATAGCAGTCATGGCAGTAAGTAAAGCAATAATATGGCTCGAGACACAGGCATTCACTAGGGCATGTTTCCTTAGCGACTCAATGAGCATGCTCAAGCGGATAGAGATGGGGTAGATCCGAAGAGAATGGTTGCTGTCTCTAGAGCGGTCTCGGCTGGCAAAGATTAGTTTCATCTTCGTGCCAGGGCATGCGGGAGTACAAGGAAATAAGCGGGCTGACAAGCTCGCAGGTAAGGCTACTGTGGAGGGCGGACGCGCCATGGACCAGGCTGACATTCTGATTGCTCTACGAGAAGTAAGACTTTTGCGAGAACCAAATGATGACTGTGAGTCTACAACCATGGCCAGACTGCGAGAACAGCAAATTAAAAGAGGGGTAGCCAAACAAGAACACTACGCAGGAAGCCAAAGAAGATTGATAAACCAACACAGAACTGGTGTCATTAGCCGCTACACGCTGCGGGATTTGCTGAGGAGGGGATCCGAGCACTTATGGACTGAATGGTTCGATGTGCAATAAGGATGATCTGTCGACTAACTAATTAACTAACTATATGTTTTGTTTCATGTACATGTTACTTTAATCTGTTTTGTTTCATGTACTTGCTACTTTCACTTTTTGTGTGTCAAGTACTTGTTACTTCAACCTGTTTTTCAGGTATATGTTACTTTTACCTTTTTTTTATTTCGTATGCTTCTTACTTTAACCTACCTTGTTTCACGCACTTGCTACTTCCACGTTTTTTGTTTCATGTACTTGTTACTTCAACCTTTTTTTTTTCATGTACTTGTTACTTTAACCGTTTTTGTTCCATGTACTGGTTACTTTAACCATTTGTGTTCCATGTACTGGTTAACATTGTTACATTAAATTAACCTTTTCTGTTTTGTTTCATGTACTTGTTACTTTAGCCTTTACTGTTTCATATACTAGTTACTTTAAAATTTTTTTTTACATGTATTAGTTACTTTAAACTGTTTTGTTTAATGTATTAGTTACTTTAACCTGTTTTGTTTCATGCATTAGTTACTTTAACCTGTTTTGTTTCATGTATTAGTTACTTTGCCGACCTCCCTGGTCTAGGGTTACACGACTTTCTCCGTAATCCCGTATACTCTCGCAAGTAACGTGACATGCGCGAGAATTGGTAGCGGTTCTCTCCGCGTCAGTAACTTCCGGGGTATTTGAGCCGGTCGCTCAGAAAGCGATGGCAAACTACTGAGCGTAATCTTGCCAAGAGATTAACAATCAGCTGAAAGATGCTGATGTTGACATCGATGTCCTGTAAAGGATATGCGAACAAAAAAGAAAAAATAATTAGTTACTTTAACCTTTTTTTGTTTCATGTACTAGTTACTTTAACCTTTTTTGTTTCATGCACTGGTTACTTTAACCTGTTTTGTTTCATGTACTAGTTACTTTAACCTTTTTTGTTTCATGCACTGGTTACTTTAACCTGTTTTGTTTCATGTATTAGTTACTTTAACCTTGTTTTTGTTTCATGTACTAGTTACTTTAACCTGTTTTGTTTCAAGCACTGGTTACTTTAACCTGTTTTGTTTCAAGCACTGGTTACTTTAACCTTTTTTTGCTTCATGCACTGGTTACTTTAACTGTTTTGTTTCATGTATTAGTTATTTTACCCTTTTTTGTTTCAAGCACTGGCTACTTTAACCTTTTTTATTTCGTGTACTTGTTACATTAACCTGTTTTGTTTCAAGTACTTGTTACTTCGCTGTGGCGAAGGGGTTGCGAAGGTAATTCGCAATTCCGCATACCGCCTTCGCAACACAGCCGCGGGAGATTTGTCAGCAGACCGACACCTTTGCGTTAGTATTTCATACAACGGTATAGCTGCCAGGCGCTCAGAAAGAAATGGCAAACTACTGTACGTAAATTTTCCACGAAATCACGAACAGCAACCACACAGAAAATGTAGGGGTTGACTGCGACGTCCTGTAAAGGGTAAGCGATTAACTAACCTGTTACTTTAACTAATATTTTGTTCCGGATAGTTGTTGCTTTAGTTAGTTTTCTGCTGCAGAGAGTTATTACTTTATCTATTTTTTTCTGTTCAATATAGTTGTTACATATTTGTGTGTGTGATCTAGATAGAAGTTACAATAATTTTTTATAACACAAAAGATAGTTGTTGCTTTGGGTTTCTGTGATCCAGAAAATTGTTACTTTAATTATGTGAGTGCGATACAAATAATTGATAAAATAAGTCAAGAATAGTTGTCCCTTCATGTTTTTGCGATCCAGACAGATAGTTGTAACTTTATTGTTTGCGTTATTTAGATAGTCGCTGCCGTCTCCCTGGTCTAGGCGTTAACAACGTTCTCCGTAATCCCGTATATATAGATTCGATAGCGGATCGCGCCGCGTTGGTTACTTACAGGGTATGTGAACCGGTCGCTCAGAAAGCAATGGCAAACTACTGAGCGTAATCTTACTAAGAAATCAACAACAGCGGTAAAATGCTGGTGTTGACAGCGATGTCCTGTAAATAGGATATGCGAACAAAAGATAGTCGTTACTTTACTTTTTTGTTGTCGGAATATTTGCTACTTTATTTGTGTGTGATTCAAATAGTTTCTACTGTATTTTTGTGTGTGATTCAGATAGTTACTTTACATATGATTCAAATGTTTGTCACTTTAGTTTTTGTTTATTTCGCGATCCAGATAGTTGTTACTTTACTTGTTGTGGTCCAGATAGATGCTACATGAACTGTTTGTTACTTATGTAGTGGGTTTAAGTGACCCATAGCTGAGATGGAATGGGTTAAGAAAAGATAATCATGTAATATTTAATAGCCTCGGGGATTCCCCGGTGTCTTCAATTTCCTCGTGTAATGATTTCCTTCTAATCTGCCCGCCAAGACCGCTATTCTGAATGTGAATTTCCATTCTGCAAGAGCTCGTACTAAATCGACACAACAATTAATCAACACAGACAGTTCAGATGTGGTCAGTAGTAATGTAATTCAGCCGGGCACCGTCTGTAGTAATGGTCATGAAGAGATCAAGCTGTATTGAGGAAGTCTGGTATTACCGACGAAGTTTTCCAGAAGAGAGTGCGTCCTCTGGCCAGACTCACCCGATCTTAGCGCCACGGGCTGTTCTTTTGTCTTGTCTGGAAGTGAAACAAAACGGATCATTTCCTGTCTGAAATGGCGACTTCCGGCGTCTCCGTGGCTCAACGGTGTGTGCAGGTGCCATCAATATCCGACCGTTGCTGGCTCTGTAGGCATCTGCTGCTTGCGTGCGAGAAGTCACGGCAGCAGCAGAAACCAGTTCTAACGCAGCCCGCCATGCTGTTTGCACTTCTGTATGCTCGTATCCACGTCTTTTTCACGACGCACGCGCCGGTTAGGGTGGTCCTGCTTGTGGCCTGTGCCCAGCAATGTAAAGTTTGCTCACGCCTTCAGCTCAGATTGGCTCCCGTACTACTTCCTCCTGGCGCCGGGTTCCCTGTCACGTGGTATGAAAAGTGGGCGGAGATCGCAGTAATACAAGGCATTTGAAGCACGATTCGTATAAACTCTTTTAATGGCATGGGAATTACTTGGTTTAAAATAAAAATCCGCTTAAAAAAGCACCCAGTTTTAAAAGTGCATGATAATTAACGATTATAAAGCTAATTAAAAGTCTACTGCGCGGGTGTGAAGGCAGAAAGATACAGCCTATAAACGGTACAAAACAACGTTTTCCCTTTGCGAATTTAACAGATTCCGTGCCAAATAAATAAAATAAAAAAACTGGATGGCGGAAAAATGGGAAGTAGGGATGTGTCACAGTTATGACTTAAATATTGTTTATATGGTAGCTTACTTGCATTATAAAGCATTGACAACATTTTAACATTATATAAGCTCATAACAGATATCTGAAGTCGCTTACGACGATTAATCATTCCATGACAGTCAGTAAAACACAGAAGTCACAAACAATATGTTGCTCCATTTATTGCCTGCCATATTTCTTTGTAGCTCGTTAGGTTCATACTGCAGAGTTATATATCATCATATACTGCAGAGTTTTATATCATTATATACTGCAGAGATATATATCATTACATACTGCAGAGTTATATATCATATACTGCAGAGTTATATATCATTATATACTGCAGAGTTATATATCATTATATACTGCAGAGTTATATATCATTATATACTGCAGAGTTATATATCATATACTGCAGAGTTATATATCATTATATACTGCAGAGTTATATATCATTATATACTGCAGAGTTATATATCATTATATACTGTAGAGTTATATATCATTATATACTGCAGAGTTATATATCATTATATACTGCAGAGTTATGTATCATTATATACTGCAGAGTTATATATCCTTATATACTGTAGAGTTATATATCCTTATATACTGTAGAGTTATATATCCTTATATACTGTAGAGTTATATATCCTTATATACTGCAGAGTTATATATCATTATATACTGCAGAGTTATATATCATTATATACTGTAGAGTTATATATCATTATATACTGCAGAGTTATATATCATTATATACTGCAGAGTTATGTATCATTATATACTACAGAGTTATATATCATTATATACTGTAGAGTTATATATCATTATATACTGTAGAGTTATATATCATTACATACTGCAGAGTTATATATCATTATATACTGTAGAGTTATATATCATTACATACTGTAGAGTTATATATCATTATATACTGCAGAGTTATATATCATTATATACTGTAGAGTTATATATCATTATATACTGTAGAGTTATATATCATTATATACTGTAGAGTTATATATCATTATATACTGTAGAGTTATATATCATTATATACTGTAGAGTTATATATCATTACATACTGCAGAGTTATGTATCATTATATACTACATAGTTATATATCATTATATACTGTAGAGTTATATATCATTATATACTGCAGAGTTATATATCATTATATACTGCAGAGTTTATATCATTATATACTGCAGAGTTATATATCATTATATACTGTAGAGTTATATATCATTATATACTGTAGAGTTATATATCATTACATACTGCAGAGTTATATATCATTATATACTGCAGAGTTATATATCATTATATACTGCAGAGTTATGTATCATTATATACTGTAGAGTTATATATCATCATATACTGCAGAGTTATATATCATTATATACTGCAGAGTTATATATCATTATATACTGCAGAGTTATATATCATATACTGCAGAGTTATATATCATTATATACTGTAGAGTTATATATCATTATATACTGCAGAGTTATATATCATCTCGGAACAGTAATAACATCTGATGGGAGATGCCTTGAAGAGATTAGAACAAGGATCGCCATGGCAAAAGTAGCCTTTAGCAAGATGAAAAACATACTGACAAATAAAAAGATGTCAATTGAAATGAGAAAAAGAGTGTTGAGATGCTACATAGAACCTGTACTTTTATATGGATGTGAAGCTTGGACAATGAGCAGCCAGGCTGAAAAACATCTGATGGCTGTAGAAATGTGGTTTCTGAGGAAAATGCAAAGAATACCATGGACAGCCAGAAAGACCAATGAACAAGTCCTTCAAGAAACAAATGAAGATCGTAAACTGATCAGAGACATTAGACGTAGACAGTCACAATTTTTTGGGCATGTTATGAGAAGAAATGATTTGGAGAACTTGGTGACAACTGGTAAGATCGAGGGGAACAGACCAAGGGGAAGACCTAGAAACAAGTATCTGGATGGCTTGGCCTTGTGGCATGGTCGAGACAGAAACACGGAACTGATCCACGACTCTGTTGATCGAGTGAGATGGCAGAACATGACCGCCCACGCTTACCGGTATGGCACATGATGGATGGATGGATATATCATTATATACTGCAGAGTTATATATCACTATATACTGCAGAGTTATATATCATTATATACTGCAGAGTTATATATCATTATATACTGCAGAGTTATATATCATTATATACTGCAGAGTTATATATCATTATATACTGCAGAGTTTATATATCATTATATACTGCAGAGTTATATATCATTATATACTGCAGAGTTATATATCATTATATACTGCAGAGTTATATATCATTATATACTGTAGAGTTATATATCACTAGCTGACCCGGCCCGGCTTCGCCCAGACTCTGGTGGGGAGCATCTCATTTAATTCATATAAGTAGTCATATAAGTTCTCGTTCCCGTTACCGACTATCTGTCTGTCTGTCTGTCTGTCTATCTGTCTGTCTGTCTGTCTGTCTGTCTGTCTGACCCGGCCCGTCTTCGCCCAGACCCTGATGGGGAGCATCTCATTTAATTCATATAAGTAGTCATATAAGTTCCCGTTCCGACTATCTGTCTGTCTGTCTGACCCGGCCCGGCATCGCCCAACTCTTGGTGGGGAGCATCTCATTTAATTCATATAAGTAGTCATATAAGTTCCCGTTCCCGACTGTCTGTCTGTCTGTCTGTCTGTCTGTCTGTCTGTCTGTCTGTCTGTCTGTCTGTCTGTCTGTCTGTCTGTCTGTCTGTCTGTCTGTCTGTCCTGTCTGTCTATCTATCTATCTATCTGTCTGTCTGTCTGACCCGGCCCAGCCCATGGTGGAGAGCATCTCATTTAAATTATATAAGTAGTCATATAAGATCCCGTTCCCCACTATCTGTCTGACTGTCTGTCTGTCTTGGGTAAATGTAGGAGGGAGGAGGAAGAGGGAGGTGGAGGAGGGAAGAGGAGGGAGGAAGAGGAGGGAGGAGGAGGGAGGAGACAGGAGGAGTAGGGAGGAATAGGAGGGAGGAGGAGGGATTAGGAGGAGGAGGGAGGAGTAGGGTGGAGGAGGAGGGAGGAGGAAGAGGGAGGAGGAGGGAGAAAGGGGGGAGGATGAGACGCAGGAGGAGAAGGGAGCAGGAGGAGGAGAGGGAGGAGGAGGGAGAGGGAGGAGGAGGGAGGAGGGAGGAGGAGGGAGGAGGAGGAGAGAGTAGGAGGAGGGAGGAGGCGGAGGGAGAAGGAAGAGGGAGGAGGGAAGAGGGAGAAGGAGGAGAAGGAGGGGGAGGAGGAGGAGGGAAGAGGAGGAGGGGAGGAGGAGGAGGGAGGAGGAGGAATGTGAAGGGAGGAGGAGGGAGGAGGTAGAGGGAGGAGGAGGAGGGAGGCGGAGAGAGGAGGAGGAGGGAGGAGGAGGAAGAGGGAGGAGGAGGAATGTGAAGGGAGGAGGGGGGGAGGAGGTAGAGGGAGGAGGAGGGAGGAGGGAGGTAGAGTGGGGAGAG
>JACEFZ010027312.1:60000-261347 GCA_014155875.1 Cepaea nemoralis | reverse complement strand
AAAATTATGGTTTTTGGTAAAGGGTATTAGTGGGTCGATATAGGGATGGTTATAAATATAATAAGAGGATATAATCTGAAAAAAGATTCTGGACTTAGTAAATACTAGTGAGGGGGGTCGTTAGAGTGGTTGATGTCCGCTGTAATGGTGATGCTTGTCGATCGGGCCCGCCGAACACTGAAGAGGACTATCATCGTGTGTCAATATGGTTCCAGGTGCTTGGAGTGGTCCTCTAGGCCATATATCATCGTAATCGTCTACACAAGCCTCGTTGTCTATAACAAATACATAAACACATACAACCACAAAGACAACCATACAAGTATACAGCAGACATCAACCATACACTCAAATACAACCGCGCACACAACGAAACAAACAGACACGTGTGCAGCCATACACAGAATCAAATAGACAGATACACAATCGCGCACACACACACACAACTACACAAAAACGAGAAAGAGGGTTAATATTTACCATGAGACAGGTAAAATGGTTTCTCATATAGTTTCATGTGGTGTTTTTTTTTTTTCCTTCTTTTCCGAGAGACACCAACAGCGACATAGAGAGAGAGAGAGAGAGAGAGAGAGAGAGAGAGAGAGAGAGAGAGAGAGAGAGAGAGAGAAAGAGAGAGAGAGAGAAAAGAAAACACCATACAACGGATTGTGCATGTTATCACATGGTTGTGATAGTGTACGGCAAATTAGATGTGCTTGAATATCTATAAATTGGTGGGAAAAGAAAAAACATAGAAATCAAAACTATCATAAGGAGTGATAATGAAATAGAATACAGTCAGCCTATTAAGACAGGGATACTTCGGATGTACACCAGAAAATATATGCAAAGATCATTGAAGGGCAGCAATAGATAGGCATTCTTGTTTGTAGACAATGAACAGGCCCATACACTCAAATATAACCACGCACACAACAAAACAAACAGACACGCATGCAGCCATACACAGAATCAAATAGACAGATACACAAGCGCGCACACACATTCAACTACACTCAAGACCAAGGAGTCACTAAACATTTCAGCTATTATAGATCTACCACTCGGGCTCCTACCAACCTTTAATGAGAATAACACCCACTCGTATACTGACATTACTAACACACACACCCCGCTGATGCCAGAGTTGACCGCAGTAGTATAAGGCTGGAAAACTAATCAGTTTTCTTCAGCTCGTGAGAAATCGAGATTCTACCAACTGATAGCTGGAACACCGCTACCTACGAGTCTTTGATAATGAGAATAACAGGCAGACGTGTACGGCCAGTACTAACATATTATCCCCTGTACACCAGAAATATACGAAAAGATCATTGAAGGACGTCAATAGATATGCAGTCTTGTTTGTAGACAATGAACAGAACCATACAGACACACACACACACACACACACACACACACACACACACACACCACACACACAACACACACACACATATATATATATATATATATATATATATATAATATATATATATATATATATATATATATATATATATATATATATAGAGAGAGAGAGAGAGAGAGAGAAGAACAACCATACAATCGAACAAAAACAATAAAATAGAGAAACAAATAATAACATTTTCAAATGGCTTTTATTGGTATACAACATTTAAAAATGGGTTTGTTTACGATCGACTTGATTATTGTAGAAAGATGTCTGGTCTTGACATGAATAAACCACTTGGGTGTAGAAATCTTGATCGTTTGTAGGCACAAAGGGAGCAGAGGGACTTGCTTATTGTAGAAAGATGTCTTGACTGTTGGTAGATTGATATAGATGAAGTGTCGTTGTTCCTGTGTCTTGAGAAACTGTCACCGCTTTCAAACTGTTGTCTAGTTGTCTGGGCATATCAACAGGTCTTGCCATGAATAACCACTTGAGTGTAGATACAAAAAGACGCGTGGTCGTCTCAGTTTATAACGATGAAGTTATCTAGTTTTAAACAGGTCTGGACTTGTCTTTTTTAACCACGGAGTAACCAATCGAAACACGAGACGATCGTTCACGTGTTGTCTGTGTCCAAAGGGTTGCAGGATACGTGACGTGCTCGAGCCGCGGGATTTCATCAATAAGAAATACAACGCATACAGACCACAAGTACTGTTATTAATGTCTTGTAGCATACGGGTATTGTACACGCGAGCTTTCCATGGTACCAATTTGGCCCTTGGTCTGATCGGAAAGGATGTCGGGAATGGTTTCAATTATGAAAGTTTTAGTCAAGGGAATTGTCTCTATGGTTTTGATCTGACTCCCAGTATATTAGATGGAGAACAGTTTAAATTGGCGAAATCTGGCCCACTGTCAGTAGAACTAAAGTTTGACGTTATAACGACTGCACCTCTACAAGTCGTCGTATACGCCGAACTCGACTCGGTCCTAGAAGTTTCCAAGACGAGACAAGTGCTAACAGATTACATAGCATAATGGATACCCAACAACTAAGACAATTACTCATGTCTGATCTGGTTGTTCGACGCCTTCCACTAGTCAACGTGTGCGCTAGAGATCATTAACCTAGACACATTGATAGAATACAGCCAGCTGCTTTGATCGTCAATACTGACACCAGTGCTTACTCTGGGTCACATTGGATCGCCCTATATTTTAATGGTCTAGGTCAGTTGAATATTTCGATTCGTTTGGTTTGCCACCCTTACACGCCGACATTATCGGTTTTATACAACGAAACTCGGACAGATCACCCATGTGCAATACCCGCATGCTACAAGACATTAATAACAGTACTTGTGGTCTGTATGCGTTGTATTTCTTATTGATGAAATCCCGCGGCTCGAGCATGTCACGTATCCTGCAACCCTTTGGACACAGACAACACGTGAACAATCGTCTCGTGTTTCGATTGGTTACTCCGTGGTTAAAAAAGACAAGTCCAGACCTGTTTAAAACTAGATAACTTTATCGTTATAAACTGAGACGACCACGCGTCTTTTTTGTGTCTACACCCAAGTGGTTATTCATGGCAAGACTGTTGATATGCCCAGACAACTAGACAACAGTTTTAAAGCGGTGACAGTTTCTCAAGACACAGGAACAACGACACTTCATCTATATCAATCTACGACAGTCAAGACATCTTTCTACAATAAGCAAGTCCCTCTGCTCCCTTTTGTGTCTACAACGATCAAGATTTCTACACCCAAGTGGTTATTCATGTCAAGACCAGACATCTTTCTACAATAATCAAGTCCAATCGTAAACGAAACCCATTTTTAAATGTTGTATACCAATAAAAGCATTTGAAAATGTTATTATTTGTTTCTCTATTTTATTATGTTTTTGTTCGATTGTATGGTTTTTCTTCTCTCTCTCTCTCTCTCTCTCTCTCTCTCTCTCTCTCTCTCTCTCTCTCTCTCTCTCTCTCTCTCTCTATATATATATATATATATATATATATATATATATATATATATATGTGTGTGTGTGTGTGTGTGTGTGTGTCTGTATGGTTCTGTTCATTGTCTACAAACAAGACTGCATATCTATTGACGTCCTTCAATGATCTTTTCGTATATTTCTGGTGTACAGGGGATAATATGTTAGTACTGGCGTACACGTCTGCCTGTTATTCTCCATTATCAAAGACTCGTAGGTAGCGGTGTTCCAGCTATCAGTTGGTAGAATCTCGATTTCTCACGAGCTGAAGAAAACTGATTAGTTTTCCAGCCTTATACTACTGCGGTCAACTCTGGCATCAGCGGGTGTGTGTGTGTAGTAATGTCAGTATACGACGTGGGTGTATTCTCATTAAGGTTGGTAGGAGCCCGAGTGGTAGATCTATAATAGCTGAAATGTTTAGTGACTCCTTGGTCTTGAGTGTAGTTGAATGTGTGTGCGCGCTTGTGTATCTGTCTATTTGATTCTGTGTTTGGCTGCACACGTGTCTGTTTGTTTCGTTGTGTGCGCGGTTGAATTTGAGTGTATGGGCCTGTTCATTGTTTACAAGCAAGAATGCCTATCTATTGATGTCCTTCAATGATCTTTGCATATATTTTCTGGTGTACATCCGAAGTATCCCTGTCTTAATAGGCTGACTGTATATTCTATTTCATTATCACTATGACAGATCTGTTTTCTATGTTTTTTCTTTTCCCACCAATTTATAGATATTCAACCACATCTAATTTGCCGTACACTATTGCCTTATCAACGTGATAACATGCATAATCCGTTGTATGTTTTTTTTTTCTTCTCTCTCTCTCTCTCTCTCTCTCTCTCTCTCTCTCTCTCTCTCTCTCTCTCCTCTCTCTCTCTCTCTCTCTCTCTCTCTCTCTCTCTCTCTGTCACTGTTGGTGTCTCTCGGAAAAGAAGGAAAAACCCCCCACTTGAAACAACTATATGAGAAACCATTTTACCTGTCTCATGGTAAATATTAACCCTCTTTCTCGTTTTTGTGTAGTTGTGTGTGTGTGCGCGATTGTGTATCTGTCTATTTGATTCTGTGTATGGCTGCACGCGTGTCTGTTTGTTTCGTTGTGTGTGCGGTTGTATTTGAGTGTATGGTTGATGTCTGCTGTATACTTGTATGGTTGTCTTTGTGGTTGTATGTGTTTATGTATTTGTTATAGACAACAAGGCTCGTGTAGACGATTACGATGATATATGGCCTAGAGGACCACTCCAAGCACCTGGAACCGTATTGACAAGCGATGATAGTCCTCTTCAGTGTTCGGCGGGCCCGATCGACAAGCATCACCATTACAGCAGACATCAACCACTCTACGACCCCCCCTCACTATATTACTAGACCCAGACTCTTTTTTCAGATTATATCCTCTTATTATATTTATAAACCATCCTATATCGACCACTAATACCCCTTACCACCATATCCATTACTACTTTATAAGCTCTTCAGTGAAGAAGCCACCCTTTCACTTACTAGCACACTTACCACCACACAGTTGATACCGACACGAACACCCCACTCTTCCTTTCACAGACTATATTCCACACCCGGCAACCAACAAGAATTTTCTACGAGCGTACATCTGCTTGGAACCCTCGCTTTCATTACACCTCTGCCCCTCCATCCCCACCTAAACACTACTGTCTTATTTCGCCATATACACTCCTCTCGATTATCTTTCACTACATCTCATAGTTGTCTAATGACACTTTCACTCACCCCTCATAGTAACGGATCATTCACTCCGTTCTAACCAAAATATTTAACTTTCCCTTCACCCTTCATACTCTAATTACTTTCACATCCCACCAACCAACATAGACACGAATACTCCCGATACCTTAATTACTTTCACAGAAACATACCAGCCTAAAAAAGTCATAGACCCGGGATTTTCCCATACGCCGCCAAAAAAATTTCACCTAAAATTTCCCCCTCAGTCGGCAATTTTCCCAAAAAACTATCAGCCGCCAGCCGCGTCCACAAAAATACGTGACTGCGCGCCCCACTCCTACTACTTACTTTTCACTACAATGGCTTTATTTAGCTTATGTGTATTAGTTTAGTTATATTATTTATTTGTCCTTTTTACTCCTTGTTTCTCTTTCTTAATTATCCCTATTTCTAGTTGATGGTTGCACATGAGGTAGATGTATTTATGAACTAGTGGAGTATTATTAAGAAGGTGACAGACTTATAGAGTAAACAAAGGAGCTTGATATTATTATGGAAACACCTGGTATCAGCAACAGTCAAGAAGGTCGTGGATGTGGGGAAGTCCTGACAATAAAATTAGAAGCTGTATTGACTGTATCCTCCTTGACAGAAGTTTCTCAAAATGCTTTAAAATTAACAAAAGACTGTGTCAGATGCACACTGCTACAGTGAACATGGGTTAGTTATTAGCAAATGTTAAAGTGAGTCAAATATAAACCAAGAGACCTAAAATTGGAACTGTGTGGACTGGAGAATGGGGAAAAGATAAAGGACATATTCAATATAGAAATGGAGGTCAGCGTGGCAGAATAAATAAGAGTGATCATTCTTAAACATCCTGTGTGCTGTACTTCAGAAGTTGGAATGGCTTCGGCTCAGGGCCAGGGACACTGGATAATAGGGAAAGCTAATGCACATGCAAAACTTAGCACAGTGCATTAGAAGTAATAGCACCTGTGTGGACTATGCTTGAGTGCAAAGTGAGCAAGGGGGGGGGGATAAAATAGAAATAAATAACAGATTTGATCTAGAACAGTGGTTCTCAACCAGTAGGGAATATCCCCCCCCCTCCCCCAGGGGGGCATTTTAGGGTTTCCAGTGGGGAAATTAAGATTATTTCAAGATCACGTTAATACAGGAACCGATTACTTGATGTGTTTTTCCCTCCATAAGTAGACCCGCAAATCACGTGTTATTAGACGTCTAGACTTGTTCTAGTATGTGTTATTAAATTTAGCATCTCTCCATAATCAAGTGTTATGTAGACGTCTAGACTTGTTCTAGTATGTTATTAAATTTAGCTTCCATGTTTACGTATACTCTGTGTGTGTGGGGGGGGGGGGGGTAAATTTATAGGGAGGAAATACGAAAGGTGGGGGGGGGGGGGTTACATTCTGAACATATCGTGAAGTGGTGCGTGGACCAAAAAAGGTTGAGAACCACTGCTCTAGAGTGACACGTAGACCTACTTCATTATCAGTTATGGCAGCGTGTTGTTTCTCTGTGACGTGATGCAACGTGCTTAACAACACTCTTGACACCCTTAACACCAATATTGGCAGGTTACAAGACAATGACATGGTTATTGTCATTTCTGTCACACTTTTAAGGTTTTCATGTAACCCCTCTCGTATGTGTACTGGTGGTTCTGAATCCTAATGAACAGGGGTTATAGTTTTGGTTTAGTCCTGTTGTAAAATGCTTTTCGCAAAATCGCAACAACAGAGATGAGACGCCTTAGAAGAGCGGCGGGAGTAACCGTGAGGGGTAGAATTAGAAATAAGGAGATTAGACGACACGTACAGGTCTGAAACCAGTCATGCACTTCATTAAAGAACAACAAAATAAATGGTTTCGCCACCTCACAAGAATGCCTGATATCATCTGCCACGAAGAGCCACATTGAAGAAACATAATGGATACAGGGCAAAGGGAAGACCACATAAAAGACGTAGGGATAATATTACAAAAAAAAAACAAACACCTTGTGTAAATGAATACCAGCTGTACGTTAGAAAGAGTGCATACAAACAAGATCTTTACATTTCTGTTTGTCTTTATTCACTGTCACCCACAGACCTTTAGCACGTTCATACTTGGAAACTTGTTTTTGTTCCGGGCTACGACATTCGGTTCACGAATGCGACTTTCTCGGAGACTCCTGGAGGTCGTCGCTCTAGACATGGAGTTAATGCTTAGTTTGTACTACCTGTCCCTATGGACAGGGACCGAGCCATAATGGATGAAACCCTGCGTAATGGAGTCGTTTTCCTGGCCTTTTACATCTTTTTGTTTTTAAAAACCCCCTTTTAAATTAATTCAGTGCCAAACAAAAAGTAGATTTGGACCAAACATGGTTCACAATCAAATGAACAAGTATTATAATTTAAGTTTCCGTTCACTGAGCATTGAATTTGCGGAAGATACCACGAAACAATACAAACAACACGATGACCCTTGTATAGTGATATATCGCCCTGCTGTCCAAATGTGAAATCACATTTGGAAATATATTTTACCCTTCGGCACTGAATCAGTTAATGGTAATTTTTTTTTTAGGGTTACAAATAATGATGCGCGTTCGCGCCCGCGCGCACACACACACTCACAGACACACACGTGCAAACGACACCATTGGTCAGAAAGTCAGACACTGATGCCATGCGTTACCGCACTGGGTGACATTCACCCTTGTGACGCCTCTGGCTACCACGCCTGTTCACCAACCACCTTGATCACCGTCTCCCCGCCACCTTACACAAACAATAAGCCCCAACCAACGACCTTGGTTTTACATAACGCAGGCGATGACGCCATTCATAGTTGTAATCTCTGTTAGGGGATTAATTAGTGGGCTTTTATGTCCACAATGTTTGATTGGTCGTAAAGAGGTCTTTCAGAGGTCGTTAACACGTCTTAATTTCGTGATTAATTGAAGACAGGTCTTAGTCAGATATGTCTGAGCTATTGTATGACAGTAGACGGCACTACCGCCGAATGTTGAGTAACGTTTATCAAACCAATGGCTTCAGGCAGAGGAGATCTATAAAGAGGGTACAAGCCTTACCCTAGTGCAAGAAAATGCAACCTAAACACTAAATATCATGGCAGTAGACGGTACTACCTGCTATCTGTTAGCGCCGAATGATGGGCAGTGCTGACCAAACCGGACACCTCACATTGTGCCAACCAACGGCTTCGGGCGGATGATCACAATTGGGACGTTAACACCCGAGTGCGAGGAAATATAACCTAAATACAAAATGTTATGGCTCAGCCGACTCCAAAGGCTCGACGGGCTGGGCTGATAGGCTCGACTGGGCTCGATAGGATTCCTCAGGAACAACAACGACGTCGATAAGACAGTGAAGAACGATTGAACGTATCAGCCACCCAGGGACGGGCTCTTGAAACACAGCAAGGAACGATTGAACGTATCAGCCACCCAGGGACGGGCTCTTGAAGCACAGCAAGGAACGATTGTGATCAGAGGACAGCACTGGCCAGCCCTCTGAAATCAGCAATGAACGATAGTCAGCTTCTCAAAACAACCGACAGTGTAGAGCAGCGGCTGACTGATTTGACAAAGCGGCTCTCTCACACAGCAGAGTCCGGAGATGACTTGACAACGGCTTGATTGTCTCGATAACGATCTGAGAACGGCCTGGACTTCACCACCAGTAACGCTCGAAAACGATTTGAGAGCGGCCTGGACTTCACCACCAGTAACGCTCGAAAACGATTTGAGAGCGGACTTCACCACCGCATGAAGACATTAAAGGTTGATCTTGTCCGGTGTCAGTTTAGGTCGGGCATTTTGGAAAACTTCCTGAAGTCCGTTCAGCAACATCTGATAACGTGCTAATGTTTCAAAGGCACCGCATTTTCCCCACAAACGCTGTATAAAGTAGTAGCTGCATCAAATATAGTGGCCTAGTACATAGCGGTACCGCGACAATTGAAGTTATTCGTCCTGGTCTGTGCAACAATTCTGTACTGTAACAGTACAGCGAAGCGACGATGGACTATCAACACTCCAAGACGTTCCAGCTCCATGTTACTTTATTCAGAATCAAGCCAGATGTTGCTCAGTTAAATCATACGTCCATCTCTTCTCTAGTCCCCGATGTTAACTGATCCGTAACCACAAACTACGTCACGACTTGAGCATCTTTCTTCCCATTCTACCCTGATGCTCAAGCGTGCTGTAGTTTTGCCCACCCCATATACACTTACTGCTACAACTGTAGAGCTCTCCCACAAACACGTCCATCCTAATCCACGGTTTTGGTCAACACTCATTGTCCCCAAATCAGGTTTTTCAAACAGCCTAAAATTGGTCACGTGACGGTATTCTTTATGTCCACACAGGTGTTATTTTGGGCAGATCATCCCTTGTCAGGAATCTATCCTCCCTGGCTCAATCAATGTCAGAGTTGTCATCACTTGTTTTGACTCCCACAACAAGCTAGCGAGTTCCCGTATGCTCCCAACAACGGGTTTCCACAACAAACCGCCAATCTTCTGTCGAGTGGTGACAACCCCAGCCGTAATTTCGCTTGATGTCCGGAAACTCTCAATGACAGACGGACTGTTTTCTCCCGAGCTGAGTACTTCCGCTTAAATCCGACCTGTTTATGAACTGTCAAAGTGGTGTATAGATTCATCTTACTCACTTCCAAATGTTCCCATTTTGTCGACCCCATGTAAACACGTGCAGCTGCAACTTTTGACCGTCCTGGGGATTTTGACATCCAATTTGTGGTTTTTTTTTGTGTTAGTTAAAATAGTTTTGGCTTTGCAGATAGGCCGGTTAATCAGAAAGTCTCTATAGTAATCAACTCTGAACATATCGTGAAGTGGTGCGTGGACCAAAAAAGGTTGAGAACCACTGCTCTAGAGTGACACGTAGACCTACTTCATTATCAGTTATGGCAGCGTGTTGTTTCTCTATGACGTGATGCCACGTGCTTAACAACACTCTTGACAACCTTAACACCAATATTGGCAGGTTACAAGACAATGACATGGTTATTGTCATTTCTGTCACACTTTTAAGGTTTTCATGTAACCCCCTCTCGTATGTGTACTGGTCGTTCTGAATCCTAATGAACAGGGGTATAGTTTTGGTTTAGTCCTGTTGTAAAATGCTTTTCGCAAAATCGCAACAACAGAGATGAGATGCCTTAGAAGAGCGGCGGGAGTAACCGTGAGGGGTATAATCAGAAATGAGGAAATTAGACGACACGTACAGGTCTGAAACCAGTCATGCACTTCATTAAAGAACAACAAAATAAATGGTTTCGCCACCTCACAAGAATGCCTGATATCATCTGCCACGAAGAGCCACATTGAAGAAACAATGGATACAGAGCAAAGGGAAGACCACATAAAAGACGTAGGGATAATATTACCAAAAAAAAAAAAAAACACCTTGTGTAAATGAATACCAGCTGTACGTTAGAAAGAGTGCATACAAACAAGATCTTTACATTTATGTTTGTCTTTATTCACTGTCACATCACAGACCTTTAGCACGTTCATACTTGGAAACTTGTTTTTGTTCCGGGCTACGACATTCGGTTCACGAATGCGACTTTCTCGGAGACTCCTGGAGGTCGTCGCTCTAGACATGGAGTTAATGCTTAGTTTGTACTACCTGTCCCTATGGACAGGGACCGAGCCATAATGGATGAAACCCTGTGTAATGGAGTCGTTTCCCTGGCCTTTTACATCTTTTTGTTTTTTAAAACCCCCTTTTAAATTAATTCAGTGTCAAACAGAAAGTAGGTTTGGATCAAACATGGTACACAATCAAATGAACAAGTATTATAATTTAAGTTTCCGTTCACCGAGGATTGAATTTGCGGAAGATACCACGAAACAAAACAAATAACACTATGACCCTTGTATAGTGATATATCGGCCAGCTGTCCAAATGTGAAATCACATTTGGCAATATATTTTACCCTTCGGCACTGAATCAGTTAATGGTAATTTTTTTTTAGGGTTACAAATAATGATGCGCGTTCGCGCCCGCGCGCACACACACACTCACAGACACACACGTGCAAACGACACCATTGGTCAGAAAGTCAGACACTGATGCCATGCGTTACCGCACTGGGTGACATTCACCCTTGTGACGCCTCTGGCTACCACGCCTGTTCACCAACCACCTTGATCACCGTCTCCCCGCCACCTTACACAAACAATAAGCCCCAACCTACGACCTTGGTTTTACATAACGCAGGCGATGACGCTATTCATAGTTGTAATCTCTGTTGGGGGATTAATTAGTGGGCTTTTATGTCCACAATGTTTGATTGGTCGTAAAGAGGTCATTCAGAGGTCGTTAACACGTCTTAATTTCGTGATTAATTATTGAAGACAGGTCTTAGTCAGATATGTCTGAGCTACTGTATGACAGTAGACGGTACTACCGCCGAATGTTGAGTAACGTTTATCAAACCAATGGCTTCGGGCAGAGGAGATCTATAAAGAGGGTACAAGCCTTACCCTAGTGCGAGAAAATGCAACCTAAACACTAAATGTCATGGCAGTAGACGGTACTACCTGCTATCTGTTAGCGCCGAATGATGGGCAGCGCTGACCAAACCGGACACCGCACATTGTGCCAACCAACGGCTTCGGGCGGATGAGCACAATTGGGACGAGTGCGAAGAAATATAACCTAAATACAAAATGTTATGGCTCAGCAGACCAGAACTTGAGCCCTGGTCGGCAACTGGTCTAGAATCGAAGCTCCAACAGGCAGACACTTAGGACATTGCTTTGCTGATCAGGCAACTTCTGCAGCTTGTCTAGTTCCAGAGGTATTGGTGTTACATTTCCTCTGCAGTATGTGCCTGAGGAGATGTGGGGGAATATGCCAGGCAATAAATTGTGCAGCATCTTGTTCAAGGCTTCGGTGTTTAAAAAGAAAGTACTGTGCTTCTTTCGTTGGGTTGAAATTTGTCTAAAACTGCAATGTTGTTCTTGTATGAACACTATCGGCTTTTCTTTCTGTTTTTTTTTTTTACTCAGTGGTCCACATAGAGTTTATCCTCACCTGTTGTTTCTCTAGGCCCGAAGGTTTACCTAGGTATGTCGTATTTTGGGCTGTCTTGTATTGCATATTTGTGGTTGCGTAATCTATTGTGTCCTGTTCTGAGGCACAGAATAATGATTTGTTCTGGTCTGTCCATGAAGTAGTAATCGTCTTAAGCTGGTGTTGGCGGCTTTCAGATTGATTTGATCATTCTTTAGAAAGTGCTGTCTGGAAAGATCAGTGAGAAAAGAGGCGGTGGCAGACCAAAAGAAATGGTGCTAGATAGATTGATACGGTGGCATGGAGGGATATCAGCAGCGGGGTTAATCCAGAATATCAAGGACTGAGATCTGTGGAGAGACATGAACAGCTGAAAGTTATGTACGGTTAACATATAATGCTGACTAATCGACGCCTAAGTCATTTTGCTGTTAGGTTTTGTTTAAACACATACACAATTTATGCAAATAAAGGCAAATTTTAAAACTTAATATTTTCTGTCATTTTGTGAGGTAGTACGCGCTCTCATTACATTTTTTTTAAGTACTGGGGCGGCGCCCTGACGACTAAACCATTGCTCGAAGGGTTTGAACTTAGGACCACAAACGCCATAAACATTCTTCCTCTTTTAACCTTTATCCTTCATTGGGGCATAGACCCTCAACCTGCTCACTTCAAGCCCCTATACCCTTGGCTATCCCATGCTGCTCTGTCCATGTTCTCCCCATATTGTACATGTCTGTTTCTACTTCTCTTCTCCGTGTGTTTTAAGTCTTCCTCTGTTTCTGGCCCCCCTTGGATTCCAGGAACAGTCTCCTCTAGTTCAGCGTCTTTTTTTCACGTCTTGGTTCACTGGTGTCATCTAATTCTCTCCGTAAGCTCCACATTGGTGATTCAGTCATACGCGTATCCCATACCGCAGTGATATTCATCAATCTCATCATCATCATCATCATCACCTTCTCACCTTTGCCGTCACGCGTCATGGGAGAAATAATTGGCGTTCCAGCGCCCGATGGTTGGACACTGAATAGTGTCATTCCGTGTGATTGCAGAATGTCTTTGATATCATCAATCCATTTTCTTCCTCGGGCTTCCTCTTGCTCTCATAGCAATTGTTCTTTAATGTAGGATCAGTGTTGGTAGTTGATGATGTTGCATTCTAACGAGATGGCAAAAACATTTGATCTTCTGTCTTTCAATATATGTACTTTGGCAGTTCTCCTCACTCATCTCATTTCACAGGTGTTGATCGCAGTGATATTGACATGCATAAATAAACAATATCATCTTAGCTATGAAAATACACAGGTCATAAAAGTATGAGAATGCACGGACCAGTCAACAAACGCTAGTGATTTAATAAAAGACAACTATAAAACCTAGGTTGAAAAGGCAGCACGATTGCAGAAAAGTACATACAGATGTGCTAAGTATCAACACGAAATTAGTTTATGAAATAGGAGTGTATATCTATTGAGCCCGTTTGGTTCTTGTATGGAACACCGCCTACGTGTGTTAGCGGGCTGACAAGCTCGCAGGTGAGGCTACTGTGGAGGGCGGACGCGCCATGGACCAGGCTGACATTCTGAATGCTCTACGAGAAGTGAGACTTTTGCGAGAACCAAGTGATGACTGTGAATCTACAACAATGGCCAGACTGCGGGAGCAGCAAATTAAAAGAGGGGTGGCCAAACAAGAACACTACGCAGGAAGCCAAAGAAGATTGATAAACCAACACAGAACTGGCGTCGTTAGCCGCTACACGCTGCGGGATTTGCTGAGGAGGGGATCCGAGCACTTATGGACTGAATGGTTCGATGTGCAACGAGGATGATCTGTCGACTAACTAAAAAAAAACAACTAAAACCGCCTACGTGTTTCTTTAGACGTGGTGTTTTATTGATCTGAGGAGCACCTGGTCTTAGTGTTAGGTTGCCAGCTTCACACGCCGTAAGGTGTTTGTTTTATGTCTCAGTAAGACAAGCGTCTTTGACTCGTCATCACGTGGCCTGCAAAATGGCGCAAGCACGCAGTCTCCTCATAGATCCTAGTTCTACGTGTTTTGCATCAGTTCTGTTGATCCAAAACAATGTTTTCCCGTAGTGAATTTTAATAACGAAGACACAAACAATAGATTGCTCGATTTATTGTCTGACATATTTCGCTGCATCTCGCCAGGTACATACTGCAGAAATCAAACAATATAAACTAATTAGAAAAAACATTCAAGCTGAAATATACAACACATATTCATACAGTCATTTGCATTGTCTACCACGGTAATTAATTACCATGGTAGATAGTTCTATTGATAACATTCAGCCATGCCGCCGTCATAGACAACCAAATATCAGCTCTCTCGGTTTGCCGCTGCCTCTTCTACCGATATTTCCAGTCGCCACGATGTTCTGTAATGTCTCTTTTCTCATTAGATGAACTGTCTATTTCTTATACTTTTGTATAAGTTTCTCCTTTCACCAGCATCACACAGGTTCTCGTTGTTAGTTACTCTTGCCATTGCAGGCAATCGCAACATTCATCTGAGAGAAACCACATCTCTGCTTCCCCCAAGCCCTTCCTGGTTTGTTCGTTCAGATTTCAAGATTCGCTGGCTCACAGCAGACCGGGTACCTGCAGTGGTGCACAAATAACATTATGGCGTGTGTACCAGTAAGGATACAATTGTAGTTATGCTTGTTTTTGTAAAACTATCCTCTTGTTGTGTTTGCTTTTTACATCATCTTCAGAAACACAGATAAGAAGAAAAACGAAGATGGTTGTGGTACTGGTGGTGATAGTGATGATGATGGTGTTAGCATCTGTCTTTTATGTCGTGTATAGAATCTGAAATATGCACATGACCACTTAATATGTTGTCGATTATTTCTATTTACAAGACATTCATTTCGTATTTCTGTGTGAAGACCTGCATTGCCAACACCTTCTCCCTCGCCTTGTTGTTGTTGTTGTTGTTGTTGTTGTTGTTATTGTTGTTGTTGTTGTTGTTCTTCTTCTTCTTCTTCTTCTTCTTCTTCTTCTTCTTCTTCTTCTTCTTCTTCTTCTTCTTCTTCTTCTTCTTCTTCTTCTTCTTCTTCTTCTTCTTCTTCTTCTTCTTCTTCAGTATATGTACATGAGCGCGCGCGCATACACACACGCACATCTTGCTGTGTAGAACCTTGATAAATTAAACCTAGCCGTGGGAATCGAGCCCTGAGCCTTCACGGCAGAAGGCAGGTACGATACCGATGCAGCACCATGATTTAATCTTCTTGTATCGCAGAGAGGGTCCACACACGATGTTTGACAACCATAACACCTCATTAAAGTCAGCTATACAGTGCGGTAAAAGCCAACGCGCGTGTGGTGAGATATTTCACTGCAAGATTAATTTGCTTGTATCGCAGAGATGGTCCAAAGCGTTGTTTGAGACCCATAGACAGTTCATATATAAACACACATAATATTGTTTTGGCGCTCATAGAAGTGAGAAGAAGGAAATAGAGACTAGAGGACGCACTAGACAACATAAAAATTGAAAGCTATAGTTACGGACCGGAATTTGAAACTGCCACTTCGAAATAATGACGGCGCCTCGCGGAAAGAACAAGATATTTCATTGCATGATTTAATCTGCTTGTATCGCAGAGAAGGTGCACACACGATGTGTTTGTAGTCTCTGTGTTGTTGTTGTTGTTGTTGTTGTTGTTGTTGTTATAGAACCAGCTAAAGATCTAGCTCTTTAGCTGATATGCCTCATATAAGTGCCTATGGTCATCCGCCGTTGCTTGTGTCATGTAATATGTTCCATTCCCCTGGCTTAGGTGGCGGGCGCGTTAAAAAAATAAGTTGATAGCCAGCTGCACTGATAACGTCATGAGGACGGTGGTGTAGCGGGTTAGACTGTCTGGGCTCTTCGCACGCTAAAGTGAGTAAAAGATTGGCCACCTATTACTCCGCGCATCCACGACTACAAACTGCCATGGCGCTGTCACATCACAGACGTCATAGATTGAACTGATTCAAACTGTCATCTCCTGGCTATATATAGTAACTTGCGGGGTTTTTTAAAAAAAAGGGCGGTGGGGGGATTTCTTGAGCCTGAGGAATTAAGGCCGCCAGGCTAGTGCAGTCGCCAGGAACTACTTCTTCTGCTTTCATCCGGAGTGTTTTTTTTTTTTTTCCGGACGTAATTGCGTTGTGCCTGTTTATAGCAGAGCTGCGATACTTGCGCTTTTCGGCCGACACATCCGACTTCTGCGGGAATTGTTTTGACTGGGTTAACCTTTCCGAGTGTTTCGAAGGATATTCGACTCTCATTGTTGTATTGTCACCTACATCCCAGCTGGTAAAGTTAGAACGACCAAAGACTTCCCGGTCAGACCATGGGCATTCTCCGCCATCCAAGGAGGCTTCCATAATTGCGGAACTACTTCTTCTGCTTTCATCCGGAGTGTTTTTTTTTTCGGACGTAATTGCGTTGTGCCTGTTTACAGCAGAGCTGCGAAACTTGCGCTTTTCGGCCGACACATCCGACTTCTGCGGGAATTTTTTTGACTGGGTTAACCTTTCCGAGTGTTTCGAAGGATATTCGACTCTCATTGTTGTATTGTCACCTACATCCCAGCTGGTAAAGTTAGAACGACCAATGACTTCCCGGTCAGACCATGGGCATTCTCCGCCATCCAAGGAGGCATCCATAATACACATACACGAACTGTACATGTTAGGGTTTCTTTTTAGTATATAGTGAGCTTTTTTATGTTGCATATCCCTTACAGGACGTTGCAGTCAACACCAGCATCGTTCAGCTGCTGTTGACGTATTAGTCAAGATTACGCTCAGTAGTTGGCCATTCTCCGGTCTCCCTGGACTTGGGGTTAAACGACTTTCTCCGTAATCCCGTTCATCCACGTAGGGTAACGCAGCGCGCGAGAATTGGAAGCGGTTCTCATCGCGTTGGTAACAGGGATAAGTGAGCCAGCCGCTCAGAAAGCAATGACAAACTACTGAGCGTAATCTTGCCAAGAAATCAACTGACTGCGGTAAAATGCTCGTGTTGACAGCTATGTCCTGTAAAGGATATGCGGAAAAAAAAAGTTTGCCATTGCTTTCTGAGCGACCGGCTCACATACCATCGTAACGCGGCGCGATCCGCTACCGAATCTCACTCACGAGAATATACGAAATTACGAAGAAATACGTTAACATCTACGCCAGGGAGAGACGACATTAATTCGTGTCATGTATTCTGACAAACAATTAACACGTCGTGTGTGGGGGAGATATTAATAGCATGTTGCAAGACTGGTTGCATTGTTGTAAGACTGCTGACATTGTTGTAAGACTGGTTGTATTGTTGTATGACTTATAAATGTAGGTGTGAGATTGGAGTAGTATGACACTGTCAAATGCTTGCTTGTGTTCACTGGCTGTGAACTCCAGCGCGAAGTCCTGTATGTCGGGTGAAGACATCATGTTGTCCAACATCAATGTGATGTCATACCGGACCTGAGGTTTGCGTGAGTATCCGTTGTCCCATGTCTGGCTTATTGGTGGTTCCTCGCCGTGCAGGCAGACACTCTCCGTCTTCGGAAGAATCAACGATCCTACTATAGCCAGGACCCCGAAGGGACCTGTTGCCCAGGACGCACGACTAGGACGTGTTAGTAGGTCTTGGCCAGTATAGAACCTGGCCCTGGTGCCTTGGAAACACCTCAGCGTCCCTCAACAATATCAAATAATCATACCAATCATAACCCAAACAGCAAACGCCATCTGAATGAACGACTAATTACATGCCTTCCAGATATAGGAGTAGACGGAAAGGACATCAGACTTATTAGTAACTTGTACTGGGAACAAGAGGCGCCAATTAGATGCGGAAATAATTATTCAGTCGCCCATAGAGATAAAAGCCGATCTCTGTGGCAAAGGAGTTATGGACGAGGTTCGTGATCCCACATACCCGCGTTCGAAACAGCTGCGTGCGATTTGGCAGCAGACCGCATTGCGCTGTTTTTTTTTTAACGAAATGGTATGGGTGCCGGTCGTTCAGAAACAATGGCAAACTACTGAACGTAAATCTTGCCAAGACATCAACAACAGCAAAACAGGCTGGTGTTGACTGCAAACGTCCTGTAAAAGATATGCAAGTAACTTTTATTATAGAGATAAAAAGAAGAGTACGCTGGGATGCGTGTTGTCTCCAAGCCTTTTCAGCCTATACACAGAAAGAATTTGTAAACAAGTTGAACTTCCAGGACTTAACATCAATGGAAGAATCATAAACAATCTTAGGTATGCTGACGATACCGTGTTACTTGCAAAAAGCGAGTAAGAATCATAAAACCTAGTGGACCAAGTAAACAGGCACAGTGCAGAATGTGGCTTAGATATTAACATCGTGAAAACGAAAACTATGATAATTAATAGTGGAAAGGAAATGCCATCAATGAACATCTCAATAAACGGAGAGATACTAGAACAAGTAGCAAGTTTTTCCTATCTTGGATATGTAATAACAGATGCCGGCAGAAGTGAAGTAGAAATCAAAAAGACAAAAGGAATGGCCACAAATGCTTTCATCATCATGAAATCAGATTAACATCGAGAGAGATTAACAACGCATTACACATGAGAATTGTCAAAAGCTACGTATATTCAACACTGATGTATGACGCGGAAGCCTGGACATTGAACAATCAGTTAGAAAGTCCAATAAAGATCATGGAGATGTGGATATACAAAAAAATGTGTCGTATTTCATAGGAAACAAAAACAGTAAAAAAATACAGAATTTCTAGAAAAACTGGGAATGAAAAGAGAGTTGATGAAAGAAATAAAAAAGGGGCAAGTGAAATATTTTGGCCACGTTTAAAGACATAGCAATCTTATAAAAAAAACCATACTGGAGGGCAAGGTAGAGGGCAAGCGAGCAAGAGGCAATCAACGATACAAGTGGGAAGATAACATCAAGAAATGGACGAACATCAATCTGACAGAATGTAAAATCAAGACGAGATCTATTGCAGCCAATCTTTATTGTGGAGACGGCACCTGATTGATTGAATGACATCCACAGATCCAAGTTAACAGATATCCATCCATGAAAGGGGTTGATCCCATGTTCTTCCAGTCGTAACCAAAACAACAAATACCACCGTAATGGCAGCGACAGACCCGAGTCTATCAGATATCCATCCATGAACGAGGTTGATCCCAAGTTCTTGAGGAATCTGAAGTTCTCCAAGAAACACAATAAGACAGTCGGCTGTAGCTGACAAATAACCAGCTTGCAATAAAACAAAGCTGATGCTTGTTGAAAGCGCATACCTTGAATGAGAATGGTCTATAAAGTTCTTGTATCATCATCATCATCATCATCATCATCATCATCATCATCATCATCATCATCATCATCATCATCATCATCATCATCATCATCATTATCATCATCTAGTGCCTTGCCGGTTGGCGTGGGCGATCATGCCTCTCCACACCAAAAATTACGATCTCCGACGTCAAGGATCAATTTGTATGTTGAATCCTTTCCGTGCTATGACACAAGACTGTCAAGATTCTTCTCACACTGTCTTCTTCTATCTCTCTTTCTGCAAATCTTTCCGGTTGTCACAACATCCAGTTTTTTTTTCTTCTCATAATCCCCCCCCCCCCCCCCCCCGAGAGAGAGAGAGAGAGAGAGAGAGAGAGAGAGAGAGAGAGAGAGAGAGAGAGAGAGAGAGAGAGAGAGAGAGACGGGTGTAATAGTGGTTGATGTGCTTGCTTATCAGGAATAAGGGGGTCTCCGCGGCGGAGTGGTTACGCCGGCTGCCTCTTGTTTCCGAAGGTTGTATCTGCGTTTTGCTTCATCATTCAGTTCAGGAGTGTCATTTTATTGTATGCCATTTACTCCCTCAGGGGAGGGGGTTGTCGCTGGAGCTACGGAGTTCGTGCTCTGTGTGACGTTTTCGGGAGGCCGCTGTGCGGAAAGAGACCGAGCCATGTGGGATAAAACCCGGTTCAATGAAGTGGATCCTTTTTGCCTTAAAACCCCTTTTTTTTATCAAGAGTTAATGTGTCACACACACACACACACACACACACACACACACACACACACACACACACACACACACACACACACACACACACACACACACACACACACACACACACACACACACACACACACACACACACACACACACACACACACACACACACACACACACACACACACACACACACCCCGGATTGATTGATTGATTTAGGAATCGACATCACAGCATTCGGGGCATTCCCATAAGTGCTCCGTCCCCATCCTCAGTAGCCAGCGAAGAGTTCCAACACTAATAGTACCAGTAGCAATCTGATTATAAGTCCGTCTCGCCTTTCCTCTGAGCGTTGAGCGTCGGCCAGATCCCCTCGTCACTCCTCGCTGTCTCATTCTTGCCAGACCATGGTAATCGATTTGCTCCTCCGAGGTGTGCACGTGCTCCCACAAGGCCGCAACCACATCTGCCTTGTCATGTATCAATACTCCACCAAATTCTGCAGAGCCAGCCAATCTGTCCGCATGTTCATTTCCCAGCACACCGGCATGCCCCGGAGAAAAGATCCAGGCGATGCTTGTCACCCGTGACCTCCGAAGCGAAGCAAGCCACTCCGCACGAAGCCTGCCCGTCCTCACCCTCGTCAGCATGCTTTCTGAGTCAGTTACAATCACGATGTGTGTGTGTGTCGTATTCTCCAGCCAGCGGAGAGCGGAACACACACCAGAAAGCGGAATTAATCAGAACACAGTCATACGTGACAACATGGTTGTTGTGGCTAGAAAACCTCCGCACGCACGCGCGCGCACACACACACACACACTCTCTCTCTCTCTCTCCTTCTCTCTCTCTCTCTCGCCTTCTCTCTCTCTCTTCTTCTCTCTCTCTCTCTTTCTCTCTCCTTTTCTCTCTCTCTCTCTCTCTCTCTCT
The DNA here is from genome assembly GCA_014155875.1 of Cepaea nemoralis. NCBI lineage: Eukaryota > Metazoa > Mollusca > Gastropoda > Stylommatophora > Helicidae > Cepaea > Cepaea nemoralis. The sequence goes on along the minus strand of JACEFZ010027312.1, from coordinate 240,135 downwards.
CTCTCTCTCTCTCTCTCTCTCTCTCTCTCTCTCTCTCTCTCTCTCTCTCTCTCTCTCTCTCTCTCTCTCTGACTGACTCACACGCGAACGCACTAAACACTGATACAACTATATTTAACACATTGCACAAATCCACTTGACTGTGGTCTCGGAGTGGTCTGACAATCACTCTAAATCTAGACCACAAAATCTCAACAAAGGGTGATGAGCTGGCTAGGTGGATCAGCTGCGATCAAACCTTCTCACGGCAACGTCCGATCTGTCTCTTGTGATTGTGTCTTTGTAAAGCTGGCGTGTTCCACTTTCCGTGTTTGTTGATTTCTCTCTGTATTTTTACAACTTGTCTGCTTTTCAGTCCATTTCATTGCTTACTAGGTCCAGATTTAATTCCCAGCCGTGGCAGGAATCTATTTTCTTCTTCTTTAGACTAGTCGAAAATCAATGGCAAACGGCTGAACGTACATTTGTCTAGAACATCAACATAGGGTTTATCGCAACGTCCTGCAAAGACCATCCAACATTTGCATACAGTTCTGGGTCGACCCAGTCCCCCAAAAATGGGTCCGTTGCAGAACGTCGCTATCATAACAGTTTTTCTCTAACCCCTAGGGCCCCCCCCCCTTCCCCGAAATGTCTGTGGGTCTATCGTAATACTCCGTCTACCTGGTGTTTGTTTAATTGTCATGGTGTCTTTAGTCTTCACTTACGTGATGATCGGCATTGTCTCCTCTGTTTAATTGTCATGGTGTCTTTAGTCTTCACCTACGTGATGATCGGCATTGCCTCCTCTGTTTAATTGTCATGGTGTCTTTAGTCTTCACCTACGTTCACCTACGTGATGATCGGCATTGCCTCCTCTGTTTAATTGTCATGGTGTCTTTAGTCTTCACCTACGTTCACCTACGTGATGATCGGCATTGCCTCCTCTGTTTAATTGTCATGGTGTCTTTAGTCTTCACCTACGTGATGATCGGCATTGCCTCCTCTACCAGGAGCCATGCCTTCCTTTGCTTTTAATTCTAAACCACACCGACTTTTGCTTGCTTGCTTGTGTTCGCTGGCTGTGAACTCCAGCGTGAAGTCCTGTATGCCGGATGAATACATCCTGTTGTCCAACATCAATGTAATATCATACCGGACCTGAGATTTGCGTGAGTATCCGTTGTCCTATGTCTGGCTCATTGGTGTGCAGACTGGTGGTTCCTCACCATGCAGGCAGATACTCTCCGGCTTCGGAGGAACTGACTTTTGATGGCAAGATTGAAGTCGGAAAGAAGAAGGGGAAGGGAGAGAAGAAAATATATCTGGATGGTTTCGCCACATGGCATGGTCGAGGCAAAAACAGCTGATCCACAACTCTGGTGATGGTACGAGATGGCGAAGCATGACCGCCTACGGTTATTGGTATGACACATGATAGCGACGATGACCTTTGATGTGGCCAGGGTATTTTAGTGTTTGAGATAAACAATATATAATGACACAAAGTAGTGCAGCTTTACATAACAGAGTTACGACACATACAGAACGTTGCGGCGGTTAGCCTTCATCAGCAAACAAACACATTCACAAACACAACATACAGTCAAGGAGAACTCCTGTGACTACATTAGAAGGTGATGACAGGACGAGAGGAACAAATGCATGGAAAAATGGAAGCAATGAAGAGGAAATGAGAATTGACAAAATGTTAATTGAAAAGAATGTTAGTCGAAGAAAATGTTTAATAGAAAAACTGTTTATAGAGAAAAAAACAAACTGTATACTCACCTCACGTACGGACCTGTGAATGTTTACGGAAATCTCAGGTGTATTTTTATAACGGTGCTGGATGTTACGGTACAGTGAACACATAGAAAGAAGGGGGCGGGGTAGGAGGCGTGTAAGATTGACCACGGCCCCATTGTGTTGTTGGTCTGGGTGGATGGTGTGTAGGAACACGCGTACTACATAGACACACTTCAACAGACAAAATGCTAGTGTATGTGGACATGCAAGAAGAGAGAGAGAGAGAGAGAGAGAGAGAGAGAGGAGAGCGAGAGAGAGACAGACAGAGAGAGACAGAGAGAGGAAAAGTGCCTGCGACCTACCACATGGGGTATATTGTAACCTACGAAATAGTCAGTATGGTTGCTAGTCATACAACGCGCTTCAGGAGCCCCTCGCCCAGTCCTAGAGTTGTTGGGGTTGTGTAAGATCCAACCACTGGCAATGCACGTGAAGAAGGTATGCACAGAGAAGCCAGATGTAAGAGGAGAGAGAGAGGGAGAGAGATAGTGAGAGAGAGAGCGCGAAAGGGGGAGAGAGAGGGAGAGAGAGGGAGAAGAGAGGGGGGAGGGAGGGAGAGAGAGAGGGAGAGAGATAGAGAGAAAGGGAGAGAGAGAGGGGGAGAGGAAGAGAGAGAGGGAGAGAGAGGGGGAGAGAGAGAGAGAAAGGGAGGGAGAGAGGGGAGAGGAAGAGAGAGAGGGAGAGAGAGGGAGAGAGAGGGAGGGGGAGAGAGAGGGAGAGAGAGAGAGTGAGGGAGGGTGAGAGCGAGAGAGGGGGAGGGCAAGAGAGAGATCAAGGGAGGGAGAGAAAGCGCGAGAGGGAGTGAGAGAGGGAGAGAGAGAGCGAGAGAGGGAGTGAGAGAGAGAGAGAGTGAGAGAGCGAGAGGGTGAAAGAGAGAGAGGGAGAGAGAGAAAGAGAGAGAGAGAAGAAGAAGTGCCTGTGATATACCACATGAGGCATGTGGGGCGCGTCAGTCTACACGTATGACGTTTCCCTCGTACTATCCCCTATGAAATAGTCAGTATGGTTGATTGTTACAAAGCACACTTCAGGAGCCACTCGTCCAGTGTACGAGTTGATGGGGCTGTGTGAGATCCAACCACTGGTAATACAAGTGAAGTAGGTAGGCACAGAGAAGCAAGATGTAAGGAGAGAGAGAGAGAGAAGAGAGAGAGAGAGAGAGAGAGAGAGAGAGAGAGAGAGAGAGAGAGAGAGAGAGAGAGAGAGGAAAACTGCATGCGATATACCGCATGAGGAATGCAGAGTGGGTAGGTCTACAAATGCGAGGCTTCACTCCTACTGTTCTCTATGGAATAGAGGCAGTAAGGTTAATTGCTATACCACGAATTTGAGGATCAAATCTTCCAGTGGTTGTGTTAAAATCAGACCACCGGCAATATAGTTGGAATATGTGGGTACAGAGAAGCCTGATGGAGAGAGAGAGAGAGAGAGAGAGAGAGAGAGAGAGAGAGAGAGAGAGAGAGAGAGAGAGAGAGAGAGAGAGAGAGAGAGGAGAAGTGCCTACGACACGCCCCTGATGTATGCGGGGTCGGTCGGTCTACAAATACGAGGCTTCACTCATACTGTTCCCTATGAATTCGGGGCAGTAAGGTTGATTGTTATACAACGTATTTGAGGGTCAAATCACTCAGTGGTTGTGTTAAAATCAGACCACCGGCAATATAGTTGGGACATGTAGGCACAGAGAAGCAAGATGGAAGAGAGGGGAGAGAGAGAGAGAGAGAGAGAGAGAGAGAGAGAGAGAGAGAAATTGGAAAAGTGCCTACGACACGCCCCTGATGTATCCGGGGTCGATTAGTCTACAAATACGAGGCTTCCCTCATACTGTCCCCTATGGAATAGAGGCAGTAAGGTTGATTGTTATACAACGTATTTGAGGATCAAATCACCCAGTGGTTGTGTTGAAATCAGACCACCGGCAATATGGTTGGAATAGTGTAGGCACAGAGAAGTGAGATGGAAGAGAGAGAGAGAGAGAGAGAGAGAGAGAGAGAGAGAGAGAGGAGAGAGAGAGAGAGAGAGAGAGAGAGGAAAAGAGATAGAGATTGGAGAAGTGCCTACGGCACGCCACCAGATGTGTATGGGGTCGATCGGTCTACATATATGAGGCTTCACTCATACTGTACCCTATGAAATAGAGCCAGCATGGTTGATTTTTATACAACGTATATGAGGATCAACCCCCCCCCCCCCCAGTGGTTGTGTAACATCAGACCACCAGCAATATAGTTGGAATAGGTAGACACCAAGAAGCAAGATGGAAGAGAGAGAGAGAGAGAGAGAGAGAGAGAGAGAGAGAGAGAGAGAGAGAGTTTGGAAAAGAGTCTACGGCACGCCACACATGGCATAGGTAGGCACAGAGAAGCACTATTGTTGAGAGAGAATGAGCGAGAGAGAGATTGAGAGAGATCGAGAGAGAGAGAGAGAGATCGAAAACGAGAGATCGGAAGAGAGCCTACGCCACGCCGCACATGACTATCTGTAGGCACAGAGAAGCACGATTGTTCGGAGAGAATGAGAGAGAGAGAGATTGAGAGAGGCAGAGATTGCAAAAGAGCTTACGACACGCCACACATGGCATAGGTAGGCGCAGAGAAGCACGATCGTTGAGACTGAATGAGAGAGAGATTGCGAGAGAGAAAGAGAGAGAGAGAGAGGGGGCAGAGAGAGATTAGGAAAGAGCCTATGACACACCTCTCCCCCTCTCTCTCTCCCTTTCTCTCTATCTCTCTCCCTCTCTCTCTCTCCCTCTCTCTCTCCCTCCCTCCCCCCTCTCTTCTCCCTCTCTCTCCCTCTCTCTCCCCCCTTTCGTGCTCTCTCTCTCACTATCTCTCTCCCTCTCTCTCTCCTCTTACATCTGGCTTCTCTGTGCATACCTTCTTCACGTGCATTGCCAGTGGTTGGATCTTACACAACCCCAACAACTCTAGGACTGGGCGAGGGGCTCCTGAAGCGCGTTGTATGACTAGCAACCATACTGACTATTTCGTAGGTTACAATATACCCCATGTGGTAGGTCGCAGGCACTTTTCCTCTCTCTGTCTCTCTCTGTCTGTCTCTCTCTCGCTCTCCTCTCTCTCTCTCTCTCTCTCTCTCTCTCTCTCTCTCCCTCTCTCTCTTCTTGCATGTCCACATACACTAGCATTTTGTCTGTTGAAGTGTGTCTATGTAGTACGCGTGTTCCTGCACACCAGTCCACCCAGACCAACAACACAATGGGGCCGTGGTCAATCTTACACGCCTCCTACCCCGCCCCCTTCTTTCTATGTGTTCACTGTACCGTAACATCCAGCACCGTTATAAAAATACACCTGAGATTTCCGTAAACATTCACAGGTCCGTACGTGAGGTGAGTATACAGTTTTTTTTTTCTCTATAAACAGTTTTTCTATTAAACATTTTCTTCGACTAACATTCTTTTCAATTAACATTTTGTCAATTCTCATTTCCTCTTCATTGCTTCCATTTTTCCATGCATTTGTTCCTCTCGTCCTGTCATCACCTTCTAATGTAGTCACAGGAGTTCTCCTTGACTGTATGTTGTGTTTGTGAATGTGTTTGTTTGCTGATGAAGGCTAACCGCCGCAACGTTCTGTATGTGTCGTAACTCTGTTATGTAAAGCTGCACTACTTTGTGTCATTATATATTGTTTAAACTTTCACAGCTTTACCGCAGTTCCACCAAATTTTATGCATACTTTTAGTGTTTGAGATACAATGTTATTTATTTGAGCCAGTTTTCTGTTATGTTCAGATCTTGTAGAAAGTTATTTTTTTTTTTTTTTTGGCCTTCCTCATTCGTTGTATTCTAAGAAGCGTTCTGTAACTTTTAAGATCATCATCATCTTCCACTTCTGCCGTCAAGCGTCGTGGGGAGGAATAATTTGCGTTCCAGCGCCCGGTGGACGGCACTGGATAGTGTCATTCCGTGTGGTTGTACAATGTCTCTGATGTCGTCAATCCATTTTCTTCTTGGACGTCCTCGTGGTCTCGTCGCAGATGATCTTTGATGTAAGGCCAGTGTTGGTAGTTGCTGATGTTGCATTCTAACAACATGGCCAAACCACTTGATCTTCTGTCTTTCAATAAATGTGGCACAAGGTGTTGATCCCACAGTCTGTCTGATAGTAACATTTCTTACTCGGTCTCGGATTGTTAAGTTGGCAGCTCTCCTCAGGCATCTCATTTCGCAGGTGTTGATTTTGCGAAGGTGTAATTTGGATAAAGTCCAGGTTTGAGATTGGTAGCATAGGGTTGGTGTGAATATGCTGTTTATTATCTGTCGTTTTGCGGACATGGGTATGTTTGGATGTTTCAGTAAGGGTGACAGTTGATATGTAAGTGCACTAGCTTTTTGACATCTGATTTCAATTTCTCTGTCTAATCTGCCATCTTCTGTGATCATACTTCCAAGGTATTTGAATTCTTTAACTTGTTTCAGAGGTGTGTTATTTATCTGTATACTTAGTGGGCCTGGCGATCTGCTAACTTGCATTACTTCGGTTTTGGCTGTGTTTATACTCATATTGTATCTGCTGCAGGTTGAACTCAGATTAGTAATATGATTTTGTAGTCTGCCCTCGTCGCTGTAAAACAGGCACTGATCATCTGCAAATAGAAGTTCATTTAATACTTTTAAGATAGACCCCTCAATTTTCTTCTTGAGTTTTTATTAGATGGATAATGATTCATGTTACGTGTTGTCACTGGATAGATGCTTGCTTTGAAAGTTTTTGCTTTTATTTGCTTGCTTAAAATACTGCGCCAACTCAAATTGGAAGAAGCGTGGACATGGCTGATAATCAATGCAGTACAGTTAGTTAGTCGACAGATCATCCTCATTGCTCATCGAACCATTTAGTCCATAAGTGCTCAAATCCCCTCATCAGTAAGTCCCGCAGCGTGTAGCGGCTTACGACACCATTTATGTGTTGGTTTATTAATTTTCTTTGGCTTCCTGCATAGTGTTTTTGATTGGCCACACCTCTTTTAACTTGCTGTTCAGTGCAGTACGGACTCATTTGGTGGATACCGACGAGACACCAACTCTAGCCCGACTGCACGAACTAGGGAGTAAAGCCTGGTCAAGCACGTTATGCCGCCGTCGTGGGAAAGATGGGATATACCATAATCAGCTCCTCGTGGCAACATCATCATTATCACGTACCCGGCCAGCTGGCGTAGGACTTCATGGCTCCCCACAGATCTCGGTCCTTGGTGTTCTGGATCAACTCTGCTTATGATATTCCTCCATGTCACCGTCTCAATCCATCCTGCATCATTTCTCTTGGCCTGCCTATGCCGCTCGTCTCCTTAATCTTCCAGCTGTCAAGACGTTCTCCGATGCCTCTCTTCTCAAGACATAACCAAGGAAAGCTGTTTGTCTCTTTCTTATTGTGTATAGTGCTCTAGTTTCATTAGCCTTTTTCGGGCAATCGTTGATAGTTACTCTGGCAGTCCAAGGATTTCGCAACATTCATCTCAGGAACCACATGTCTGTTGCTTCCAAGTTACCTAATTTGTTCATTTACATTCCAAAATTCATACAGCAACACAGGTTCTATATAGCACCTCAGCACTCTCTTTCTTACATTCAATGATAGAGACTTATTGATATGATAATCTTCATTTTTTGGAATGCAGCATATTGCTTGCCCTATTCTGCTTTTAATTCATGGCAACAGCGAGCGGAAATGCTTTGGGATGCATCAGGGGACTGATCACGCACGGGATTGCCCAGTGACGCTCATCGTGACGCAACGTTACGTCACGCAGCGTAACATAAACACGCCTTGTGTTATGCCGCGTGTTCTTCATTTCGTTTAACTTGTGCATTGCTGTGGCCGATTTCTTTGTAACTTCTTGTGGATTGCCTCCATTCTGGTTACTTACAGAGTCCAGGCATTAACAGTATTGATGTCTTCATTGCTGATTGTAGTTTTTGGTTGACATGTAGTTTCGTCTGTAGATATAATTTTTTTTTAATAGAGTCAAGACATTCGGTCAGCATTGCCGAATGGATGGATAAGAACGACGTGTTCCTAAACATCAGGCGTGCTGATGCCGAGGTAAGGGGTCTCAATCCCTACAACCGACAGTTGGACCAGTATGTTGACCTTTCGTGCTTGACTTGGGGACGTAAATTATAAGTACCTCTGAAGTCGGAGTGGGTTCGCCTGATGGCGAGGGACATTGTTAACAGGGAAAGCTAATCCACACGCAGAATTCAGTCCAGCACTACTAGAAGTTGTCGGACTCCCTGGTCTAGAGGTTACACGACTACTAGACGTAGTGTGTATGCACTACGCTTGAGTTCAAAGCGAGCGAGCGCCAAAAAAAAAAAAAAAACGACAGTCATAGTTTGATATTTGACGCTTGCGATGTCTTCATTGCTGATTGTAATGTTTGGTTGATATGTTGTTTTGTCTGTAGATATCATATTTCTTTTGTATTCAGAACAGGGTTTTGATCTTCTCTTAAAATGAATAGATACCAGGTAATTTTAAGTATGTCTTTGTCAGGGAATGAACGGTTGAGAGTCAGAGACCTGTCAATTCCACCTCATTGGAATGTGAAGACGCCCATTTCTTTCTTTCTTTCTTTCTTTCTTTCTTTCTTTCTTTCTTTCTTTCTTTCTGTGTCATTTTGACACTTATGTGTGATTATTCTTCCTTTCCGTTATGTTTGATTTGATTTTCTTATAACTTCCTATTATATTTCTCATATCCATTCATTTTCTTTTCTTCTTGTTTCTGTATTTCTTCTTGTTTCCCACTCTTTCGTTTGCCTGTTTTTTTTTCCGTTGGACTTTTTTTTTTGGTCGTTGGACTCTTCCCCCCCCCTTCCCCCCCCTCCCCCCCTTCCCCCCCCCTTTCCCCCCCCCCCCCCCCCCAATTTCTTGCTGTATTTATTCGGTTGTATATTTTTATAATGTGTTTGTCACCAGAACACGGTGTTTAGTGTTTAGCAGCCGTGTCGAAAACGCCCGGGGTAAATCTGGCTTGACAGGGTCACCTTGATGTACAAATGAAAATAAGGACATCATCTTACAAGTAGTTTCTTAAGCGCAACTCTCTTCCCCCTCCCCCCAAACGCTTTTACCCATAATGGAGTGAGGAAGTCTTGGGATGGAGGGGTAGATGGGGAGTAATTAACAAAAGGGGCGTGTATTTAGGTCGGGTTAACATTAAGTGGGTCACTTTACTACTACAGATAATTGGCCATTCATTACAGTGTGGCTAGGCGACCTACTGCTGCGGCTGTTCCGTTTTGGGGGTTGATTTCATACTTGATAACTTACACGGGCAGTTGACACAGACGGGCGTGTGCTTGTGTCCGATGATTTTGATTACCATAACTGCCGTATATTACGTTGTTCGCAGAACTGTTAATTTGTGGTCGGTTAATTAAAGCGGAATTCTGTTTTTGTTTCTATTTGCTACGTAAGATCTTGTGCGGTGACATGTGAAATATGCGTGGTTTTATCTCTGTGCTGGCGAGAAAACGGCTTTGATACTTGTTAGATATAGCAGTGTGATTAACACTACTGCGTGCGGTGTGTTATCAGATTTGTTCATTCAGTGCTGAGCTGTAGATACGCGATAGCTTAGACATATTTTAATTTACCAGAGACATATCACATGGATTACTCTACTGTTAATTGTTTTGCTTATAGATGGTTGTTGTATCTGTTATTGCGATGATTCATTTATAGTAAATATAGTAGGTGTTTACGTCCGCCCATACTGGCGGACAGACGCTCGTTGTTTATTTACATACTGCTTAAATATGTATGTATCTAGGTGTGTGGACACACACACGCGTGCGTGCGCACATGACATAAGCTCGTGTGCGTATTAACCTTGTCATATGATAGCAGATGAGGTTCAACATTCAGAAAGCGACGTTGTGATCTAAGCATATACAATCACATAGGTATTATCCGCGTATGTGCGTGCATGCCTAAAATATTTCATACGCACAACAAATGTATGTGTGAGTTTTGTGTGTCAGATATTGTTTATACAAATACCAATTTTCAGTATGACAATATTGCATGCAAGCACAACAAATTAAAAAAGAACACAATGTGAAAGAAATCAACCCAAGAAAATTATTGCAAATGACTGAATATACACATACTTTATGCAATGTCACATGACCTAAACACAGGGATGTGTTTCGTCACCGGATCTCTTCTTCCTCTATATAGCGAAGTCAAAATGGAAGAGATCAAATAGAAGCCACGAATACTACTCTGATGATACAGTTTGATGGCGGAAAATGCAAAAGTTCTACAACAATTGTTGGACGTTGTAGTAACAGAGAGTGCAAAGAAAGGACTCTCCTTGGATATCAAGAAAACAGTAACAATGGTGATATCAAAGAAACAGGTGACTCAAAACTTTGAAATGACAATAGAAGGGAAAATGCTTAAACAAATGGATAATTTTAAATACCTAGGGCAATTAAAACATCAGATAGAAGATGCATAACATAGATTAAGAACAGAATATGGCAAGCAAAAGCTTCATTTCAGAAAATGAAAAGTTTCTTATGTAATAAGTAACTTTTATTGAATGTAAGAAAGAGAGTGCTGAAGTGTTATATAGAAGCTGTTTTGCTGTATGGCAGTAAAACTTGGAATGTAAATATACAAATTAGAAAGACTTTGGAGGCAGTGTGGTTTCTGAGACGAATGTTGCAAATTCCATGGACTGTTAGAGTAACCAACAATGAGTGCCTGAAAGATAAATGATGCTGGATGGACTGAGGCAGTGACATGGAGGAATATCATTAGCAGAGTTGGTCCAAAACACAAAGGGCCGCAATCTGTGGAGAGAGAGAGAGAGAGAGAGAGAGAGAGAGAGAGAGAGAGAGAGAGAGAGAGAGAGAGAGAGAGAGAGAGATATGGGGGGCATTACATTGTCGATTTTGTCAATCTTTCTCCCATGCCCCTCATATATGGTGTGCATTGTATAACATAAACACTCTACACCTTGCACACTACACAGTATTGATCGCTGAAAACACAGGAGGTTTACAAACAACCACTATTTGACATTGTTGTAATAGAGAGTGGAAAAGGACTCCCTTTGATTATAAAGACAGCAGAAACAAGCGCTGTGTCAGAGACAAATATAAAACCAATATGTGATAGAACAATAGTAGGGGACTTGCTTAATTAAGTGATTACATTTAAATGTCTGGAACCATTCATAACAGATGGAAGATGCCTGTAGAGATTGGAGGCACCCCGGGAAGGTTAACCCGGTCAACAAATGCCTGCAGAAGTCGGATGTGTCGGCCTAATGGCGCAAGAACACAGCTCTGCTGTAAACAGGCACAACGCAATCACGCCCGAAAAAAAACTCCGGATGAACGCGGCAGAAGAAGAAGAAGAAGGGATTGGAGGAAGAAGTCAAGCAAAAATTGTATTTCAGAAAATGAAAAGTATTTTATGCAATATTACTATCATTGAAAGTAAGAGAGAGAATGCTGAAATGTTATTTATAACCTGTTCTGTTGTATGGCATGAATCAACAAACTTGAATGAATAAATCCCCGGGAAGGTTAACCCGGTCAACAAATGCCCGCAGAAGTCGGATGTGTCGGCCTAACGGCGCAAGAACGCAGCTCTGCTGTAAACAGGCACAACGCAATCACATCCGAAAAAAAACTCTGGATGAACGAAGAAGAAGAAGAAGAAGAATGTATAAATGAGGAGGTACCTGGAGGCAAGAGATGTGGTTTCTTATACGAATGTTGTTAGTACCTTGGACTGGTAGAGTAACAAACAATGATTACCCAGAAAAGATTATTGAAAGTTGAACAGTATATACAAATATAGGAAGGTGACACTGTTCTTTGGTCGTGTAATGAGAGGAGAACATCGCCATGACCAGAAATATTAACAGTAGAAGAGGCAGAGGCTCACCGAGATCAGTGATGCTGGATGGACTGAGACGGTGGCTTGGAAGAATGTCATGGCTTGGAAGAATGTCAGCGGTGGGATTGTTCCAGAACACCAGGCACCAAGATCAATGATGCTGGATGGACTGAGACAGTGGTTGGAGGAATTTCATCAGTGGGATTGTTCCAGAACACCAGGCACAGAGATCAGTGATGCTGGATGGACTGAGATGGTGGCTTGGAGGAATTTCATCAGTGGGATTGATCCAGAACACCAGGCACCAAGATGTGTGTAGATGCATGGACACTTCCGACAGTTGGCAGGGCACATGATGATGATCTGTATAATATGCAGCATAGTGTTTTCATGAGCATGTTGTGCATGGGGGTTAGTGCATTTGCTTGCCAATATAGTGTTGCGGGTTTGGTCTACAGTAGTAGTAGGAAGATATTGTCTTCTCTTCCCACCACTTCCATCAACCACTGAGGCCTATGACGTCGGCCCAGCCTCGTTAAAAAGGGCATCAGAGAATTTGCAGGGCTTATGGAAATGATCTTGAAGGAAAAGACTGCGAGGGAGGGAACTAGTTGACCTGTCTTATGAAGATGTAACCTAGTACATATGAAAGCATAAGGCTTCACACCCCTGTAGGAGTATTTGTCATGGGATTACCCTGAATAAGCAGCACAATCATATGTAAACAAACAAGGTCAAAGTTTATGACCCTTTTAAACACCGTGACACAGTCTAGGATATATGGTGCTAGATCCACATTTGTATAGACCATTCAGTAACTGGATGAGTGATAGTGATGGGATCAGTACCACACTGGATACCTTTACTTCCCACACATTTTGTGCTGCCTGTTTTAGGATGGGTCGGCTTATGGACAGGCCAGAACAAATCATTATTCTGTGCCTCAGAACAGGACATAATTGATTGCATAACCGCATGAATACACAATTCAAGACTGGTGAATCAGCCATGTGAACATGTGGATTGGCCCTGCAGACAGCAGATCAAATACTCCAAGACTGCCCAAAATATGACAAGTCTAGGCAAACCCTCTGGCCTAGAGAAACAATAGTGGAAGATACTCTAAGGGCCGCTGAGTAAACCAAAAAAGACAGTTAAATTCATGTAAGAGATAACATTGCAGATATAGACATATTTCAAGTGAACAAAAGAAGAAAAGGGATCGGTTGGCCTGGGAGCCCAAGTCAATTTAAAAAAATACCAGCTTCAGTGGAGATTCGAACACTTAACCAGCAGGCAGTAGACAAGTGTAGCCACTGCGCTTTTTGCAGTTCATGCGGCAGACATACGATTGTCTAAACTTGTACTAAACTAAACATAATAAGTGATAAACATTTAACACAAACAAAACATTTGCACTGTCTTGAGAGAGAGAGAGAGAGAGAGAGAGAGAGAGAGAGAGAGAGAGAGAGAGAGAGAGAGAGAGAGAGAGAGAGAGAGAGAGAGAGAGAGAGAGAGAGAGAGAGAGAGAGAGAGAGAGAGAGAGAGAGAGAGAGAAGTATTACTGTGTCAACAAGTGTGGCAGACATACGATTGTCTACACTAATACTAAACTAAACATACTAAGAGATGAACATTTAACATAAAATATTTACAGTCTAGAGAGATATATAAGTGAGTAACTGTGTCAACAAGTGTGGCAGTCTGATCCCCCAGGACAAGGATAAATAGGACATGGGTCACGTGGTAAATGTTGAGCAGGTGATAATGTGTGCACAGTTGTGTTAGGGTAGATTAGCCTCAGTCATGATAACAGCTGTGATAATGCTAGGTAGAGGTGTGAACTGATAGGCTCTTCACATATTCTAAATTACATTGTGGAATGATGTGAGTGACTTGCTTCATTGCAGTCGTTGCTTTTCCCTTGTCACAGACATTGCGGGTGATCATTTCATAAGGTTATATTAGCTCCAGTGACAGTGTTTTTGTATGGTTGAGTTGGGTTGAGTCAAGAACCAACATCACAGCACCTGAGAAATTCCCAGACGTGTTCCGTCCTATTCTTCAACAGCCAGCAAAGAGTCCCATTACTAATAGTACCAGCAACAGTGATTATGTGTCCATCTGGCCTTTCCTTGTAGTTTTGACTGTTGGCCAGATCCTCTGATCACTCGCGGCAGCACCAGTCTCTCCAAGCTGTGATGATCTATCTGTTCTTCTGCACTATACACACACACCCAAAGGGTCCTGGCCATGTCTGCTTTATCATGCACCAGTACCCCACCTAAGGGATGCAGACCCAGCCAGTCTGTCTTCCTGCTCGTTTCCCACCACACCAGCATATCCGGTGGGAAAAAATCCAACAGGTGCTCTCTATTTTTGATTGTTGAATTGAAGCCTGCCACTCTGCCCGAAGCATGTCCGTCTTCACCTTTCTCATCATACTTTGTGAGTCCGTTACAATCACGACATGCGTGTGCCGTTTGTCATCCAGTCTGCGGATCCCTGCTGTGACTGCCTCCACCTCCATTCTCAGACTAGATGTGGTATCATGCGCCAGGCTCTCCTGATTCAAACTCCGTTGAAACATGTTGTTACACCCTGAGTTATTTTAAGCAGCAGATTTTGTATACCCCGACAGTGATAGTTATTTTAGGCAGTAGTTTTTGTATAAACTAAAATACTTTGGCCATATTCAGTGTATATGGATCCTGGAAGAAGTGGCAAGGGGTTGACCAATATCCAGATGGACACAGGACATTGAAGACACCTGGAGCATGAAGTGCATACCACGGATGAAATGGGTAAAGATCAAGAGGCATTTCAGCACTGATGAGAGCGAGGTTCTGCAAAGGACCTGCTACAAGATATACACTATGTTGAGAGTGAATTTCTGCAAAGGACCTGCTACAAGATATTCACCATGATGAGAGTGAATTTCTACAAAGGACCTGCTACAAGATATACACCATGATGAGAGTGAATTTCTGCAAAGGACCTGCTACAAGATGTCCACCATGATGAGAGTGAATTTCTTCAAAGGACATGCTACAGGATATTCACCATGATGAGAGTAAATTTCTGCAAAAGACATGATAACATTTTTTAAATTGTATACAGAGTATGCTTCAGAAAGTGGAAAATGACATATTCCAGGTGGATAGTTAACACAGCTCAAAAGGACGGAGAATGTGAGCATATTATGGAAATGTCTGCCCCAGGGATGCAAGTGTGCAGGGCAATGAACAAGTTGATAGATTAGATACTTCTGCCCGTCTGACTGAAGAGCTACTTTATGATAAAGGTGATGTGGTGAAGGATCTCTGGGATTAGGTGTAGGGTGCAGCTGAACAGATGGAGTATCCATATCTAAAAAGACTGGCTCAGAAGGGAGTGTGTAGAGGATGTGGACAATATTCAGTATAGATAAAAAGCCATGTGAACTTTTTAATCAAATTTGGTTTTGTTTTTTGCGCTTGCTTGCTTTGAACAAGAGCGTGGACCATATACACTAATTGTAATAGCACTGGACTGAGTTTTTCATGTGGATTAGCTTTCCATATTATCAGTGTCCCTCGCCATCAGGCGAACCCACTCCGACTTCAGAGGTACTTGTAATTTACGTCCCCAAATCAAGGACGAGAAGTTAACATTTTGGTCCCAACTCTGGTTGAACCCCTTACCTCGGCATCAGGACACCGAATGTTTAAGACTGCATGTTCTTATCCATTCGGCCATGCTGACCTCCTTTTAATCAAATTACATGGTATAAGCAGCATGGGAACTCTTCCTTGGCTTTTGAAGAGGGGGACGGAGCATGTGAGGGAATGTCTTGAGTGCAGTGACATATACGCTGGGGTTGATTGCACCATCTGCAAAGGATGTGCAACATTCTTTAGATAGAAAGATCATGAATGGGTGAATGAACCTTATGTGCAATCATAGCCCTGTAGTAAAGCATCTGTGTATACTGGTATTGAGACAAGAACATGGAGCTGATCCACAACTCTTGTGATCCATGGGGCATGATGAAACATCACCGCCCACGCTTATCAGCATCGCACATGATGGTGATACACTGGTATGTGTAGATTACGTTAAGTGACAACCATTCTGTTTAGTTAAAATATCTTTCAAGTGGACAGTTGTCGTTTTGTTCGCTCCCTCGCTGGCTTTATACTCAAGCATAGTCCATACACATGCTTCTACCTCTAGTGCAGTGGACTGATTTTTGCGTGTGGATTAGTTTTCCCTATTACCACATCCCTCGCCATCAGGCAAGCCCACTTTAACTTTTGGGGTACTTGTAATTTACGCCCCCAAGACCAGGACAAAGTTTTTTTTTTTTTTTTTTTTTAAGCATATCCTTTACAGGACTTAGCTGTCAACACCAGCATCTTTCAGCTGTATGTTGATCTCTTGGCAAGATTACGCTCAGTAGTTTGCCATTGCTTTCTGAGCGGCCGGCTCAGTATCCCGCAAGTCACGAGCGAGGGGTCGAACCGCCTCAGCTCTCGCTCCGCTACGAGACTCTGCGTGATAAACGGGATTACAGAGAGAAAGTGTTGTAACCCCACAGCCTGAGAGACCGGCAGGACGAAGTTGCCTTCTATAAATTAATAGAGTGAAATTGTTTTCTTTTCGCTGATGGTAGTTGGGAATACAATTTCCATAGTAGCTGAACGTTGAACAGAAAGTTTGTGAGAGACTAGGTAGTTGCACATTTAACAACTAGGCTGTGAGAGATTCTGTGGCTAGGCTGTGAGAGATTCTGTGGCAGCAATGATGGCAGGCAGGATAAATAATCTGTTTATCCAGCATAAACTCAACCGCGTGGATACACTTATCAGCTTGGCACTTAAGTATGGCATTTCAGTAAGTAGCTCCTTTGATTTTCTTTTAGTTTTTAATTGATCATAGATTGTGTTTGCAAACTACTATACTTACTGCGAAAGATATGCAACTAACTTTTAAAATAGTGTTTACCTACTTATAATTTTAAAAACATATTCCAGTGTTCACTTATTATTTTGGTTTTTATTGTAGGTGTTTATGTGGCTATGGCGTAATGAACGTGTTTCGCAATCCTGCATACCGGGTTTGAAATCAGCTGGTAATAATAGTAATGTTAGGCAGTAGGTTTTGTATGCCCTGGTAATGATATTTATTTTTAGTAGTAAAGTTTCTGTATACTCTAGCATCTGTAGCGATTTAGAAGCAGACTGGCTTCGCATTGATTTTTAACATTGGTTTGAACATTGGTCGCTTAGTAAACAATGGCAAACTACTGAACATAAAATTTGAATAATGAAGATACAAACCGTAGATTGTACGATCTATTGCCTGGCATATTTTGCTGCATCTCGTCAGGTACATACTGCAGAATTCACACAACATAGAGTAAAATAACTAGATACATCCTTCAAGCTGAAATATACATATGTTCGCACGGTAATGTCAATTGTCTACCACTGTAATTTTAAACTGACTATCATGTCTTTCTGTTTGCACAAAACTGGCCTATGTAGATTAATCACGTAGGCTTTGGCAAACTTTAAGAAGCGACTATATTGTGTATTAAACAACATGTGAAAAGCGCTGTCTCTGTCAATTACATGACCAGTTTCCAAGACGTGCCGTGCAATGGACAATGCCGGAAGTTTGTAATTGTGGTATATCAGCCTTCCCATGATCCCATCGCCTAGTGTGTAGTGTCTTGTCAATCCAGTTGGGTATGTGTTCAACAACCCTGCTGTGTAACTGGCGCTCTGTTCTGCCGATGTAGGTAGACTTGCACTGCCATGTGAATTGGTAAACGCAATAGTATTTGGCATACAAAGGGGCAGATTCTTTTACTGCTGGGGTGGGAATAGGTGTGGTTCTGTTCCTAATAACTAGAGTTGCAGCACAGAATGTTCAGCCGACTGCTGTAATGAGTCGGTCCTGTAGACGTTGCATTACGTCATCACCTCGAAAGGTTAGCTGGATAAATACCTTGAGCTTAGGGACTAGTTTCGTCTGGTTTTGGTTTCGGCTTTTGACAGTGGCGCTTCATAAAATCCTGTGGAGTACCATTAAGGTGTAAGACATTCTTCAGATTTTAAATTTCCCCTGTCAGTGTGGCCTGGGTGCATATCTTCCTAGCACGGTTAAACAGGGCCTATACTAAGCCCCATTTGTACTGGACAGGTACAAAGTAAAAATTTAAAAACTGAAAATTTAAGTATTGGCCAGTCTGTGTTTCTTTGTGGCACTACCGATCTTTGAATTGTTCTGTCTGCTCTACATCTCATTAGGATATCGAGGAACGCCAATGCTTTGTTGTGTTCGTGTTCCATAGATAGAGAGACGTTTTTTTGGTCATGTTCATTATATATAAAAAAGACCATAAACCTATATTATTTAAAACAAAAAAAGTTAGTTTCATATCCTTTACAGGACGTTGCAGTCAACACCAGAATTGTTTTGCTGTTGTGATATCTTGGCAAGCTTACGTTCAGTAGCTTGCCATTGCTTTCTGAATGACCGGCACCCATACTATTTTCGTAAAAAAGAACCAACGCAACTTGGTCTGCTGCTAAATCAAGCGCAGCCATGTTTCGAACACGGGTATGCAGGATCACAAATTTTGCCCGTAATGGCTTTGCCAACAAACCTACATTATTTAAAACAAAGCTTCATTATTTAAAACAAAGCTACATTATTTAAAACAAAGCTACATTATTTAAAACAAAGCTACATGTGTGCAGTGAGGAGAAAGAATACTGGAATTTAATCTCTGTTTATCTACGCCACACATGCACATGTTGGTAGTTCCAGTTGTATGCTTGTTAAGGAGATAGCAGTTAGTCGGTTTTGACTAAGAAAGATGAAAAGGTGATTTCATTATGGATAAAGGATGTGACGTGTTAGGTCTTCACATATACCAGGTCACTGGATGAGAAGTGAGATGACTAACCCCTCTTCCTAGAAACATCATTGTGACAAGTATATGGACAGAACTGAACATTTCTTCTTCCTGTTGAGAATATGGTATGGGTTAATTAACTCATGTTGTGGGTGTGCTCATACTCCTGTTGAGAATATAGTATGGGTTAATTAACTCATGTTGTGGGTGTGCTCATACTCCTGTTGAGAATATGGTATGGGTTAATTAACTCATGTTGTGGGTGTGCTCATACTCCTGTTGAGAATATGGTATGGGTTAATTAACTCATGTTGTGGGTGTGCTCATACTCCTGTTGAGAATATGGTATGGGTTAATTAACTCATGTTGTTGGTGTGCTCATACTCCTGTTACTGTTGTTGTTATTTTGTGTGTTTGCTTGCTTCGAACTCATGCCTGGTCCATATACGTGCTGCTGGATTGATTTTTGCGTGTAGCTTAGCTTTCCCTATTACCAGTGTCCCTCGCCATCAGATGAACCCACTCCAACTTCTTTGGTACTTGTAATTTACGTCTCCAAGTCAAGGTAAAGAAATCTGCGTTTTAGTCCAACTGACCGGTGTAGGCATTGAACCCGCTACCTCAGGATCAGCACACTGGAAGTTTAAGAGCGAACTTTATCTCGTGTTGTTTTGTTAACTTGTGTCTGATTGTTGCGTTTACATTGTAAAATCATATGAAGCAGCATTGTGGATTTGGCAAATCATGGTGCACGTAGAGTTGTGGAATTCTAAGACAATGTGTCAGTCTCTCCCTGTCCTAGAATTCTGTCAGATTCACACTTTAAATGTTGTTCTAATTATTAACCTTTTCCTGTTTCTGTTCTTCCTGACTTCAGCTTCTTCCTATCATTGTTTGCAAGACCTGACTGAAATCTGTGTCAGCCTGACACTGAAAGGTCAGACAAACGAGACAGAACGGCTTTTGTCCAATCACCAAGGTGGAAGGGAATGAGAGAGTTGAAATGTCTGGATAGCAAAAGAGAAGGTGGCTAATGAGTCTCAGAAAGTGCACAAGAACTGAACACAAAATGATGATGAGGTTGAAGAAATGTATTAACAATTAAACAAAAAGGAACAAGTAACACATTCCTAAACCTTGGTTGGAGAAGACAAGGAGAAAGTATAGGAGAACTTTGTGATTTATATGTTTGGTGAGAGAATGAACAGGACCTGCAAAATTTAGTAGATGTGGTTGTTGCACACAGTGAACAACTAGGGTTAGAATTATATTGTAAGAAGACAGATTATGGTCATCACTAGGAAGAAGGAAACACCACCATGTAATATACAAGTAAATGGGAATATTCTTAAACAAATGAACCAGTACAATTATCTCAGAACAGTCATAACATCTGATGGGAGATGCCATGAAGAGATTAGAACAAGAATTGCCATGGTGAAAGTAGCCTTTAGCAAGATGGAAAACATACTGACTAATAAAAAGATGTCATCTGCAACAAGAAAAAGAGTGTGGAAGTGCTACATAGAACCTGTACTTTTGTATGGATGGCCTTTAGATGTTTTTTAGCTTGTCTGCTCATCCTCTGTGTTTCACATCCATTCAAAAGTACAGGTTTTTTCTTTTTCTCATTGCAATTGGCATCTTTTTATTAGCCAGTATGTTTTTCCATTTTGCAAAAGGTTACCCTTGCCATAGCGATTCTTGTTCTAATCTCTTCAAGGCACATTACTGAATATATAATCAACTATGAAAATCAACCCGGTGTTGGTTACAACATCCTACAAAGGACATGCAACATTTAGAGAATAGTTTGGTATAGAATGTGGTTTTTTGTGTGTTACTTTTGGTATTTGCTCACTTTGAATTCAAACATAGTCCACACACGTGCTAGTACATCCAACACACTGGAGTGATTTTTGCATGTCAATTAGCTTTCCCTATTACCAGTATCCCTTCACCATCAGGCGAACACACTCCAACTTCTGAGATGCATGTAATTTACATTCCCAGGTGTAGGACAAGAGGGCATCAATTTAGTCTTAGTGGGGCTGAACCCACTACCTCAGCATCAGCATACCGGAAGTTTAAGAACGAATGCTTTTACCCATTCAGCCATGCTGACCTCTCAGAATGAGTTAAATAACGATAATTCTCAAATGTGTGTTGTTTATTTTTATTTGCAGATCCAAGACTTGAAGAAGGAAAACAAGCTCTGGAACAATGACCATTTATTTTTGAGAGAAACCTTGTTGATTCCCCTGACTCCAGAAAACGAGGGCTTGTTGGACGAGAATGACACTATTGTTGTCTGTGATGGTAGTTCTTCCAGTGCTGCTTCACCGTCGTCCCCACACTCACATCTCCCAAATGGAGATCTCATTGACTCTTCCTCATCGTCATCCTCACAGAAGTCTTCAGGAGTGCATCACAGTGTTAGCATCCATGGGGGATTTTCCAATGGGGCTTCCACATCTGCTTCTTCTTCTTCTTCCTCCGGTTCAAAGCCCACATCATCTACCAGTGACTTCTTTGCCAAATATGATACCAGCATTGCAAGGCTGAAAGGAGACGTTGCAAAAATGGAGAAAAACGCTGCGTAAGAAAATCATTTTGAATATTTTGTGGTATTACTTGCTGTTGTTGTCCTTCTGTATTCCTTTACACTAGCATTCACATTTAACATTTCATTTTCTGTTTAACTTGCTTGTATTTTTGTTAAGTACATTACCCAATATTTGTTTGTTTGATTAATTTGTTTTTATTGTTACATGCTGAATGCTGTTCATATCTGTCTTTCTAATTTGCTTGTATTTTGTGTTTTAACTGCTTTACACTTTTACTGTATGTCTTTTCAATTTGCTTCAGTTTGTGTTATATACGTTGCAATCTCTGTTTATCTTCCTGATTTGCTTCTTTTATCCATAGATGCCTTACACTGCTCATGGTGACATGCTAATTTCACGGACATTTTCTGTCTGAAATATTTTAAAAGTTAGTTTTTTTTGTTTAAATTGTCCTGATTCTTTCTGAAATATTTTAAAAGTTAGTTTTTTTGTTTAAATTGTCTTGAGACAATTACCTGCGTATATGATAGGGGCCATCACAGTTTATATGCCAGAATGCACGGAGGGAGAAGTCTTTTCCCCTCACTTAGCAAGACAATGAACGCAGGCGTCGACCCTTGTCTGTCCCTTTCATGACATTTTCAGTGCAGCTCCCTGTCATTACTTTCCATTTATTGTTTTTAATTTCCATTTATTGTTTTTAATTTCCATGTATTGTTTTTAATTTTTATTTATTGTTTTTAATTTCCATGTATTGTTTTTAATTTCCATTTATTGTTTTTAATTTCCATTTTTTGTTTTGTGCATGTACCTCTTTGTGTTCTTTAAATCCAGTTGTTTCCGGGAAGGTTAACCCGGTCAACAAATGCCCGCAGAAGTCGGATGTGTCGGCCTAACGGCGCAAGAACGCAGCTCTGCTGTAAACAGGCACAACGCAATCACGTCCGAAAAAAAACTCCGGATGAACGAAGAAGAAGAAGAAATCCAGTTGTGGTTTCTGTGATAGTGGACATGTGTTTGCTTGCATGGTAGTTGAAATTTGTAGTACCACATCACATGTTCTTGTGGTAGTTGTTACATGTCTTTATAATTCACACTAGGACTGTTTTGAATTAGTACTTGCCATATCCTGGGAGTGTGGTAGTGTAGTTACATTTGTAATAACACATCACACTCACTTGTGGTAGTCTTTATAATTCACTTTAGGTCTTTTGAATTAGTACTTGCCATATCCTGGGAGTGTGATTGTGTAGTTACATTTGTAGTAAGACATCACACTCACTTGTAGTAGTCGTTATAGTTCACTTTAGGACTTGAATTAGTACTTGCCATATCCTGGGAGTCAAGGTAGTGTAGTTGGCATGTGTTTGTGTGCATAGTAAGTACATTTGTAGTAACACATCACACATACTTTTGGTAGTTGTCTTCATAGTTCACTTTAGGACTTGAATTAGTACTTGCCATATCCTGGGAGTGAGGTCAGCATGGCTGAATGAATAAGAGTGGTTTCTCTCAAACACCCAGTGTGC
Organism: Cepaea nemoralis; assembly: GCA_014155875.1. Lineage (NCBI taxonomy): Eukaryota > Metazoa > Mollusca > Gastropoda > Stylommatophora > Helicidae > Cepaea > Cepaea nemoralis. Next base: position 217,455 of record JACEFZ010027312.1, on the reverse strand, counting down.
TCATACCGATGTAGTGTGTTCAACCCCTACACCGGTCAGATGGACAAAAATGTTGCTTGTCATCCTTGACTTGGGGATGTAAATTACAAGTACCTCTGAAGTCGGAATGGATTCGCCTGATGGCTAGGGACACTGGTAATAGGGAAAGTTAATCCACACGCAAAAATCTGTCTAATGCACTAGAAGTAGTAGCACGTATATGGGCTAGGCTTGTGTTCAAAGTGAGTGAATGCAAAAAAAACACATAAATCCTGGGAGTGTGGTAGTGTAGTGGCTAGACATTCGCCTGATAACCCGGTTGCCATGGGTTCAATCTGCATCAGGGCGTCTTCGGTTAAAAATAAAAATGACCTGGGCTCCTAGTATAAACTGATCATCATCATGTGCCATGCCAATAAGCGTGGATGGTCACGTGTCATTATATAATATAGAATCAGCCTAAAATGGGTACTAAGAAATGTCTTGAATAGTGATGGCAGCTTCCTAGTGACGATTAGATTTACAAACATACAGCCTAGCACCGTCTGACCTGTATGCCTTCAGGCATGTAAAAGGCTCCTTTACTTAAATCCCGGGAAAACTAACCTGGTCAACAAATGCCAGGCAGAGGTCAGATATTCCCTGAAAGGCGCAAATATTGCAGCTCTGTTGTAAACATGCACAACACAACTAAGCCCAAAATAAACAAAAGTAGTAGAAGTACTTACCATATTTACTTGTATTAATTTGACACACTGGTATAGTAGTTAGTGTACCTGCTTACCAAGCCAGTGTTTCGGGTTCATTCTCCAGCTGTGAGTTGTAGTTTACATGCCCAAATCAAGGATAAGGAAGTCAACATTTAAATCCAACTGACCTGTGTAGAGCTGAGTCTAGAGTATTCTACGGAATGAGGTACCCAACCTTCATTAGTCACCTCTCAGACAGGCAGGGTACTTAAGTTACAGTGTAGCTATTCTTTGCTTTCCCTGTAGGTCTTGGTTACCTTCTGGCAACACACTGTTGTAGCCTCGTAAGATAGGTACCAGATAATGTCCAGAACAATGCTGATAATTTTCTGGGCAGTCATTGAGGAGTGGCACTGCTTACTTTATGTCATTATGTAAAGATGAAATATATGTGAAGAACTAACATTTCACCACCCCTCTGGTAGAATTTGCCTTGAGAGTGCCTTTACTTTATGTTTCTTTTAATGATAAAGTGAAGAAGTTTAGTAACGTGGAGAGTACAGTTTCACCAGAAAATGCAGCTTGGCATAAGAAGTTTGCTTCTGTTTCTTCCTCCTCCTCCTCCTCCTCCTCCTCCTCCTCCTCCTCCTCCTTCTTCTTCTTCTTCTTCTTCTTCTTCTTCTTCTTCTTCTTCTTCTTCTTCTTCTTCTTCTTCTTCTTCTTCTTCTTCTTCTTCTTCTTCTTCTTTGTCTTCTTTGTTGTTGTTGTTGTTGTTGTATTCGCTTGCTATGAACTCAAGTGCAGTCCATACACATGCTACAACTTCTAGTACATCCGTCTATGTCTCTCTTTCCTGCCATCTATCTGTCTGTCTGTTTATTCACTTACCTGTTTATCCATCTGTTTGTCTATGTACTTTCCTCTCTGTCCATTTGTGTGTATACTTGCCTTTCTGTAAAAAATAAAGCCTGTCTGTAAAAATTAAAGGTCGAACCAATCAATCAATCAATCAATCAATCAATCTGTCAGTCTGCTTTCCTCTCTGTCCATTTGTGTGTCCATCTACTTATCTGTCTATCCATCTGCTTTCCTCTCTGTCCATTTGTGTGTCCATCTACTCACCCCTGTCCATCTGTCTGTCCATTGACTTTTCTGTCAGTTTATCCATCCGTTCTGTCTGTCACCTCATCCTGGTGAACCAATAGCCATCTTAGCTCGGATTTTTTGGGCTCACTCTTGCTGTGAAGCAAAAGTATCTGTTCTTGAGCCCTCTAAACAAATACATTACCGTATTGTAAACACACAGATACAGGAATCAATCTGGCATGTGTGGAAACATAAAATACAGATGAATTACAACTCCAGTATGATCAAATACAGCTAATTTGTGTACCTAAGCATGGATAGTAGGGAAATTATGGTTCCGTTCTGTGTAGTTGCTGCTTGTACCTTTCATGTCCCACTGGAGATTAGGTCACCATCCAGTTCATGCCAAACCGATTGTAGACTTCTTCATGATTCGTTGCATTTTGCAGCTACATTTTCCTACATGATGAGGTAGTCGGCGTCACGCAAACCCTCCCTAGTCACCTCTTATGACATGTATGGTAGGTTTCTGTGGTACTATTCTTTGCTTCCCTTATGAGTCTCGGTAGCAGGCGGGCGATACCCTTTAGTTAGGTTTTTATTTCTATCTGTAGCTGTAGGTTTTTATTTCTGTATGTAGCTGTAGGTCTTTATTTCTATCTGTAGGTGTTTATTTCTATCTGTAGCTGTAGGTGTTTATTTCTATCTGTAGCTGTAGGTGTTTATTTCTATCTGTAGCTGTAGGTGTTTATTTCTATCTGTTGCTGGAGGTTTTTATTTCTGTCTGTAGCTGTAGGTGTTTATTTCTGTCTGTAGCTGTAGGTGTTTATTTATATCAATAACTGTAGGTCTTCATTTCTATCTGTTGCTGGAGGTTTTTATTTCTGTATGTAGCTGTAGGTCTTTATTTCTATCTGTAGCTGTAGATGTTTATTTCTATCTGTTGCTGGAGGTTTTTATTTCTGTATGTAGCTGTAGGTCTTTATTTCTATCTGTAGCTGTAGATGTTTATTTCTATCTGTAGCTGTAGATGTTTATTTCTATCTGTAGCTGTAGGTCTTTATTTCTATCTGTAGGTCTTTATTTCTATCTGTAGCTGTAGATGTTTATTTCTATCTGTAGCTGTAGGTGTTTATTTCTATCTGTAGCTGTAGATGTTATTTCTATCTGTAGCTGTAGGTCTTTATTTCTATCTGTAGGTCCTTTATTTTCTATCTGTAGCTGTAGATGTTTATTTCTATCTGTAGCTGTAGATGTTTATTTCTATCTGTAGCTGTAGGTCTTTATTTCTATCTGTAGGTGTTTATTTCTATCTGTAGCTGTAGGTCTTTATTTCTATCTGTAGCTGTAGGTCTTTATTTCTATCTGTAGCTGTAGATGTTTATTTCTATCTGTAGCTGTAGGTGTTTATTTCTATCTGTAGCTGTAGGTCTTTATTTCTATCTGTAGCTGTAGGTCTTTATTTCTATCTGTAGCTGTAGATGTTTATTTCTATCTGTAGCTGTAGGTGTTTATTTCTATCTGTAGCTGTAGATGTTTATTTCTATCTGTAGCTGTAGGTCTTTATTTCTATCTGTAGGTCTTTATTTCTATCTGTAGCTGTAGATGTTTATTTCTATCTGTAGCTGTAGATGTTTATTTCTATCTGTAGCTGTAGGTCTTTATTTCTATCTGTAGGTGTTTATTTCTATCTGTAGCTGTAGGTCTTTATTTCTATCTGTAGCTGTAGGTCTTTATTTCTATCTGTAGCTGTAGGTCTTTATTTCTATCTGTAGCTGTAGATGTTTATTTCTATCTGTTGCTGGAGGTTTTTATTTCTATCTGTAGCTGTAGGTGTTTATTTCTATTTGTGGCTGGAGGTTTTTATTTCTATCAATAACTGTAGGTCTTCATTTCTATCTGTTGCTGGAGGTTTTTATTTCTGTATGTAGCTGTAGGTCTTTATTTCTATCTGTAGCTGTAGATGTTTATTTCTATCTGTTGCTGGAGGTTTTTATTTTTATCTGTGGCTGGAAGTCTTTATTTCTATCTGTAGCTATAGGTCTTTATTTCTATAATCAGTATGTTCGTGGAGCGCATCAGGCCACACAAAATGGGCACCACAGTTTTTGTTTCTGAAAAGGAAAGGTCGAGAAAAGAAAGTGGACACAATCTCACATGTGGGGAGCCTTCAGTGATGGGATGTTGATAGGGAACAAGTATGACATTGATAGCAAAGTATTGAACTGTATTGACCACTTGATATTGGATTTGTGGATTATGAAACGGCCTTTGACAGCTTTATTGGGGAATCCATTGGAAGGCGGATGTGGCACTATGTGATCCCACAGGAAATCTTTACCTTGATAACGGGCAACATTTGAAGATATGAAGTGTAGAGTTCTTCATGAGCGAAAACTAACAGATGCATTTGAAATAAAAAGAGGAGTACAACAGGGATATCTTTTGTCACCATTATTATTTCTACTGACTATAGACTTGGTTACTAAGAAAACAACTACCACCACCAGAAATGGAATTCAACGGACCCTTTAACAAAATAACTTGATGATTTGGACTTAGATGACGACATACACTCCTGTCACACACATGTAATCAGATGCAAGATAAACTAATCATGCTTGAAGAGATGTCACAACATGTCAGCTCTTCATAGAGGTCAGGCAATGATGATAAGATTAAACAAAGCAAATAACAACCCCATCTTCCTTAGTGAAACCCCACTTTAAGAGAAGAAATCATATACATATTTGGGAAGCAATGTGAACACAAATGGGGGAACAGAGAGAGAGAGATACTAAAATAAGAACAATAAAAGACAAGAGGAGCTTTTATTGCATTGGGAAATTTGTTGAGGTCAAAGGAAGTTAAATTAGCACTAAACTGAGAAATTTAACTCCAATGTTAAATCAGTACTACTGTATGGGTCAATTACAAATAAGCTACAAACATTCATTAATTGGTGTCTGCACAGAATCATCATCATCAAGTGCCGTGCCGGCTGGCGTAGGCGTTCATGGCTCTCCATAGATCTCGGTCTTTGGTTTTCTGGATCAACTCTGCTGCTGATATTCCTCCATGCCACCGTCTCAATCCATCCAGCATCACTTCTCTTGGTCTACCTCTGCCTCTCTTCCCCTCGATCTTTCCAGTTGTTACAATGTTCTCCAATGCCTCTCTTCTCATCACATGACCGAGGAAAGCTGTTTGTCTCTGTCTTATTGTTGTATATAATGTTCTAGTTTCATTAGCCTGTTTCAGGCAGTCGTCGTTAGTTACTCTGGCAGTCCAAGGAATTCGCAACATTCGTCTCAGGAACCACATCTCTGTTGCTTCTAATCTCTTCTTAATTTGTTCATTTACATTCCAAGATTCACTGCCATACAGCAAAACTGGTTCTACATAGCATTTCAGCACTCTCTTTCTTACATTCAGTGACAGTGACTTATTGCATAAGATACTCTTCATTTTCTGAAATGCGGCTTTTGCCTGCCCTATTCTGCTCCTAATCTCTGTTGTACATCTTCCATCTGATGTTATAAATGCCCCTAGGTATCTAAAATTATCAACTTGGTTAAGGATTTTCCCTTCTATTTCTATTTCACATTTTGGTGTCACCATTTTCTTTGATATTAGCATTGTTACTGTTTTCTTGATATTCAAGTTGAGTCCTTTCCTTGCACTCTCTGTTACTACAACGTCTAATAATTGTTGTAGGTCTGTTGAATTATCCGCCACCAATACTGTGTCATCTGCATAGCGTATATTATTTATATTATAACCTCCAACTAGTATTCCTGGCATCTCTTTGATCTCTCTCATTATTACTTCGCTATACAGGGAGAAAAGATCTGGTGACAAGACACACCCTTGTCGTACTCCTAGCTTTATCTGTTCGTAACTACCCTCTTTATTTCCCATTTTAATTGCTGCTACTTGGTTCCAGTAAATATTCTTTATTATTCTTAAATCTTTTCCATCAGTGTTGATATCTTCCAACATTTTAATCAGTTCATCATGTTTCACTTTATCAAATGCCTTAGTATAATCTATGAAGCACAAATATATGTCCCTCTGTTTCTCTATTGACCTTTCTATTAGTGTCCGCAATGTATAAATTGCATTGTTTGTGCCCTTTCCTTCCACAAATTAGTTAGTGAAGGACGTTAATGGCTGTCTTAGGGCATCCTCGTCCGGTAGGGACAGTCATGAGCCACAGGTGACTGCACAGAATAGTGGGAATAAAATGGTGTGACAGAATCACCAATATAGAGCTCATGGAGAGAACTAGACAAATCCCTGTGAACCAAGAAGCGAAGAGAGAAAACCTGAGGACAATATACCTAGACACTCTTGTCTGGAATCCACAAGGTAAACAAAATAGCAGGAGACCTCAAATCAGTTGGAGAAGAGAATTACGGACAGAGATGGATAATATGGGGAGAACATGGAGGGAGCTACAGGAGATAGCACCAAACAAAGATGATGTGGCATGATCTGATTGAGGGCCTATGCCCCAATTAGGGGGGGGGGAATACAAGGCAGAAAAAGAAGACACCATTTTATAATACTGGCACCTGGCCATATTGACAGACGATAGTTTGTTACATTGTGCTTTAAACAGCGACAATAACTACAACCCATAGCGAGGACCAGGGATGGAATTATACTTCTCCATAGCACAAAGCCTGGGCTGGGTTGCTGGGTTGTAGAGACCATGTGTTGCCCATGCAGCATGATCCCTCTCTCGGCCTGCCTAGTTTACTCCAGAGGAAAGGTCACACCAATGCCAATCATATTACAATGACTTAGTATATAAAGCCTGACAGTTACCCACCCTTAGGCAGTATCTCTCACAGGCTACATTTACCTTTGAATAAGGCTTGGAATTGTTTTCTTTACTCTGGTTGAATCCTTCACAGACGTTGGGGCTTGCACTTTATCTTTAGTCATTGATCTGATTAATGGTTCACTGACTTGTTGTTTCAGGATTCTTTTGTTGCTATTGTGTAACTTTCTTTGTGCAACATAGGCATGTGATGTATTATTTCATATCCAACGATATGCGTTTTTTGGTCCGGTTATTACGAGGGTAAGTTAAATAAGTAAGTCACAAATGGCTGTAGAAAAATAACTACATATGATAACAACTTGAAACCAGTTTATTTTTATACATACATTGTCCCTTTATTTCACAACATAATTTCCACCAACATTGATGCACATATCCCATCGTTTTATCAGTCCTCCCAAACCGGCTGCATAGAACTGCGTGCTTTGTTTTCATTTACTGGCCATCCCACAGAACTGTGTAACTTACTTATTGACTCGCCCTAACTTTTTCTACCGAGCTATGCACCGCTTTACGGGACAAACATTTGTCAGCATAAACACTGACAACCCACCTTGGCGGGAGACATTTCACAAATGACGCCGAAGTTGAATATGAAGTGAAAACGTGGTTTAGAAAACAGAGCACACAGTTCTATGCAGCCGGTTTGGGAGAACTGATAAAACGATGGGATAAGTGCATCAATGTTGGTGGAAATTATGTTGTGAAATAAAGGGACAATGTATGTATAAAAATAAACTGGTTTCAAGTTGTTATCATGTTTAGTTATTTTTCTACAGCCATTTGTGACATACTTATTAACTTAACTTCATATTTAAAGATAAAATTTAAACAAACAAAACTTAACCTTTACACCTTGTACAAGAAGTTCCTGACTTTAGAAGTTGGAAAAAGAATGCATGTTACATGGAAGCATTTTTGATATATAATTGTTAATCCTGGGCGGTTAGTTGCATATCCTTTACAAAACGTCGCAGTTAACCCCCAGTTTATTTAGGCTGTTTGTGATTTCTTGGCAAGTTTACATAGGTGAGCAGAAAATCGCTCGAAGCCATAGAGATGTGGTTGTACAGAAGAATGCTGAAAATACCTTGGATAGCTCGAATGAGTAATCTTAATGTTATGAGGGAGCGGTAGTGACAGTGATTACTATGCTTGTATGCCAAGATAATGGTATGGGTTCAATTCCCAGCAGAAGCAGAATTATTTGTACAATTATCTTGGAACAGTCATAACATCTGATGGGAGATGCCTTGAAGAGATTAGAACAAGAATTGCCACGGTGAAGGGAGCCTTTTGCAAGCTGGAAAACATACTGACTAATAAAAAGATGTCAACTGCAACAAGAAAAAGAGTGTTGAAGTGCTACCTAGAACCTGTACTTTTTTAGGCAAACACTTTTTTTTACTATCTCGCTCCAGGTGGATGAGGTCTCTTTTTATGATCCACATTTGCCGTTAAGCATTAAGCGTAGGGTGGAGAGCCTGCTTAGGCATCCGTTCCAAGGCCATTTGTGTTTCCTTGATTGCTTCACATCCGTATTTGTTTAGGATAGCCTTGATGCTGTCTACATATCATTTTCATGGTCTTCCTCTGGCTCTATATCCAGATAGTTTTATGCTGTATGCTCTTGTTAGTGGTTGGTCTGGGTTCTTTCACATAAGACTATCAGATCACTTTATTTAACTGTCAATGAAATCTATGCAAGATGTTATGCCTAGCATAGTTCTGATGTCATAGTTTATGCCTAGCATAGTTCTGATGTCATAGTTTATGCCTAGCATATTTCTGATGTCATAGGTTATGCCTAGCATAGTTCTGATGTCATAGGTTATGCCTAGCATATTTCTCATGTCATAGTTTATGCCTAGCATATTTCTCATGTCATAGTTTATGCCTGGTATATGTCTGATCTCATTGTTTATTATTTCTGATGTCATAGGTTATGCCTAGCATATTTCTCATGTCATAGTTTATGCCTAGCATATTTCTCATGTCATAGTTTATGCCTGGCATATTTCTCATGTCATAGTTTATGCCTGGCATATGTCTGATGTCATTGTTTATGCCTAGCATATGTCTGATGTCATTGTTTATGCCTAGCATATTTCTCATGTCATAATTTATGCCTAGCATATTTCTGATGTCATAGGTTATGCCTAGCATATTTCTCATGTCATAGTTTATGCCTAGCATATTTCTCATGTCATAGTTTATGCCTAGCATATTTCTCATGTCATAGTTTATGCCTGGCATATGTCTGATGTCATTGTTTATGACTAGCATATTTCTGATGTCATAGGTTATGCCTAGAATTTCTCATGTCATAGTTTATGCCGTAATGTGACCGTATTTTTCTGTGATGGATGCTAGATAGGGGCCAGTTTATAGCTTTTTTGGCAAGCATATTTTCTGTTGATTATCTGGTTTGCTTGTCTTTCCATCCGGGATATTTGATTTTTTTTGAGATTGTTTTTTTTTTCCAAATTTCCCCATTTCAAATTGATGCCCGCCGGTCTCACCACGATGGCATATTCTAATGCTAGCTTTTTCCAGCATTTAACACATGACCAATTTGGGCCCCGACCGTGTCTCATGGTTTATAGTTTTGTATGGGAGCCATTGTTTTAGAAGTAAGCAACTTCTGAAAGTCATAGGCTTGCCAGACATTTTTTTTAAACGCATAAAATGCCCGGGTTTTTGATGCAACGTCCTGCAACTATTCATAGGGTTATGCCTAGCATAGTTCTGATGTCATTGTTTATGCCTAGCATATTTCTCATGTCATAGTTTATGCCTAGCATATTTCTCATGTCATAGTTTATGCCTAGCATATTTCTCATGTCATAGTTTATGCCTAGCATATTTCTCATGTCATAGTTTATGACTAGCATATTTCTCATGTCATAGTTTATGCCTAGCATAGTTCTCATGTCATAGTTTATGCCTAGCATATTTCTCATGTCATAGTTTATGCCTAGCATATTTCTCATGTCATAGTTTATGCCTAGCATAGTTCTCATGTCATAATTTCACATTCTGTCTCTTCTGGAAACCTCATCTGGCTTTCTCAAGCATTTAATCTCAATGTGACGAATTTTCTGTGATGAGATGTTGATAGGGGCCAGTTGATAGCTAAGGGTGGGAAGACATATTTCTGTTGATTATTTGTTGCTTGTCTTCCATCGTAAACTTTGATTGTTTGAGATTGTTTTTTTTTCAATCGTTCACTCACTTTGAAATTGAGCGTGCTGCCGGTCTCCATCACGATGGCGATTCGTAATGCCGCTTACCAGCCTTTGAAACACAGCGGTGACCAATTTGGCACCAGACCGTGTCTCACTGGTTTAAACGTGTTTGTATGGGAGCCAGTCGTTCAGAAAGCAATGACAACTTACTGAACGTAAAACTTGCCAAGACATCTGCAACCGCAGTAAAAGGCTGGTGTTGACTGCAACGTCCTGTAAAGGATATGCAACTTTAAAAAAAATATGTGTGCTACAACTACCAGTTGTTGCTACAACTGGGGAGTCTACTGGACTGATGTTCAAATGTGGATTAGCTTTCCCTATTACCAGTGTCCCTTGCCATCAGGCTAATCTACTGCGACTGATGTTCAAATGTGGATTAGCTTTCCCTATTACCAGTGTCCCCTGCCATCAGGCTAATCTACTGCGACTTCTGAGGTACTTGTAATTTACACTCTTAAGTCAAGGATGAGAAGTCAACATTTTAGTCCCAACTAAACGTTGTAGGAGTTGAACCTGCTACTGTGCATCAGCACACCGGAAGTTTCAGAACCATGCTAGCCTCCATTGTTTGAGTAAAGGAGACAGCTGTCAACATGTGTGCCCATTGTTTGGTGGACATGGTGGTGGTAGAGGAGGGAAGAGCAATGGATGGGCCAGCATTCATCAACGGCATAAGAAATGCAGGATGAAGGTGACCTTAAGGACACCTGGGAATCTGCTTCCTTGTCAAAAGTGAGGAGATGGGAGTGAAACGGGAAGCCGCCAGACGTGAAAATTTTATCAATGGCACAAGACCTTTGATTAATCAACACAGAATTGGTGCGACCCATTGATGTAGGCTGGTGGAGGTGGGAGTGTTAGGGGGAGATCAGAGCACCAATGGGCTTGTCCAGAATGTGATGCTGGGACTCCCCACTAATCACAGGTGACAGCTACCTTGTTTCCCCGAAATTAAGACCTACCCCAAAAATAAGCCCTAGCACGATTTTTCAGGATGACTTTAATATAAGCCCTGCCCCAAAAAATAAGCCCTACCCCAAAGATAAACCCTACCCCAAGCAGGTTACATGGACAAGAAATGCTCATTTAAGGAAAGCTTTACTGCTGAGCATGAAAGACTGGGGCCAATGGTTCTACAGGGAATGGGGGTCGCAATAAATTCAGGCCGGGATTTGGAAAGTTATGACGATGTTCCAGAAAAAGATGACATGACTGTATTTGAATAAATGTAGAATTTTGTATTAAATGTAGATTTGTGCATCTGAAAAGAAAAAAAAAATAATAAGACATCCCCCAAAAATAAGACCAATCCATTATTTGAAGCAAAAATGAATATAAGACCTGGTATTATTTTCAGAGAAATACAGTGTTACATCACAGTGTTTGCCTTTGGACAACTTATTTCTGTCTCTCTGTCGAATCTTTCATTCTCTGTAAAATTCATCTCCTAGACATTTGATCTCTGAGACTTGTTTTATTTTGTTTTTTTTTTTTAAATTTGTATATTTAGTGGGCCTGGTGATTTGCAGATTTTATATTGTTTCTGTCTTATGTGTGTTACTTTTATGTTTTAATTGTAATAGTGGTTGTATGTTATTTCAGCACAAACACTTCATCATTTATTGCTCAGTAACTCCTTTTGTGATCTAACAGTACTTCTTCTGTCCCTGACCATTGCTGCAGTATCCTGTCTAGTTATTACTGTAACTCCTTCTGTCCCAGACTTACTACATAATCCGCAGTCATAGTTGTTACTGTAACTCCTTCTGTCCCTGACTGCTGCTGCATAATCCTCAGTCATAGTTGTTACTGTAACTAATTCTGTCCCTGACTGTTGCTGTATTATCCTCAGTCATAGATATTACTGTAACTCCTTCTGTCCCAGACTTACTACTATAATCCTCAGTCATAGTTGTTACTGTAACTAATTCTGTCCCTGACTTTCTACATAATCCTCAGTTATAGTTGTTACTGTAACTACTTCTGTCCCTGACTGTTGCTCTATTATCCTCAGTCATAGTTATTACTGTAACTCCTTCTGTCCTAGATTTACTACATAATCCTCAGTCATAGTTGTTACTGTAACTACTTCTGTCCCTGACTGTTGCTCTATTATCCTCAGTCATAGTTATTACTGTAACTCCTTCTGTCCTAGATTTACTACATAATCCTCAGTCATAGTTGTTACTGTAACTACTTCTGTCCCTGACTGTTGCTGCATTATCCTCAGTCATAGTTATTACTGTAACTCCTTCTGTCCTAGACTTTACTACATAATCCTCAGTCATAGTTGTTACTGTAACTACTTCTGTCCCTGACTGTTGCTGCATTATCCTCAGTCATAGTTATTACTGTAACTCCGTCTGTCCCTGACTGCTGTTTGCATAATCCTCAGTCATAGTTATTACTGTAATTCCGTCTGTCCCTGACTGCTGCTACATAATCCTCAGTCATAGTTATTACTGTAATTCCGTCTGTCCCTGACTGCTGCTACATAATCCTCAGTCATAGTTATTACTGTAATTCCTTCTGTCCCTGACTGCTGCTACATAATCCTCAGTCATAGTTATTACTGTAACTGCGTCTGTCCCTGACTGCTGTTTGCATAATCCTCAGTAATAGTTGTTACTGTAATTCCGTCTGTCCCTGACTGCTGCTATATAATCCTCAGTCATAGTTATTACTGTAATTCCATCTGTCCCTGACTGCTGCTACATAATCCTCAGTCATAGTTATTACTGTAATTCCTTCTGTCCCTGACTGTTGCTGTATTATCCTCAGTCATAGTTATTACTGTAACTCCTTCTGTCCCTGACTGTTGCTGTATTATCCTCAGTCATAGTTATTACTGTAACTCCTTCTGTCCCAGACTTACTACATATTCCTCAGTCATAGTTACTACTGTAACTCCTTCTGTCCCAGGCAGATCTGAACCCTCAAATAGACTCTGGCAAGTTTTTGGGGCCGATATTTCCTGGTCTTCGTTGTGGGACAACTTCAGCTGAACCCGTTTGTTGTGCTTTGCACTGGCTTTAAATTGTAAATATCACCTTGATTAGCACTTATAAGTATAGTTTAAAAACACAGAAGAGAGGCAGACAGGGAGACAAAACTGATGGAGAGGTGCAGATAGAAACAGAGACAGGCAGAGACAGAGTGAGAGAGGGGTGGTTGTGGGGGGGGGGGGGGAATCCTGCACCAAACCCTCATATACTTTAAGAGTTAATTCGAACCTTTCTGTCTCACTTATTTCATTCATTCTTTCAATTTTAGAAAGTTATAGACACCCCTCCACACCCCCCCCCCCCCCCCCCCCACACCTCCTTCCCCCACCCATTTTCAACCCCAGTCCCAAGCAGAGATAGTGGATTAGATGTTTAGCCTTCTCGGATAAAGTCGAAAAAAAAACTAGGATGGGTCTGTGTTCGCATTGGGCTTGTTCAACAGTTAGAAACAATAACGAGCAAGCAAATATACTGCTGCCCCGGCTAGATTTAAAATTAGAAAATCTACCAAAAAAACAACAACAACAGCAGCAGCAAAATAGCATGTCTGAAGCTAGTGTTATGTTTTGTATTTTGTTTTTGGTGTGTGACACTATTAGTGGCATGAGACTGTAGTGGCATGACGCAAGGAGAGTTTATCATATCATATCATTCATTTGTAAATACAAATCATGTGTTTAATTATTGCTTCCAGACTTTTGTGACACCCTGTAGCCTGCAAATTGTTATATACCTGCTGTATGCTTTTATCTCTTATCCACTGGTGCTGTCTGGCAGTGATGGGTTAAGTGTGGCTTCGACAATACAGCGGGAGTCCAGGACGCTGAAAGCATCGGTGGCTGCAGCATATCATCAGCGTAGTGGAACGTTTGAGCATGATCTAGAGGAAAGTGAATCTGTGTGTTAGCATCCACATGACTGATTTCCTGGATAACATAATCAGCGGGCTTTTCTCTGTAAGGGACAGTGGTAGTGAATCTTTGTTAGATATAAGACTACCAAATGTCTGTAAGAAGAAAGATTGTTGAGTTTTTGTAAGATTGGTGGATATTTGTGACATATAAAATCTGTGATTCTTTGTAAGATGAAAGATTGTTAAGTCATAAGATTGCTGTATATTTGTTACATATAAAATCAGTGAATCTTTGTTAGATATAAGACTACTGAATCTCTGTAAGATGAAAGATTGTTGAGATTTTGAAAGATTGCTGGATATTTGTGACATATAAAAACAATGACTGATTGTAAGATGAAAGATTGTTAAGTTGTAAGATTACTGTATATTTGTGATGTATAAAATCAATTAATCTGTGTTAGATATAAGACTACTGAATCTCTGTAAGATGAAAGATTGTTGAGATTTTGAAAGATTGCTGGATATTTGTGACATATAAAAACAATGACTGATTGTAAGATGAAAGATTGTTAAGTTTTAAGATTGCTGTATATTTGTGGTGTATAAAATCAATGAATCTTTGTTAGATGTTAGACTACTGAATCTCTGTAAGATGAAAGGTTGTTGAGGTTTTGTAAGATTGGTGGATACTTGTGACTTATAAAATCAATGAATCTTTGTAAGATGAAAGATTGTTAAGTTGTAAGATTGGTGGATATTTGTGATGTGAATCTTTGAATCAGTGAATATAAAATCAATGAATCTTTGTTTGATATAAGACTATTTAATCTCTGTCAGATATATGATTATTGAATCACTGAATATTTCAAGATATGAGACAGCTGAATCTCTTTTAGGATAAGAGACCATTGACACTTTTTTTTTAGATATAAAAGATTACTGAATCTTTGCAAAATATAAGGTTATTGAATGTTTCTAAGATAAAAAATTAATGAACCTGTTTAAATATAATACTGAATCAATGTAAGGTGCTAGTACTGAATATGTCAAATAGATGATTTTACTAATCTCCAAGATCATTGAATGTGCATACAGAATTACGATAACTGAATGCTTGTAAATATTAACTACTGAAAGTCATGGAGATATACAAGTATTGAATCTATTTGAGATATCAGACTTCTGAATCTTTGTTAGATATGGGTTTAATCTGTGTAAAATATGACTAATAAATCATTGTTCAGGTATCAAGATTCAAGGTTTGTTAAGAGACAGCTGAATCTTTGTAATTTACGAGACTCTGAATTAATGTAAGACATTAGACTGTTCAATTCCTGAAGAATATAAGACTAGTAAACCACTGTAAGAATTAATACTACAGACTGTCTGTCTTTTTAGTTATTGTTTTTTGTTTTAGTTAAGGGGAGGCCAACTTGGCAAAGTGCTCAAGCCATCTGCCTTTTACTTTAAAGGTTGTGGGTTTGTTTTTGGACTTACATCGTTCAGAAAATGTGTGCAGTTTTAGCAGGGAGTTCTGGGGGTGCTCGTTAGAGCTACAGAGTTTGTGCTTTGTCTGAGGCTCTCTGCAGGCGGCTTGGCACTCAGGGAAGAAAGTCCAGGCCAGATAAGTGCAATAATGTTGATCCTGTCATCTTTAATGTTTTATTATGGATTACTTTCATTGTATATGGATATCTCCTTAAGTGCTGCAGTCTGCTCCTATATGACAAGACTGTGTAAGACTCTGTGGTATCGGACTAATAAATTGCTGTAATATTTTATGAAGCAGACTGTAAGACATTGGACTGTTACATGTTTCAGCAGTATTAGACTAATGAATTGCTGTCATATGTTATGAAACACTGTAAGACAGTGGACTACTGAATCTTTGAGATTGAAAATAGTGATCTGTTTAACACTAGTTCATTACACGTAATATCACTTTAGGTTTTTTGTATGTTTTATAATGTGGCTGTGTTTGTTTTAAACGTCATTTGAAGTGTTAAAAATAGTAAGGTCAGTATCCTCCACAGCTGTAGTATTTACTGGAAGAAAAGTCACTTGCTTGTCAAGGCAGTGGGCAGGGTTCAATTCTGAGTGGGACAGGATTATTTTTCCAACCAGTATGTCTCTGAGGTTGACCCTGCCTCCTAGAAATGGGTTAAAGTTAGTTGCATATCCTTTTCCAGTTCAACCCCTACACCATTCGGTTGGGCTAAAATGTTGGCTTCTCGTCCTTGACTTGGGGACATAAATTACATGTGCCTCTGAATTCAGAGTGGGTTCCCCTGATGGGACACTGGTAATAAAAAAAGCTGATCCACATGGAAAAAATCAGTCCAGTGCACTAGTATTTCTCGTGTATGGACTAAGCTTGAGTTCCAAGCGATTGAATGCAAACACACAAAAATAACTAATATACCAGTTAGGATATTAGTTTCTAAGAGCAAGTGACATGATTTGAAATCACCTGTGAGGCAAAGGATTTATGTCTAAGGTGAAATAGTTTTTACAGAACCTGGCATGGAGACTGCCTGGGCTGGCAGTATTTATCCTCCAGCTCTTAGTTAGTTAGTTAGTTAGTTATTCGACAGATCATCCTCGTTGCACATCGGACCATTCAGTCCATAAGTGCTCGGATCCCCTCCTCAGCAAATCCTGCAGCGTGTAGCGGCTAACGACGCCAGTTCTGTGTTGGTTTATCAATCTTCTTTGGCTTCCTGCGTAGTGTTCTTGTTTGGCCACCCCTCTTTTAATTTGCTGCTCTCGCAGTCTGGCCATTGTTGTAGATTCACAGTCATCACTTGGTTCTTGCAAAAGTCTTACTTCTCGTAGAGCATTCAGAATGTCAGCCTGGTCCATGGCGCGTCCGCCCTCCACAGTAGCCTCACCTGCGAGCTTATCAGCCCGCTCATTTCCTTGTACTCCCGCATGCCCTGGCACGAAGATGAAACTAATCTTTGCCAGCCGAGACCGCTCCAGAGGCAGCAACCATTCTCTTCGGATCAACCCCTCCTCTATCCTCTTGATCATGTTCATTGAGTCGCTAAGGAAACATGCCCTAGTGAATGTCTGTGTCTCGAGCTATGTTATTGCTTTACTTACTGCCATGACTTCCATAGTCAGGCTACTTGTGGTTTCAGTGAAAGCACCAGAGTCCTCCTTCACAATTCTCCCTCCGGCCCGAGCTGTAAAGGCCCATGAGCTTCTCACATGTCGGACGACCGACCCATCTGTGTAGATGACCGCGTCACTGTCTAGCGAATTCTCGAAAATCAACGCTTGTACTTCAGCCTCCACAGCAGCCGGATTTCCTTGTCTGCATTTTCTATCTAGTTGGATGCAAACTGAAAAGGATGTGCAGAAGTCTGTTGGCACTTGCACCCACTCCTCGCCAGGTTCTAAGTCCTCCAGTGAACACACCTGTTGAAGAATGTCTTCGGCTTGACCCATCCACGACCGTCCTCTTTTTAACCTGCTGCCCTTCACCTTCCTAATTTCACTATGCAGTGGATGCTGTGTGTTTGGGTGAATCCTCCAGCTCTTGACCAAACCTTCCCAGAAAATATCATAACAGGAAAACATGAATAGTGTATAGAATTACAGTAAATATAGGTACTCTGGCCATCTTAATGGGTAGCCTGTTAGATGTCTAAAGTGGAAGTAGATCTAATTTATTCAAGTCCCGATAGTCTACTAAATATGTAAAGTGGATTTAATGGAGTCTAGTAAACCAGTTCCTTGGTGAAGGGGTTACGGTTTTCAGTTCGTAATCCCGCAGACCGCCTTGCGTTAAATTTTTATGAAATGGTATGAGTGCCGGTCATTTGGAAAGCAATGGCATACTACTGAACGTAAATTGGTCCGAAAATCACAAACAGCCAAAAAATGCTGGTGTTGACTGCTATGTCCTGTAAAGGATATATAACTAACTTTAACTAGTTTAGTAGACATCTAAAGTGGAAGTAGGTCTGATTTATTGGAGTCTAGATAGTCTAGATATCTAAAGTGGAAGTAGGTCTGATTTATTGAAGTCTAGGTAGTCTAATAGATATCTAAAGTGGAAGTAGATCTGATTTAATGGAGTCTACTAGATATCTAAAGTGGAAGTAGGTCTGATTGGTCAAACAAACAAAGTCTAGCACCATGTGACCTTAAGTTAAAAGTTAGTTGCATATCCTCTACAGGATGTCACAGTCAACCCCAACATATTTTGGCTGTCTGTGATTCCTGGACCAGTTTACGTTCAGTAGTTTGTCATTGCTTTCTGAACGACCGGCACCCATACCATTGTATGGAAACCAAAGATGGTGGTCTGCTTCCAAAGCTGTTTCTTGAATGCGGTATGCGGGTTTACGAATTGTATTCATAACCCCTTAACCACAAAGCCGATCTTACAGTGTGTAAACAAGTCTGTTACTTACTGTACTTATGATTACCCCCATATGTCACAATGGAACAGAAATAGGGGTCCTTTATTTGGACTTTACCTTGTTTTACTGGTATCACACAAAGTTATAATTATGCCTAGTGTTACCAGGTTGTGTTATATGCGCTTGTATCTATTCTAATGGCTTGCTTGATTACCTTCATAGCAGGCTTTTACAACCCTTGCATGCATGGCATAGCTGAAATAAACTTGTATTTTATTTGCATAATTCTGCACCCATGTGATGATCTTTGAAAGAACTCTCGCTTGATGTATGTATTCCAGTAGTAGCAGAAGCAGTAGTGGTAGTAGCGGTAGTAGAAATAGTAGCAACAGCAGCAGCAATAGTAGTATTTGAAGAAACGGTAGTAGTAGTAGTAGTAGTAGTAGTAGTAGTAGTAGTAGTAGAAATAGTAGCAACAGCAGCAGCAATAGTAGTATTTGAAGAAACGGTAGTAGTAGTAGTAGTAGTAGTAGTAGTAGTAGTAGTAGTAGTAGAAATAGTAGCAACTGCAGCAGCAATAGTAGAGTAGTGGCAATAGTAGTAATAGCAGTAGTAGTAGTAGTAGTAGTAGTAGTAGTAGTAGTAGTAGTAGTAGTAGTAGAAATAGTAGCAACAGCAGCAGCAATAGTAGTATTTGAAGAAACGGTAGTAGTAGTAGTAGTAGTAGTAGTAGTAGTAGTAGTAGTAGTAGTAGTAGTAGTAGAAATAGTAGCAACAGCAGCAGCAATAGTAGTATTTGAAGAAACGGTAGTAGTAGTAGTAGTAGTAGTAGTAGTAGTAGTAGTAGTAGTAGTAGTAGTAGTAGTAGTAGAAATAGTAGCAACAGCAGCAGCAATAGTAGTATTTGAAGAAACGGTAGTAGTAGTAGTAGTAGTAGTAGTAGTAGTAGTAGTAGTAGTAGTAGTAGTAGTAGTAGTAGTAGAAATAGTAGTAGTAGTAGTAGTAGTAGTAGTAGTAGTAGTAGTAGTAGTAGTAGTAGTAGTAGTAGTAGTAGTAGTAGTAGTAGTAGTAGTAGAAATAGTAGCAACAGCAGCAGCAATAGTAGTATTTGAAGAAACGGTAGTAGTAGTAGTAGTAGTAGTAGTAGTAGTAGTAGTAGTAGTAGTAGTAGTAGTAGTAGTAGTAGTAGTAGTAGTAGTAGTAGTAGTAGTAGTAGTAGTAGTAGTAGTAGTAGTAGAAATAGTAGCAACAGCAGCAGCAATAGTAGTATTTGAAGAAACGGTAGTAGTAGTAGTAGTAGTAGTAGTAGTAGTAGTAGTAGTAGTAGTAGAAATAGTAGCAACAGCAGCAGCAATAGTAGTATTTGAAGAAACGGTAGTAGTAGTAGTAGTAGTAGTAGTAGTAGTAGTAGTAGTAGTAGTAGTAGTAGTAGTAGTAGTAGTAGTAGAAATAGTAGCAACAGCAGCAGCAATAGTAGTATTTGAAGAAACGGTAGTAGTAGTAGTAGTAGTAGTAGTAGTAGTAGTAGTAGTAGTAGTAGTAGTAGAAATAGTAGCAACAGCAGCAGCAATAGTAGTATTTGAAGAAACGGTAGTAGTAGTAGTAGTAGTAGTAGTAGTAGTAGTAGTAGTAGTAGTAGTAGTAGTAGTAGTAGTAGTAGTAGTAGTATAGTAGTAGTAGTAGTAGTAGTAGTAGAAATAGTAGCAACAGCAGCAGCAATAGTAGTATTTGAAGAAACGGTAGTAGTAGTAGTAGTAGTAGTAGTAGTAGTAGTAGTAGTAGTAGTAGTAGTAGTAGTAGTAGTAGTAGTAGTAGTAGTAGTAGTAGTAGTAGTAGTAGTAGTAGTAGTAGTAGTAGTAGTAGTAGTAGTAGTAGTAGTAGTAGTAGTAGAAATAGTAGCAACTGCAGCAGCAATAGTAGAGTAGTGGCAATAGTAGTAATAGCAGTAGTAGTAGTAGTGGCATTGGTAATAATATCATCAGCAACAGTAGTAGTATAAGCAGCAGCAGCAGTAATAGTATAAGCAGCAGCAGTAGTAGTAGTCGCAATAGTAGTAATTTCAGTAGCAGCAGCAGTAATAGTGGCAATAGTAGTAATATCAGCAGCAATAGTAGTAACATGTCATGCCCAGTACTGCCTCTTAAGCTGTGGAGTATTGCTAGCACAATGTTTACTTTGTAGGGTATGAGCATACTAGATGTGAGTGAGCCTACATTATCATGTAACTTTAGTTATTGTATCATCTGTCCGTGTGCTGAGTAAACAAATTTGCACATGTGCACTAAGGGCTAAAAATGTTGTGTACCAGCACTGGCTATCACAGCTTTCAAAGCAACACTGGTCATGTTGTATCACTATAGGATAATGCAGTTCAGTGTCTGGTTGTTCACCCTTAACCTAGATGGCTCTGTATACTATCTCATAACACATGAGATCATAACTAAGAAGGCTTGGTTTCCTATCTCATAACCCAGGAGAATAGAACCAAGAAGGCTTGGTTTCCTATCTCATAGCCCAAGAGATCAGAACCAAGAAGGCTTGGTTTCCTATCTCATAACCCAGGAGAATAGAACCAAGAAGGCTTGGTTTCCTATCTCATAGCCCAAGAGATCAGAACCAAGAAGGCTTGGTTTCCTATCTCATAACCCAGGAGATCAGAACCAAGAAGGCTTGGTTTCCTATCTCATAACCCAGGAGATCAGAACCAAGAAGGCTCAGTATCCTATCTCATAACCCAAGAGATCAGAACCAAGAAGGCTTGGTTTCCTATCTCATAACCCAGGAGATCAGAACCAAGAAGGCTTGGTTTCCTATCTCATAACCCAGGAGATCAGAACCAAGAAGGCTTGGTTTCCTGTCTCATAACTCAGGAGATCAGAACCAAGAAGGCTTGGTTTCCTGTCTCTTAGCCCAAGAGATCAGAACCAAGAAGGCTTGGTTTCCTGTCTCATAGCCCAAGAGATCAGAACCAAGAAGGCTTGGTTTCCTGTCTCATAACTCAGGAGATCAGAACCAAGAAGGCTCGGGTTCCTATCTCATAACCCAGGAGATCAGAACCAAGAAGGCTTGGTTTCCTATCTCATAACACAGGAGATCAGAACCAAGAAGGCTTGGTTTTCTATCTCATAACCCAGGAGATCAGAACCAAGAAGGCTTGGTTTTCTATCTCATAACCCAGGAGATCAGAACCAAGAAGGCTTGGTTTTCTATCTCATAACCCAGGAGATCAGAACCAAGAAGGCTTGCTTTGCTATCTCATAACTCAGGAGATCAGAACCAAGAAGGCTCAGTTTCCAATCTCATAACCGATGAGATCAGGGAGGTTTAATATTCCCTCCACCATCATTCCTTGTTTTTGGAGGGGGAGGCATGGCCGAGAGGTTGCAGTGTCCGCCTCAGCCTCAGAAGGCACCGGACTTGATCTCAGCACAGGACTGGGAAGTTTTCTAAGAACCACTGGTATCTAATGACATTGGATAAGGATGACAAACAGGAGGTCTTTATGTGTGCAGGTTGTGCATGTTAAAAATCTCGCAGCAATTGAAAATAGCAGAGTAGGCTGTAAGGCTGCTGCCTTGGTAAAATTGTTGGGGGAAAAAAACCTACCGACAGATAAAGCCCATTACCTTGGATGGAATCTATCTAGAGGAAGAAAACCTTACACAAATGCATGTCAAAATAAGACACACACACCTTTGAGGGGGGGAGGGGGCGTTTGCTCACTTTGAACTCAAGTGTAAATCATACACCTGCTACTACTTCTAGTGTACTGGGCTGACTTTTGCTTGTGGATTAGCTTTCCCAATTACCACTGTGTCCCTCGCCATCAAGCATACCCACTCCCACTTCTGAGATACTTGTAATTTATGTCCTCAAGTCAAGGACGAGAAGTCAACAGTTCAGTCCAACTGACTGGTTTAGCTGTTGAACCCGCTACCTCGGCATCATCACACCAGATATATAAGAACGAGCATTCTTATCCATTTGGTCATGTGGAACTCACCTTTCGGGTGTATAACTAGGGGTGGTGACCTTCCCTGGAAAGAAAAACGACTACAAGAAGTAGAATTTGGCTTTTATCATTGTCCATAAACTTATTCATGGGAAATACAGGGTTTAGTTTAAATGACTTTGGAGTGTTTGAAAATATTGCCATTCCAAGTTCTGTATTTACCTTTTATGTTGCATGAACTCCACAGAGGGTAAATACAAAACTTGGAACAGCAATATTGTCAAAAACCCCACAGTCATTAAAAATACACCCCATATATGTATGTGGTGACTACCCTTTGTATCTGACGTCCACATACACATTTGTTCATGGTGTAAATATTCTAATGTGTGTAGCATAGCTTCTCTAATATTTTGGGTTTTTGCCAGGGTGGTGGTAAGTTACAGCCTACTGATAAAAGTATGTTCTAAGAGAGATGAATAACCTTATTCAGTCTGCATAATTTTGCAAACATTTAAAGATCTTTGAAAGAACATTCATTTAGTTTCAGTAGTCAAGTAAATGATAGTACTGATAAGAAAAGTTATTGAACTAACAGAAATATTTGATAGAGTTTGGATAATTGTTAAAGCATGTGGAGATCTTTGAAAGAACTTTCATGTTGTATGTATTCCAGTATTGTATGCTGTTGTTGGTTACCTGTACTTTAGTGGTTACAGTATGTCTGTTTGCACAGTGCTAACAGCTAGTTACTGGTGAGGGGTGTGTAAATCACATATTTTATTCAGATCTGCTGGCTTTTTTTGTAACTTTTGTAAAGAGCTATTTTTTTTGACCCTTTTTAAAGAGCTTTAAAAAACCTATGTATAGATAGATACCTTTGTAGTGACAAAACATCATTTTTATGGCAAGTACATTCAGTTCTTTTTACTTTCTGCGCTAAATAGACAGTATAATTATAATAATCTAAGCTTAACAGATTCATAGTCTGAGCTTAAAGGGGTTTAAAGGCTCGAGGATAAACTTCCGTTTCTGTCCCATGTGGCTCAGTCTTTCCGTAGCGCAGCTGCCAAAAGCGTTATACAGAACACAAACTCCATACCTACAGCAGCGAACCCCAGGGGTTTCTGAAATAATTGCACTCGATAACCGAAAGACACTGTCTGAAAATGAACCCATAAACTCTTCTTTTATTACAGTATATGAGTTGTTGACACCACGGTGTGGCAAATGTAGCCCTGGAGACCGAGTATCCAACAGATAAGTGGACATTTCTGCAGCTGAGCAGAGCAGGGCACTTACTTGTCCTGACAGCCGGAAATGGCTGTCAAAGGCAGAGGTAAAAGAATCCCCATGTGTACAGGGGAAACCACCACATTATCTTTCCAAGAATAATGCGTACCAAAGACAGTGATCTGTAGAGGGACAAGAACAGCCTACACCAGCTGGCAGGGCACTTGATGATGATGATAATGAGCTGATGTAAGATGCGCCGCTTGGTTTGGGGCCTTCAGATGTATTGTTCACTTGAGCACGAAGCTTCTAGTTGTGGCCACCTTGGAAGAGCTCATCAGTGGAGAAATATTTATCTGTCAGGGTGGGGTGTAGATGTGTGTGCTGGTAGAGGCCTCATCTAGTATCTGCAAGCTGCACTGAGGGGGCTGTGATTGTGCACTATGCTTGCCTGCAAGACTGGTGGCCGTATGTTCAAATACCCATTGGAGGTCAGCATGGCTGAATGGATAAGAGCGCCCGTTCTTAAACATCTGGTGTGCTGATGCTGATGTAGAGGGTTCAACCCCTACACCAGTCAGTTGGGCTAAAATGTTGACTTCTCATCCTTGACTTGGGGATGTAAATTACAAGTACCTCTGAAGTCGGAATGTTTTCATTAGCCTGATACTGGAGATATACCTCCTGAATTATGTAATTCTATATTTATTACAATCTCGAAGAAATCAGGAGCCTTGGAATGTGATCAACATTGAACAGTTAGTATAATGAGCCACATCACAAAGATTTTGCTGAGAATTATTATGCAAAGAGTTAAGAAGAAAATACAACCCGAAATAGGAGAAGAACATGTGGGTTTGTAGAATGCTGTGTATATACTGAGAACAGTAATTGAACGTTCTATAGAAGTAAACAAAGATCTATATCTTTGCTTTATTGACGACACAAAGGCTTTTGATAAAGTGAAACATGTCGAAATGATAAGAATGATTGAAGATCTACAAATTGATGGAAAAGACCTTAGACTTGTAAAAAACATATATTGGAAACAACAAGCTGCCATAAGAATTGATAATGATGTAGGTCAATATCAGCCTATTAAAATCCAGATCTTTTTTCCCTGTACAGTGAAAATATTTTCAGAAATATAGAAGATATGGAAGGAATCAACATTGGGGGACGATGCATCAATAACATTAGATATGTGGATGATACATTGATTGCAGACAATGAACAGGACCCGCAACATTTAGTACATGGGGTTGTTGTACACAGTGAACAACTAGGGTTAGAAATGTATAGTAAGAAGACAGATTATGGTTGTCACTGGGCAGAAGGAAATACCACAATGTGATGTACGAGTACATGGGCATATTCTTGCGCAAGTGAATCAGTACAGTTAGCTCGGAACAGTCATAACATCTGATAGGAGATGCCTTGAAGAGATTAGAACAAGAATTGCCATTGCGAAGGTAGCTTTTTGCAAGATGAAAAACATACTGACCAATAAAAATGATATTAATAGAAACCCAAAAAAAAAAGAGTTTTGAAGTGCTACATAGAACCTGTACTTTTGTATGGATGTGAAGTGTGGACAATGAGCAGTCAAGCTGAAAAACATCTGATGGCTGTGGAAATGTGGTCTTTGAGGAAAATGCAAAGAAAACCACGGAGAGACAGAAAAACCAATGTACAAGTCCTTCAAGAAACAAATGAAGATCGTAAACTGATTAGAGTCATTAGACGTAGACAGTCAACATGTTTTGGGCATGTTATGAGAAGAAATGACTTGCAGAGCTTGGTGACAACTGGCAAGATCGAGGGGAAAAGACCAAGGGAAGACCAAGAAGTAAATACTTGGATGGCTTGGCCACGTGGCATGGTTGAGACAGAAACACGGAGCTGATCCACGACTCTGGTGATCGAGTGAGATGGCAAAACATGACCGCCCACGCTTATTGGCATGGCACATGATGGATGGATGGATGGCAAGGGACACTTTTAATAGGGAAAGCCAATCCACAAACAAAATTAAGTCTAGTGCTACTAGAAATAGTGCATATGGACTACGAGTGGGTACCACAAAAAAAAGAAAGAAAACCCCCATTCAGACAGATTTTTTAAACTTGACCAGGTCGACCCAGTCAGGGTATCATAGAATGTCCGTGTGTGATATCATATACCGATTATTGTATAAAAATATGGGTTGTGCATCTTACACCCAACACACATCAAGACATGTATAAGAGCCACTTACTTACTAAAATTGTATAGATGTTCACACACCCGTATATAAATCCTCAATGCTGGTGTTGGTGGCAAAATGTACTTCTTGTCCTTCATATTATGTCTTTCAATGTATATACTGGAGTCCTCATGTAAACCACATATTGCATGCACATAGATAATGATATATTTCTTGAACGAACAGTAAATCTTGGATTTAAATAATATGGATGTACTGATTCTCAGATTTAACAAATAAATGATGAAACAGTACATTAATTATATTTAAAATGTTCAACTTTAAAAAATAAAAAGATGCTCAAATTTTAAACTGTGAAATATTTTATTTAATATCAAAGTTGGTATGGATAGTGGGAGGTACATTTGTTTTGATCTCCATCTACCTTGGGCTATTGTTTAGTCAGTTGTTTTAGATTTTCTGTGATTTCTAATTGTGGCTTTATTTATGAAATAACGGTACAGTCCGAACGGCACTTTCTGCTTTCATTTATTGTGGTGTACAGTTCTGTCTAAAGTGAAAGATGAAAACCTTGACTGTAGCAAGATATGGCAATATAAAATGAAACAAAAGGTACATTAGATCCAGTGAGGAAATTGTCAATAAGGGCACATTTTTTATGCCTTAAAGCACATTGGGCATATAGGGCTCGACTTGTTTTTTTGTAGAGCAGTCAGCACTCGGTAGGTGTGTGACACTGACCACTTTTATTTCCTAAGATGTTTAATGGGACCCAATTAAGGGTGGGTCAGCTGGGGATTCCAGTTCAATTTTTAAAATTCAAATCTGTCCCAGTACAGATCAAACCCTTGACCACAGGTTAACTGACAAGCATCTGGTCACTACACCAATACAGCTTCCTGTTACTATGCCTTTGTGACATATTGGGATAATCATCAGAGGCTCGTATTGTTTTATCAAGCTTGTTATTTCTCAGTGGGGTATTAACACATCTTTTTTGTTTCATTTTATTTAATTAAAAAAATTACATACATTAAAAGTGTTAAAATATTACCTGCTAGATGACTTGAGATTTCATAGACTTTCAGAATTGCTAGACTTGCCGTTATTAATTAGTACATTAAATCAAGGATGTATTGTATTATTAATTACCATTAAATACATGAAAAGTGATAAAATATTACCTGCTAGGGCACTTGAGATTTCATAAATTTTCAGAATTACGAGAATTGTCTTTATTAGTTCATTAAATCAAGGATGTACTGTAGATGTACTGTAGACGTATCTGTACATAGACAGTGGACTGAGTCGCTGCGGAAGTCTGTTGTCCGCAAAGTCACCTTCATCTTCGTCCCGGGACATGCGGGAGTCGAGGGAAATGAACGAGCTGATAAATTGGCTGGCTCTGCACCCCCTGTAGATGGCCAGCCCATGGATCGTGCGGATGTTATTAACGCCCTTAAAGATATGGCGAGAACAGAGGATTTTGACGCCAGTGATTCCACATCGCTCTCCAGGATGAAAGATCTGGGAGTAAGAATCGGCACAGCCAGACGCGAGAGGTACATCGGGAAAACAAAGCGCCTCGTCAACCAACACAGAACTGGCACTATTAGCCACCGGACGCTGATGCATATGCTAGGGGGAGGATCTGAGCACCTATGGACATGTCCGGAGTGCAACGAAGATACCCCAACTGATAACTAATAACTAACTAAAGGATGTACTGTATTATTAATTATCATTAAATACATGAAAAGTGTTAAAATATGACCTGTTAGATTACTTGAGATTTCATAGACATTCATAATTGCTAGTAAAAACAATTTTAAAGAAAAATTAAATACATGAAAAGTGTTAAAATATGATCTGCTATATCACTTGAGATTTCAAAGACTTTCAGAATTGCTAGACTTGCCATTATTAGGCCATTAAATCAAGGATGTACTGTATTATTAATCACCATTTTGTGCAAAGTACTGTAGCATACACTGACCAGTTACTTTGACATAACTAGACTGACTGGCGCTTGGTCATCTTGACAGATGTCAGTTTGTTACATTGGGCTTCAAAAAAGGCATATTAACTACAACCCATGGCAGTAGTGAATGTGACTGATCAGATTAATTTGCTTGGTAAATCCACAGTGGATGCATGTGAATACATGGTCATTTCCACCATCATGCTTCATCTGACGTTTCATACGCTTTGACATAACTAACAAGTGTTAATTTTGTACCAATCAATGGTGCCTACACAAAATTTCTCTTACTGACATGACCAAATGAGTTTTTATTCTGTACCAAGGATTGTTGCATACACTGAACATTTCTCCCGAAACTGGAGTTAAATGCAAGGACATGCAACATTTTCTTTTTACCAAGGACTGTAGCATACACTGAACATTTCTCCCGAAACTGAAGTTAAATGCAAGGACATGCAACATTTGTTTTTAAAACTAAGGACTAGCATACACTTAACATCTTCCCTGACATGATCAAAACACTAGGAGATTTCTTCAGACAAGAAAGTGTTATTTATAGTACTCGTGGATTTTCTGGGGGTTTTGAATTTTAAAATCGATCTGGGTTCTGAGCTTGACCCAGTCTAAAATAGGTACCAGGAAATGCCTTGGGAAGTAAAGATAGCTAGCTTGATACCAACCACATCAGCCACCAAGTGCTGTTTGGTCTATAGAAATATTGGTCTAACTCCATGTGTCCAATGTGCTGTAAGCATGTAAAAAGGACTTTTAAGTTGACTGATTGGGGTTTCTTTGATACAGAATTAATCTAGAACTGGACAATGACAGCAATAGTTACAAGTAGAGTTGTACCAACAGATAAAAATGCGCACAAAAAGTATTTAATGTGATAAGAGTAGAAAAGATAAGAAATGATGAGATTAGAAAGCAACATTAACAAGAGATTTGGTTGAAAGACAGAGTGTCAGAAGGTTTGGTCATGTAGCAAGTTTGCATTGAAATAGCATACCACAACCAGCATTGATAATTAGATATAGTGGAAATAGAGCAAGGGGCAGACCCTATAAACCATGGTTTCATGAAAAAGTGGAAGGAGCAAACATCTCATATAAACTCAAACAAAGGCACTTTACAGAAAGTTATTCTTAACCTTATGCTGACAGGCATAACGAGGAAAGATTAAAGCTGAGTCAGGGAACAGGAAAATATATGGCTATTGTCATGTAGCGCAGGGCCTAGCATGCTTGCCTTCTGGCCTGGTTTTTATTTAAATTAACCTTTGCTCCCAGCCTTAAATGGATACCAGGAAATGCCTTGGGAAGTAAAAGCAACCAGTGTCATATTGACCACATCCGAGAAGGTAACCCGGTCAACAAATGCCTGAAGAAGTCGGATGTCTTGGCCGAAAGGTGCAAATATCACAACTCTGCTGTAAACAGGCACAACACAACTATGTCTAAAACAACATTCTGGATGAACGCAGAAGAAGAAGATCACACCCATCAAGTGCCAGTTTATGAGCCAGATCATGAAGTGTCAGATGGTCTAAAAATATGGACAAACACCATACATCCTATGCACTGCCTCATGGGCATCACAAGGGGGCCATTATGCCCGTTAGCACTGTACATTGTACAGTGAATTGATTGGTTAGACATAGTGAAGAAAATAATATGTTTTAATAATATAAAAACAGACAGAGTAATAGACAGAAAAACCAATGACCAAGTCCTACAAGAAACGAAAACCGTAAACTGATTAGAGAAATTAGACGTAGACAGTTAAAATTTTTTGGACATGTTATGAGAAGAAATAAATTGGAGTACTTGGCGACAACTGGCAAGATTGAAGGGAAAAGAACAAGGGAAAGGCAGAGAAGTAAATACCTGGATGGCTTGGCCACTTGGTATGGTCGAGGCAAGAACACAGAGCTGATCCACGACTCTAGTGATCGTGTGAGATGACGAAACATGACCGCCCATGCTTATCGGCATGGCACATGATGATGATGAATAATATAATCTTTTAATAAGATCATGTTTGGCTATAGTCATGGTATAATGTATAATCAATTACTTAATTCAGAATAAAGTAAACATACAAAAGAGTTTTGATATAAAATAGTTTTGATTTCATTGACATATTTATGAAGTATAAAATAACAGTTTTATTTTTCTGTTTGTCCCCGTGCAGAAACTTGGAAGGGATCATTGATGCTAACCCATTAGCACTACCACCACGGAAAGGCTCCGGGACTTCTCGCCGGGACAGTAGCTCATCTACCAGCTCCGTCACTGAGCGTCGCGGGCGTTTCTTAGTGAATGAAGATAGCGACACTTCTCCAGTTCTGCTGATTAGATCTCGGACCAGTAGCAGACAGGTCAAGTCCACGATCGAAAACCACCAACAGGTCAATGATGACTTATACGAACTGTGATTTCCTGGTGTATATATTCTGTATCAGCAATGCTGCGCTGTTTGTTGGTTTGTTAAGTTATTTGTATATAGTGTATGTTGTTTAGGAGCAGGCAATACATGTGGTCATGTCAGATTGATTAATCAGTTCTGAAGTACCCTTGATCTTAAGTAATTTGAGAGTTCTTTTATACACAACTAGGACACAGAGTATTCCCATTGTTTTTAATGAGCAATTTATTAAAGATGAGGTATTAATATACTTGTTAGAGATAAGAGGAGTGGCTTCATTGCACCAGGTTTTATCATTTTCTGTCCGCAGAGCAGCAAACTGTCTGCCGTAAGCATCAAACAAGACATGAACTGCGTAGCTTCAGCGATGACCGCCAGAGGTCTCCGAAAAAATTGCACTCGCGAACCAAATGACAGGCAGAAAATGACCCTATAACTTTCTGAGAATGAGGCAGACAGTTTAGCCACTTCAAATTGATAATTCGCTGTTATTTACAGGGTGAGTGTGGTAGCATTTCAGGTTAGTAATGGAAAGTATGGTCCCTGGAAAATGTCACTGGATGTCCTATGTGATGATGGACTCAGGACATCACATAGTCTGTTGATGGTGCTGGCAGATGCAAGACAACTTGCTTAGGACAAGTGTGCATTCAGATTGGCTGCAATGCAAAAACTCTGGGCAGAATATATGACTGCAATGCAAAAAAAAAAGTGGGCAGAATATATAACTGCAATGCAAAAAGTGGGCAGAATATATGACTGCAATGCAATAACCCTGAGCAGAATATATGACTGCATTGCAAAAAGTGGGCAGAATATATGACTGCAATGCAAAAAGTGGCCAAAATATATGACTGCAATCAATAACTCTGGGCAGAATATATGATTGCAATGCAAAAACTCTTGATAGAATATATGAGGCAATGAGATCACTCGTTTTTCTTTTGTTAGTAATTTATAAATAAATGTGGAGATTTTTAAAATTGGTGATCACTCTTAATCTTTCGAGTTTGGGTTCTGACCTCCACGTGAATGCCTCTAATAAAAGCAGCAGTCAGGGTCAGGTTCATGACCTTCCCCTACAGTTTTGGATGGAGGGAAGATGGCTGGCGGCACATTTGTTTACTGTCATTAATGTAGGTTGGGCAGGACTGGAAAGTAACTGGCTGTTATGGGTTATATTTTCTCTCTTCTCTTCCACCCCTACATACATAGAGGGAGGGACAGATGTGGGGGGGGGGGGGGGATGACAAATCTTTCTTCAATTTGTGATAACCATAATATTTCAATCGGTTGTGTCCTGTTTGTGATCTAAAAATTACGACCTGCTCATGCTTTGAAAGTTGGTGGTAAACATCATTTTCTATATGATGATTCCTGGGAAGGCTAACCAGTAATCAAACGCCCGAAGTCAGATATGTTGAATGAATGGCGCAGATATCGTAGTTCTGCTGTAAACAGACACAGCAGAATTATGTCCAAAAACAAAAATACCGGACAAAAGACAAGAATAGAAGAAAATGTAATTTAAGTTTCAGTTAATCCATTATATATACTGATGATATTTGCTATATGTGCGGCTAACAAAATTCAGCAGATTATCAGTTCAGTGATCATTGCGTCTGCTCGTGATATAGACTGCATGACCCATCGAGTACCACTTGATCTATAAAACTGGAGCTAGCATCATATACCCTATGCGTGTCAAGACCATCCGCATGTCAAATAGTTTTGTCCTTTGCTGTCTATTATAGTTCTTATCATATTTCAAAGAAGATAAAAATGATAATTTCAGAGTACATTATGTATGGCCAGCTCACAAACTTAGGGATTTCACACTGAATGTAGTTCTCTGTTTTAAAGTGGATTTTAAGGAATTGTTTTTCAGTTTTCAAGTGACATGGTTATTTTCCTATATGAGCAACCAATATTACTTTTTCATATTTTAAGTTTGTAATTCACTTTCAAGTTCATTGTCATCAAGTGCCATGCCGACAGCCATGGGCGGTCACGGTTTGCTATCTCACGCGGTCATCAGAGTCTCAGATTAGGTCTGTGTTCTTCTCCCGACCATGCCATGCTGCCAAACCTTCAAGGCATTTATTCTTTTGTCTTCCTCTTGCTATCTTCCCATCAAGCTTGCCAGTTGTCAACCAAATTTTCAAGTACATTTCTCCTCTTAACGTCCACAAAATCTTGACTCTATGTCTAATTTCTCCAATCAGTCTCTGTTTTTCATTTGTCTCCTGAAGGACTGTCTCATTTTATTTTTTGTCTGTCCATGGTATTCTTTATATTTCTCAAAAACCACATTTCAACTGCCATTAGATGTTTCTCAGCTTGTCTGTTAATTATTCATGTTTTACACACACAACAATATAGGTTATATTTAACACTTCAACACTCTTTATCTCACTGTAAATGACAACTGTTTGTTGGTAATTCACTTAGTCACCATCATCATTTAGCAGGTCCTTCGCAGAACATAGCTCTTATCACATCCCATGGAAAAGTTTCTCAGTACTTTATCAGTTTTCTCACCTCATTCACCCTCATGCCCAAAGTGTGTGCAGTGTCCTGTGTCCATCTTCATGCTGGTTGAACCTTGCCTATTCTTCCCGAAACCATGCTTTCCATTGCTGTTTTTTCCAAACCACTGTAATTTTACTATCTCAAATGCCGGAGCTCTGGTGAATGAGTTATGAACACAGTTTTTAATCTGCATACTATGCTCGAAAAAAAGCTGCGAACGATTTGGAAGCAGACCACCTTGTGTTGATTTTTTTTACAATGGTATGATTGTCGGTCGTTCAGAAAGCAATGGCAAACTGCTGAACATAAACTTGCCAAGAAATCACAAACAGCCAAAAAATCCTGGGGTTGACTATGACCTCCTGTAACAGATATGCAATTTAAAAAAAAATATTTTTCAGTTTTCGAAGCATGGTGCTGTATATGAGCCACTCTTCTTTGATGTTCCGATCTTGTAGAACGCATTCATGTTTCTTCTTCTGGGTCCACCATATTTACAGAACTTTTCTGTAATATTTCACTTCAAAAGCCCTAATTTTCTTCTTCTGTGATTGGCCCATGAATCAGATTCGTATGTGGCCACACAAAAGCTTCAATGTGCTCCCAAGTTTTACTGTAAACTTGTTAGCTGGTGTTATATCATAGGATGGTGATTCAGGTGGAAATATAATTCTTTTACGGTAACAAAATGAAGAACTTAATCAGGGGATCTGATGCCTGAAGCATCAGAATGTCCACCTTATACATCGTGGGACGTATGTATGATGCTGGGGAACACTCAAAAACATTCTAGTGTGTACACTCATTAAAGAATTCAGAATGTATTAGTTGGCACTCATAGAAGTAGAAGAAAGAAGTAGAGCACCAACCAACACATTGTGAATTTTTTAATGACCTGTCTTGGTCGCCTCATTAAGTTCCCCAATTGATATAGCCTGAACACTGATGATATCTTGGGCAAGCAACCTTTATTCCTCAACCTGGGAAAATAAAACTCCCGGTCCACACCAGCAATTTTATGGATATCATAATGAAAAACAATGTGGCTTCTATAATCCCAATACCCAAGGTACAGGATGTATTTTTAATGACTGTGTAGTGTTTGAAAATATTGCCGGTCCAAATTGTGTATTTATCTATTATGTTGCATGAACTTTACAGAGGGTGAATATAAAACTTGGACCGGCAATATTTTCACACACTACACAGTCATTAAAAATATATCCTGTATTTCTTCTTTTGCCATTTAACTGATTCAGTGGCGAAGGATAATATATCACCAAATGTGACCTCCCATTTGAACAGAAGGATGATATATCATCATACTTGGGTCGTGTTGTTTTGTTTTGTTTTGTGGCAAATTTTTTGTGTGTGGCTCAGTTTCAATGCTCACTGAATGGAAATTCACATTATAATACTTGTTCATTTTATTGTGTACCACGTTTGGTCCAAACCTACTTTTTATTTGGTGCTGAATCAGTTAATTGATACTGTTGATAAAGTCACTGACAGCACCAAACTTCATGCAGATGGGCAAATAATTAGTTGTTAATAAGTTATAATTCCCTCAAATGTAACAAGAACAAATATGCTTAATGAAATTGAAATTATAGACTATTTGAAAAACTATATTTGACATGAGATAGCGTGTTTGACAGACTACAACTGACACATGAGATAGCATATTTCACAGACTACAACTGAAGTGAAAATCACACTTTTATAAAGTTGAAAACATGTCACTTAAATTTCTTCTTCTTCTGCTGCGTTCATCCGGAGTTTTTTTTTTTTTTCCCGGACGTCATTGTGGTGTGCCTGTTTACAGCAGAGCTGCGTTAGGCCGACACATCCGACTTCTGCGGGCATTTGTTGACCGGGTTAACCTTCTCGAGGATTACATTTCTATCTGCCTAAACATATTTTTTATTCTAGTAGTTAAGGCAATAACATGTTTATTTAAAGTAATTAGTCAAGCACACATTGCAAATATTTCCCTTGTTGGCAGGAATTACAACAGCTGGCACGCTTGCATGCCAGCCTAATTTGAATCCCCAGAGAGGCAGATTTTAAAAATTTGACCTAAGCTCCTGGGCCAACGTAAAATAGGTATGAAGAAATGTCACGGGAAGTAAAGATGGCGTAATATTGACTACTACATCACCCATCGAGTGCCAAGTGGTCTATAAAAACATGGGGCTGGCACCATATACCCAATACACGTCAAGGCATGTACAGTTATCCTTTATCCTTTATGACAGTTGATGTTGGGGTCTTCCTTCACCCTTTTATGTGTTTTATTCTCAACCATAGGCTCCGTTCCATCCACATGCCAAATATTTCTGTCTTTTGTTGTCTGTTGTAGTTCCTTTCATGTCTTAACAATATTACCTATAAATTTTTATCTTTTATTTTTCATCGGATCTCATCTCTCATCTTGTTCCTCTTGTACCTTGCAGTGTCGAGGTGAAGTATAAACAGTGGGAGAGTGCCCGCTTATGGGCTTCATGCATCGATATTCCCATGGACTCTGCTATTCCCTCCATCCATTGTTTACGTGGTTGGCCTCTTCCTCTGCTTCCATCTGGTCTGTACATCATTGCTTGTTGTGGTATACTGTTAGTTGGTATCTTTTTTTTTCTTCATGTATTTTTAGTCATCCTATATTTCTTATGACTTGTGGGTTTTAGAGAAAGAAATTTCTAGTTATGTAATTGGTTGGTTTTCTCAGCTTATCAAGTGTCAGCGTCTTTGTTTTCTCATTGTTTATATTCACTGGAATTAAGTTGACAACCCGAATGCCTCGTGCTGTCTCCACATGGTGTCATACTTTGTCTAGGGGAAAAGTAACCTTTCATCTTGGCTTTCTCCACATGGTGTCATTCTCCATCTAGGGGTAGAGCCACCTTTCATCTTGGCTTTCTCCACATGGTGTTATTCTTCATCTAGGGGTAGAGCCACCTTTCATCTTGGCTGGCTCACCCTAGTGACACATGGACATGGAGTTTTCCCATTAGTAATTGATTCACCTCACCTGGCTTTGGTATGAGAAATCAAAACTTTGTGTGTTGATGTTGATTGTACAGTTTTAACAGGGTCATACTTGTTTTTTGCACCAGTAGTTCCCAAACTTCTTCAGAGTATTGTCCCTTGATTGTTTTGACCATACCCCAAGTTCACCCATACATGCACACTTAAAAACACTGACATCTTCATTGGCATTTAGACAAAGGCAAAAGCAACATTTCTTCTTCATTCCTGGATGCCGTCCAGTCGTGGGAAGAATGGCAGTGGTGCCTTCAATTTGGGAATCACTGCCTGCAGTTTAATGTAGAAGAGAAGCAATAAAAGACAGAAACGATCAAGTTCTCAGGTCACCACTGTGATATATTATATGTGATATTACTTAACCATTTGGCATAATGATTCCATTTTAATGAGGTACAGCACCCGCTTCTGAGGGCATTTGCATGAGTATGACAGATGTATTCAGTTGAAGTGTTTTGAGGTGTGAATGCCAAAATGAAGTTGTATATTCATTTGCCGATATAACAAATTAACTTTTTGTGCCGGAAAAAAAAAAGGTTGTGTGTCTCAATGTTCAAATGAATGTTATATACTATTATGAAGTTGTGTTTGTTGAAATAAAGTTGTGCTCATTTATATTTGGGAATTTTAAAAATAAATTACCAGGGCTCCCAGGTCAGCCGAGCCTGAAATGTTTTGAGAAGCAATGGTAGCCTGAGTGGTATTGACCATATTACATGTCGAGTGCTGATTGGTGTACAAAAATATGGCGCTAGCATCATATACTCAAGGCATGGAAGAGTGTTTTAATTTTTGCTGTGTGTGCTGATGTGAAGCTTTGTGTTAATGTTAAATAATGAGAGTAATTAACAGTGATTGCCTGAAAGAGGATAAGAGTGCTTTACTTTTGCTGCGTGTGCAGATAAGAAGTTTTGTGTTAATGTTAATTATGAGAGTAATTAACAGTGATTGCCTGAAAGAGGATAAGAGTGCTTTACTTTTGCTGCGTGTGCTGATATGAAGTTTTGTGTTAATGTTAAATAATGAGAGTAATTAACAGTAATTGCCTGGAAGAGGATAAGAGTGCTTTACTTTTGCTGCATGTGCTGATATGAAGTTTTGTGTTAATGTTAAATAATGAGAGTAATTAACAGTAATTGTCTGAAAGAGGATAAGAGTGCTTTACTTTTGCTGCGTGTGCTGATATGAAGTTTTGTGTTAATGTTAAATAATGAGAGTAATTAACAGTAATTGCCTGGAAGAGGATAAGAGTGCTTTACTTTACTTTTGCTGCATGTGCATATATGAAGTTTTGTGTGCAGAAATAAAGGTTGTTAATGTTAAATAGCCAGTCTCCCTGACGAAGGGGTTAACGACGCTGTTCGTAATCCCGTAAACTCTTGTAAGAAACACAGCTTCGCAAGATTCGACAGTGGATCGCGTCATGTTAGTTACTTACGGAGGGCATGTGAGCTGGTCATTCAGAAGGCAATGGCAAACTATTGAACGTAAAACTTGCCAAGACATCAACAGCAGCTGCAAAAGTGCTGGTGTTGGCTGCAATGTCTTGTAAAGGATATGCAAAAAAAAAAAAAATTTTAAATAACGAGAGTAATTAATCATGATTTCCTGGAAGAGGTTAATGAAAGCAGAACATCGTGTACAACTATGAGAAAGGGACAAACAGCTTTCTTTGGTCATGGGATGAGAAGAGAGACATGGAGGACATTGTGACAACTGGAAAGGTCAATGGGGAAAGAGGCAGACAAAGAGAAATGATGCTGGGTGGGTTGAGACGGCGTGGAGGAATATCATCAGCAGAGCATATCCAGAACACCAAAGAATGAGATCTGTGTGAGACAGGAACATCTATGCTGGTTGGCAGGTTATATGATGGTGATGATGATGATGGTTAAAAAATGTAGTTGTAGGTTAGATCTTTGAGGTATGTTCAGTTGTTCAAATAGTAGCTAAGCGCATGTGCTATTGTGAAGTTGTGTTTGGTGAAATAAAGTTGTGTGTTAAAAAAAAGTTGTGTGTGTTAAAAGAAAGTTGTATGTATTAAAAGAAAGTTGTGTGTGTTAAAAGAAAGTTGTGTGTGTTAAAAGAAAGTTGTATGTGTGTGAAAAGAAAGCTGTGTGTGTTAAACGAAAGTTGTGTGTGTTGAAATAAAGATGTATGTGATGAAATAAAGTTGTGTGTGTTAAAAGTTAGTTGCGACCTGTGGGGATATGTACAGACTTATCTAGTTTTCCTTTGAGCATGCTCTTGTATCAGTTAACAGACATGTCTTGAGGCAGGAATCTGCAATGGGTCAGTGATATGATAGGGGCCACCACACTTTCTGGGCCTAGAAGCACAGAGGAATAGATGGCCAGCCTTTTCCTTCTGTTGGCGGATGACAAACGCAGGGGTTGAACCCTGATCTTTTTTTGACTGGAAAAAACAAACAAACTCCATACTCGCTCAGTCCAGACACACTACTTCTAGTGGTGCTGAACTTAATTTTGCGTGTGGATTAGCTTTCCTTATAAACAGTGTCCCTCGCCATCAAGCGAATCCACTCCGACTTCAGAGGTACTTGTAATTTACGTCCCCAAGTCAAGGACGACAGGTCAACATTTTAGTCCAACTGTCCGGTGTAGAGGTTGAACCCCTGACCTCGGCATCAGCACGCCGGCTGTTTACGAACACACGTTCTTATCCATTCGACCATGCTGACCTACGAACCCTGATCTGACCACACTGAAGACACTATCAGCATAGCTCCCTATCAACTACACTAACACCGACCTAAAAACATGTCCCGCAGCAGAAACTTCCTAGGGATCTGTGATTTGATAGAGCCTGAAAGCACGGAGGATACTGTGGCCAGTCTTTTCCTCTGTTGGCTCATGATGAGCACTCAATACTTTATCCGCATAGCTGCCCATATACTAATACTAATTTAATGTGCCCACCCTTGTATCGTTTATATATATGTTCTTAGCATTTAGGTCTGTGAGTCAGCTGATATATGTTTTTTGCATTATGTTTTATTATTTAGTTCCGTGAGTCAGTTGGCTATATGTTCTTTGCATTATGTTTTATCATGGTCTGTGAATTGGTTGGGTATATGTTCTTTGCATTATGTTTTATCATGAAGGTCTGTGAATTGGTTGGGTATATGTTCTTTTATTATGTTTTATCATGAAGGTCTGTGAATTGGTTGAGTATATGTTCTTTGCATTATGTTTTATCATTTAGTTCTGTGAGTTGGTTGGATATTGTTCTATGCATTATGTTTTATCATTTAGTTCTGTGAGTCAGTTGGATATATGTTCTATGCATTATGTTTTATCATTTAGTTCTGTGAGTCAGTTGGATATATGTTCTATGCATTATGTTTTATCATTTAGTTCTGTGAGTCAGTTGGATATATGTTCTATGCATTATGTTTTATCATTTAGTTCTGTGAGTCAGTTGGATATATGTTCTATGCATTATGTTTTATCATTTAGTTCTGTGAGTCAGTTGGATATATGTTCTATGCATTATGTTTTATCATTTAGTTCTGTGAGT
This sequence comes from Cepaea nemoralis, assembly GCA_014155875.1. Classification (NCBI taxonomy): domain Eukaryota; kingdom Metazoa; phylum Mollusca; class Gastropoda; order Stylommatophora; family Helicidae; genus Cepaea; species Cepaea nemoralis. The sequence continues at coordinate 178,445 of JACEFZ010027312.1, read as the reverse complement.
CAGTTGGATATATGTTCTATGCATTATGTTTTATCATTTAGTTCTGTGAGTCAGTTGGATATATGTTCTATGCATTATGTTTTATCATTTAGTTCTGTGAGTTGATTGGATATATGTTCTTTGCATTATGTTTTATCATTTAGTTCTGTGAGTCAGTTGGATATATGTTCTTTGCATTATGTTTTATCATTTAGTTCTGTGAGTCAGTTGGATATATGTTCTTTGCATTATGTTTTATCAGTCATGTGTATTGTATGTTTATGGCCATTGAGCTTGTTAATTACGCATAACATGTTTTGAGCATTCATTTCTATCAGTCAGTTGGGAATATATACCGTGCATTCCGACCATTCGTTGTTTGTTATTCCCAACTCATAGTGCTAAAGATAATCTTATCTGAGATGTAACTGAAATGATACAAGACATTAGTCAGTTTTGAAACTAAAGTTTGTTGTTTGTTTACTCCCAACTCACAGTGCTAAGGATAATCTTATCTAGTCATTGCTGACTGTCCATTGAAGGTGTGTTGTACTCATCTTTCACCCTTTGGCCCCCCCCCCCCCCCCCCCCCCTCCTCCAATTGAGGCATATTCCCTCAAGCAACTCACTCCAAGCCCTCCTATCCTGAATCATCACCCACAGCTATGTCCATGTCCTCCCCACATTATTCATTTGTTCTCTACAGCTTGTCTCTGTGTGTGTGTTTTTTTTTGTTTGTCTTCCTTTATTTCTTTCCAGACAAAGGCCTTTCTAGTTATGCTAATCTTAGGTTTTCTATTCATGACTAACTGTCTATTGAAGGTGTGTCCTGCTAAATGACAATCCTGCTTCAGGTACCAATTTCCTCAACTTTGAGAAAAAAAACTCTAATAGGCACAACATTGAGTCTTGGAATACATTTACTTCAATTAGAAATATCTCATTACTCACTCACTGTAAAATTGTAGCTTCTGCAAATTTTTGTGGTGAGAATTAAACCCAGACCTCACTGCTCACTTGTGGCTCACAAGATGCTTGTCTAAACCAAGTCCGCCTGATCAAGCACTCACTGAAAAACACTGCCATAGCCACTCAGCTCTGCATTTCCTTACACAGTTGGTGTCCTACCAGAAACATGCAGCTCTTCCTGACTTCCAGGGAAGAGTCACAAATGAAAACAATGATTTTGGAAACAAACATCGCATGTGGCTATGTTCTGGGTAGGCTAGAGGAAACCTAAACATATGGATAAATTATACCCAGATATCATTACAACATTGACAGAAATAACTGAATACCAGTCATAGGATACATCCTTTGGTGCCATTGACAGATGCAAAATCAGTACTTGAGGCACTCTGGTCTGGTAAATTGCCAGGGACTCTGGTAAAGAAGGCAGCTAGCGTAAGGCCACAATACATTGGATCCATCCTACTGTGGAGTGCCCGGAAATGAGAGAGCTGATCGACTAGCTAAGGAAGGAGCAACAGAAGAGCGACCTGACGTACCTGTCACATACCATGAAAAGAAAAGAATTATTTAATAAATACCAACACCAGCACAAGACAATTACCATTCTATGCACAGATTATTACAAATAATTATTGTGCATTTCAGAACAGGACACAGTCGTCTATGCAATGACATGTATACATAATTCAAGATTGGCAAATCTGCCATGTGCACATGTGGATTAGCCCGACAGAGAGCAGATCACAGACAGTACAGGTTTCAATCTCAGCATAGGGCTGGTAACCATTCCTGTAACCATTGGTATTAAATAACTTGACATGCTTCCACACACGAAATTGAAGAGAGGTGTTGGTCAGTACGAACCTAGGCTGGTAGGTATATCAGTACATCTGCATCTCACGAGGTAGGATTACGCCCAGAGTGGAAATGATAAGTAAAGTGTACAAATCTGTCACTTCTGAGAAATGAACCTAAGACAGTTAGTTGTGTTGGTAAGAAAATGCAGTATCCACTATATCACACAGTAAAATCAGTAGGGGGTCTATGTGATGAAGTGGTTAAGCTGTCTGCTGCACACTGTAAAGGTTGTGGGTTCATTCCTCAGGCTGCATCACATTTCTATTTCAAATTTTGGTGTCACCTTTTTTTTAAAATATCACCATTGTTACTGTTTTCTTGATATTCAAGGAGAGTCCTTTCTCTTCTTGACTTGGGGACATAAATTACAAGTACGTCTGAAGTCAGAGTGGGTTCGCATGATGACAAGGGACACTGGTAATAGGGAAAGCTAATCCACGGGTAAAATTCAGTTCAGTGCTACTTGAAATAGCGTGTATGGACACTGCTTGAGTTCAAAGCGAGTGAGCGGGGGAAAAAATGATTCAGTGTCAAAGGATAATATATGGCCAATTGGGACCTCCCATTTGTACAGTAAGACAATATATCATCATACTAGGGTCTTCGTGTTATTTGTTTTGTTTCATGGTATCTTCTGCAGTTTCAGTGCTCAATGAACGGATAAGAACATTATAATATTTGTTCATTTGATTGTGTACCATGTTTGGTCCAAACCTACTTTTTGTTTGGCGCTGAATATATCAGGGTTGTTTACACTCTTACAGAGATTACAATGAAGTTTCCAGCTAATGCTGAAAATATTATTTAGTTAATTCTGTATACCCAGAATATTCATTCCATTGATTTTTTCAAAGACAGTATGAACAAATTAGTTTGTCACTGTTGGCAATACACTGTTGGCCCCACAATGCTAAACTGTATTTTAAGTATGCCATTTTAATTTTGAAATACAGTGTTATATTGTTATCACTATATTTTGTCATTTTGGTAAATGTTTATTTTAGCTTCAAAAAATTGTATTAGTAATTACAACAGTTCATAAATAAACACACATGTATTATTTGGCCCTCATAGAAGTGAGAAGAATGAAGTAGAGACCAAGTAATTTTCATCTTCTTCAGTAATTTTCATCTTCTTAGTCCTGGTTTGTCACTTATTTGAGTGCCGAACAACACGTGTGTGTTTATTTATGCTCAATTATTTGAGCGCCCAACAATACATGTGTTTTATTTGTGCTCACTTCTGTGTGCGCCAAACAGGTCATGTGTGTTTATTTGTGAGCTGTCTTAGTAACTTGAAAGGGTTCCCTAATTGATATTTCTGTATTAATAATTAGTTTTGTGTATTTCTTCAGGTTAAATTATCCTAGTTTTAACCATTTTGTTTCTTCAGTTAAAGGCTTTCTGGTTTTGTCTGTTGTATATTGTTTTTCCTTAAAATGATTCTACTTTTGTCTGTTCTATGTTTTATTGGTTAAAATTACTCTACTTTTGTCTGTTCTTTTCTTGGTTAAAATGACTACTTTTGTCTATTCTATATTTCCTAAGTTAAATTGATTGCAAACAATTTTTGTGTGCTCTGTATTTCTTCTTTTAATGCAAATCTAGTTTTGTGTGTACTCTATTTCTTCATTTAAAGTGATTATACTTCTGTCTGTTCTTTATTTCTTCTTTTAATGTAAATCTAGTTATGTCTGTTCTGTATTTCTTAATTTAAAGCTATTCTAACTTTGTCTGTTCTAAACATTTTCACTTAACACTATTCAAGCTAAGTCTTCTGTTCTATATTTCCCAGTACCACTGTTCATTTTAAATGTTTTAAAAGTGTGTATGGAAACCCATTTTGCCATGGGTAAATGCTGCTGTGTTAAACGATCCTATTTAGGTTGTGAAAATAATTTCAAAATATTGTTGTGTTTGCACTGTTCTAAAATGTGATTAGAATACATTTAAGATTGTATGCATTTTTATTTCTGGTGATAGTTTGTTTGATTGCACTGTTCTGGCATTTGAAAAGATTACATTTTAGATAGTATAAACAGTTATTATGATAATTTTTGTTAATGTTCCTGTGGTAAAAAGTATGGGCAGAAAAAATCCCATGGCAGCTGCTGCCTTAGGGGTGTGAGGTGTCAAGCCTTCACATGGACTAGGTCAGTGTGTAATGAGGTGAAGTAACTGGTTCCTTTCCTCACCATGTTTCCTTCTCAGAAGACCCTAGTATTCATTTTGCAAAGCTGCACTTGCATTAGGGCAGGACTTTCTGAACTTGGCAGTCAGCATAAGGTCACCATACATGGATACCATCCCACTGTGGAGTACCCGGAAACGACAGAGCTGATCGATTGGTTAAGGAAGGAGCAAAAGAAGAACAGCCTGATGTGCCTGTTACATACCACCAAAAGAAAAGAATGATCAAATCAGTCAGAAAGCTACCAAAACCTGCTCAAGATGACTACCACGTTATGGACAGACCAGAACAAGTCATTATTCTGCACCTCACAACAGGACACAATAGATTACGCAACCACATGTATACAAAATTCAAAATTGGAGAATCAGCCATGTGCACATGTGGAGTGGCGTCACAGACAGCAGATCACATACTCCTAGTCTGCCCAAAATACAACATATCTAGGCAAACCTTCTGGCCTAGAGAGACGACAGTGGAAGATAAACTCTATGGACTGTTGAGTGAACTAAAAAGGACAGTTAATTCAAACAAGAAACAACATTGCAGTTAAAGACAAATTTCAAGCTAACAAAAGAAGAAGAACATTAGGGCAGGGGGAAGGGGATATACAATGTATATTTTTTTGTTTTAACTGAATTGGGCTCCCAGGTTGCCCCAGCCTTAAATGGGTACCAGGAAATGTCTTAGAAAGTTAAGGCGGCTGGTTTGATATCGACCACATCAGCCATTAGGTGCGGATCAGTCTAAGCATCTGGGGCTAGGCACATATACCCAACATATCCTCATGATGTTAAAAGTGGTCCTTTCCTTTCTTCTTTTTTTTTAAAATCACTGCTGGGGAGGTTTGTTTTTAAATTGACTTTAACTCCTAAGTTGACTCAGCTCCCAAGTTGACACAGCTCCCATGTCGACTCAGCTCCCAAGTCGACTCAGCTCCCAAGTCGACTCAGCTCCCAAGTCGACTCAGCTCCCAAGTCGACTCAGCTCCCAAGTCGACACAGCTCCCATGTCGACTCTGGTCCCAAGTCGACTCAGCTCTCAAGTCAACTTAGCTCCCAAGTCGACTCAGCTCCCAGGTTGAGTCAGCTCTCAAGTCAACTCAGCTCCCAAATCAACTCAGCACCCAAGTAAACACAGCTTCCAAGTGAACACAGCTCCCAACTCGACCCAGCTTCCAAGTCAACTCAGTTCACAAGTCAACTCAGCTCCCAAGTCAACACAGCCCCCAGGTTGACTCAGCTTTCAAGTGGACACAGCTCCCATGTCACTCAGCTCTCATGTCGACTGAGGTCCCAAGGCGACTCAGCTCCCAAGTCAACACAGCTCCCAAGTCAACACAGCTCCCAAGTCGACACAGCCCCCAGGTCGACTCAGCACCCAAGTGGACACAGCTCCCAAGTGGACTCAGCTCCCAAGTGGATACAGCTCCCATGTCGACTGAGGTCCCAAGGCGACTCAGCTCCCAAGTCAACACAGCTCCCAAGTCGACACATCCCCCAGGTCGACTCAGCACCCAAGTGGACACAGCTCCCAAGTGGACACAGCTCCCAAGTCGACTCAGCTCCCAAGTCGACTCAGCTCCCAAGTCGACTCAGCTCCCAAGTTGACTCAGCTCAAAAGGGGTACCAGGAAATGTGATGAGAAGAGAAAGCGGCCAAAGTGATATTGACCTATCATCCATTGAGTGCCAAGTAATCTATAGACAATATGGGACTAACACCATATACCCAATACGCCTTCACGTGTGTAAATGGGTTGTTTACTGTTTGTACTGTTAACCACTTCTGGGTCTTGACACCGAGATGATTGTCTTGGTAAGTAAGAGCACTAAATACAGGGTCCCTCACCTAACCCACCAATGTTAATTTAATAGTTTTCTGTGAATATTTTACTACATTTATACAAAACCCACAACTATTAAGCTGAGGAAGATACTCATTTTTATATTACAGATCATGAAGAGCTGGTAGCACAATAGTTAGAATACGAACCTGTAGAGGCATGGGTTCTCAGTTTCAGCGTGGGACATATTTTTCCATATTGAAAGCAGATTTTAATAAAAACGTGTCTTGGATACTGTGTGGCATCGGCAAACCAAACATATACATCCTTTATTTCTCGTTCAAAACGAAACCTTCCTGGCAAATCCCATCAATAGTATTTTGTAACTGCATTCATGATATCAGATAGCATAGTCATTGGACTAGTGCCACTGCTTGTCACGGTTGTTTGTGTGTCCCAAGTATAGAAAGAGAGCAATAAAGGATGAAGAACATAATGTGACTAGTAATTAAGCAGCACTATTTTGTTCTGTTGTCTGCTGTTGCTTGTTTTATTGAGGAAATGTTCATGTTTATGGATAAAATCTTCATATGATTGATGCTGTCACTGTTGTTACGGTCTTCTTTTGTTTCATTGACATTGCTGTTTAAGACTGTTCCATGGACGTTCAAGGTGACAGAAAAAAAGCTAGTTGCATATCTTTTACATGACGTTGCAATCAACCCCAGCATTCTTTGGCTGTTTGTGATTTCTTGGCCAGTTTACGTTCAGTAGTTTGCCATTGCTTTCTTAATGACCGTCACTCATACCATTTTGTGAAAACCTGCTGTCAACTCGCCCAAAGCTGTATTTCGAACACAGTATGCAGGGCTTATGAATTGCATCTGTAACACCTTCACCGCGGCGCCGACATGTGACAGACCCCAGACGAAACTGGGCAAGACCTTGCAGCCCCGCGTGTGGCCTATCCACAAGCTAAGGTTCTAAAGATCGCCATTCTTCTCCACAGATGTGAAGTTCGAGTACCAGTGTTATACAACCCACTGGTCACTGCACGTAGAGAGGGGAAAGAGAACTCTGCAGCACAGCTCCCCATGAGAAACCAGCCTCACCCCGATAGATGCAGGCCTTTTGTTTTTAAGATTCAGGCAATATGATCGTCAATGTAGCGTACTCATCGGTTACAACTCAGTTCACAACAGAGGCTTTCCTACCAACCAAGCCAGTTCTTTTTTTTTTCTTTTTTCATGAACATATATCTGGCTGTAGAGATGATATCCTTGCCAAACAATCACCAAAAAGGTAAAAAGAAAAATAACTACTTTTAAGACTACTGTCATTGTATAAGGTAAACATGGGTTATGGTTTTATGTCCTTATTTTTCATCATTGAATGTACAGATGGTCATCATCATCAGGTGCCACGCCAGTAAGCGTAGGCGGTAATGTTTCGCCATCTGACTCCTGGGGTCGTGGATCAGCTCTGTGCTCTTGTCCCGCCTATGCCATATGGTCAAGCCACCTAGATATTTACTTCTCCGTCTTCCCCATGTTCTTTCCCCCTCAATCGTGCCGATGTTTACCAAGTTCTCTAGTTTATTTCTTCTCACAACTGCCCATAAAATGTGACCGTCTACGTCTAATTTCTCTAATCAGTTTACGGTTTTCATTTGCTTCTTGTAGGACTTGCTCTTTGGTTTTTCTGTCTGCTCTATTCTGTGCATTTTCCTCAGAAACTACATTTCCACTGCCATTGGATGTCTTTTTTTTTTTTTTAGTTTGTACAGATGGTCTTGCGGTGATGAGTCTTGCCGAGGACTGTACGTGTTGTACAACTACAAGAGAGTCACAACAATCTCTCCACAGTGGTGGTAGGACCAGGGCCAAGAAGAAGACCATTACTGGCATTCTATAGGGTGTATTTTTAATGACTGTGCAGTGTTTGAAAATATTGCCAGTCCATGTAAAGTTCATGCAACATAATAGGTAAATAGAAAACTTGGACCGGCAATATTTTCGAACACTGCACAGACATTAAAAATACATCCTGGTCTGAGCGTGGAAGAAATCTGGCTCACGCACACCATTAGGTCTCGGAAATTGAAATACTTTGGCCATATGAAACGCTGCAGTGGTTTGGGGTGGCAGGCAGTCATGAAAGGCGTGGTTCCTGGAAGCAGAGCCAGGGTCCTCCTCCAGTACGAAGATGGACACTGGAGACACCTTGGGCGTGAAATGCTTGAGGCAGGGGAACTAGCAGAGGATCGAGAATCTGTTCAGTGGTTACTTGGTGATGTTCAGCATAGGACCTGCTACATAATGATGATGGTATTCATTCATTCATTCAGTAGCATGTCCTTTGCAGAACCTCGCTCCCATAACAACCTTCCGGAAAACTTCTCGATCACAAGCAAGATATCCCGCGTCTGATACACCCATCTGGAGATCATCCGCCACATCCTGCACCCATCTTCTCTTTGGCCTTCCTCTTCCTCTCTTCCCAGGCATATACCCTTCCATTATTGTTCTCTCCAAACTGTCGTGACGTTTCAAGTGACCAAAATACTTCAATTTTTTTTGTTTTATCGTCTTTAATAGCCATCCCTCCTCAATGATGATGGTATAGGGTGTATTTTTAATGGCTGCGCACTGTTTAAAAATATTGCCGGTCCAAGTTTTGTATTCACTTTCTGTAAAGATCATGCAGCATAATAGGTAAATATAAAACTTGGATCGGCAATATTTTCAAAGACTGCACAGTCATTAAAAATACACTCTGTAGAAATGGTAGCCAAATCTGGCACTCACTGCTTGGAGAACTCATGACCTTGCTCAGAATGAGTGACTTGTTTGCCCTTTGGCATTAAACCAAGTCTTCAGTTCTTCGAGTCGTACAAATGTGGGCAACTCGTTTTGATTGGGATCCTTGAACAACAAGAAATGGCTAGCAAATTTTGTGTATTTTCATAGTGGCGTAGCAGATAGTTATGGCTTGTCAACAGCCCGTTCGAGTCCTTAACACCTTCATCACAAATGGGTTAGTATCAATCTCTCCACAATTTTCCCTCAAGACATTTAATAATAACCTTGTTAGACTGCGTCAATTTTAAAAACTCACATTGACGCGAATTCAAACATGTAACCACAGCAGTGGCAACATTGTATATTCATTCCTCTCTCTCTCTCTCTCTCTCTCTCTCTCTCTCTCTCTCTCTCTCTCTCTCTCTCCCTCTCTCTCTCTTCCTTCCCCTCCCCCTCTTTTCTTTTCCCCTAGATTTGTTGTTAGCACAGCCTTGTAAAATGTATGCCTGAGATTTCTTTAGAAACGATGACATTAAAGAAGGGAATTGGGTTTCCGCATGTAATGCATTCACCTATTTATGAAGGCCTATCCGCTGACAACCCTACATTAGTATTTCTTCTTCTTCTTCTTCTTCTTCTTCTTCTTCTTCTTCTTCTTCTTCTTCTTCTTCTTCTCCACCATCTCTCCAGTAGAAAATAGGCCCTGAGCCAACTCACCCCCTGCCCCTTGCAGACTTGTTCATGATTGGTTATTATTTTTTAGCCGAGCTTTCTACAGGTTGTAGGTAGCCATTCTCACGCCGACCTGTATTGGTAGCATCTTACGGCATGCGTGGGGGGGGGGGGGGGGGTGTTTACAGTGCAGCAGTTATGTACTTCCCTTTTAGATCCTAGTAAGGCATGGGTGACATTGCTATTTCCCTTGATATTATCTTTATCTTTTTAATACTATCTTCTTTCACTTCAACCTCTCTAAATTCTTTCTCCTTCCCGACCAATCGATCTCATTCCTGATACTTATGTCCTCTTGTAGTTTTTTCTTCCTTGTCGAGATTATTCGTATGTCGCAAATTCTCTTTTAATATGATTTTGATCCTCATATATTGTCTTTTCCTTGCGAATTCCAGAAGGATTGTCATAGGGCACTCAGTTGTATATTTATTGTTGTGCCCTAGGATTAGTTGACTCTTCTGACAAAACAGCTCGATAATTGACTTCGTTGATAACACAGCCTATTTGTTCCACACACGAAATCAGTTGCATGGTAAACTAAACACATTGGATAGGAGATCACTAAATTTGGGTCTCAAAATTCATTTTCTTCTTCTTTCGTTCGCTTGAAATGTGTCTATAACTGCGATGTTGTCTCTTGTATGAATTTAACTGTCTGTTTTTTTTTTTTTAGTTCACTCAGTGATCCGTGGAGTTTATCTTCCACGTTTGTTCCTTTCGGCCAGAAGGTTTGCCTAGATATGTCGTATTTTGAGTAGTCTTGGAGTGTATGATAAGCTGCCTCCCAATCTCGAATGTTTATACATGTGGTTGTGTAATCTGTTGTTTCCTGTTCTAAGGTAAAGACAATGAGATTAAATCAAACAAATTCGCGACATTTCCTGAAGTCACACTTCAAAAGGTGGAATCATAAATCTATTTAGGAAACAATATGGACAAACATGAGGGGCCAGATAATGATGTTAGCATAAGAATACAAACAGCAAGAGGGACTTTTATAGCATTGGGAAATTTTGTGGAAGTTAAAAGAAATTGAACTTAGCATCAAACTGGGAATATTTAATTCTACCGGTAAATCAGTGTGCTACTGTAGGGATCAGATATCTGGAGTCAGTAAAGATACTAAAGAACCCGTTTAAATGCCTCCCGACACATTGAGCATTTGGTTCTGGTTTTTGTCCATCAAGAATGATGGTGACCAATCATTTCATCCAGTGAGACTTGAAAGTTAGTCATACTTGGTTAGTCGACAGATCATCCTCATTGCACATCGAACCATTCAGTCCATAAGTGCTCGTACACCTTCTCAATAAATCCCGCAGCGTGTAGCGGCCAACGACGCCAGTTCTATGTTCTTTTATTAATCTTCTTTGGCTTCCTGCGTAGTGTTCTTGTTTGGCCACTGTTAACCTCTTTTTAACTTGCTGTTCACGCAGTCTGGCCATGGTTGTAGATTCACACGTAGACTTCACGTAGAGCAGAGATTTTAAAGTTTTAAGCCGTAAGTTCTACGACGGCTGGCAAGGCATATTTTGCCTCGAAATGTTCTTTGACATTGTGGGCAAAGAATGCTTAACATTCACGGAGGAGGATCTCCTCTGTGTTGTTGTTGTGTTTTTTTTGTTTTTTTTTTGGGGGGGGGGGGGGGTGTCCAGTTCCCCCACCTCCCCACAACTCTTGCGGTCCTTTTTGCTTCTCAAGTGACTACGTCCTTGCGTAATGATGTACGCCATGAATTTGTCTTTGGCAGCAGTCTCCCATTGTCGTGATGAATGCCAAAAGCTTTGAGTGATATCTTCAGTTTGAATAACGAGGACACAAACAATATATTGCACGATTTATTTCCTGACATATTTCGCTGCATCACGTCAGGTAGATACTGCAGAAATCACACAACATAAAGTATCTAGATAAATCCTTCAAGCTGAAATATTTAAATGTTCGCACAGTAATTTCAATTGTCTACCACGGTAATTTTAAATTGACTATAATGTCTTTTTTGTTTGCACAAAATTGATCTATGTAGATTAATCACGATGGCTTCTGCAAACTTTAAGAAGCAACTACAGTGTATTTTGTGTGTTAAACAATACACGAAACGCAATGTCTCTATCAATCACGTAACCGGTTTCCAAAACGTGCCGTGCAGTCGATGACGCATGAGGTTTGTGGTGTGTAATATCTTGTCAATCCAATTGGGTAATGTGTTCGGCCATCTTTTTGTTTAACTACCTCTCTGTCCTGTCGATGTAGGTGGACTGGCACCTGCATGTGAATTATAATTGGTAAATGCAATTGGATATGGTGTACAGAGGGACATATTCTTTTACTGCTGGGGGTGGAAATAGGTGTGGTTCTGTACTTAATAACTGGAGTTGCAGCACAGAATGCTCGGCCGACTGCTGTAATGAGCCATTTTTAGTCTTTAAAGCGTTTCCTCTCGCCGCCTTGGGAGTGTTTGCAACAACGCAATTCACCGTAAAAATTTCGTGCAGGGAGTCTATGATCTGGCATGCGAGTCAGGAGACCAGCCCAGTGAATCTCACTCTTCATTTGAAGAGCACCTATATGGTGCTAGATTCATATTTTATCGATCAATCGACATTTAGTTGATGAGGGTGTCAACTTCACACTGGCCGCCATTACTTACCAAGACATTTCCTGTTGCCCATTTTATACTGCATGGATCTATGAACCCGGGTCAGTTATAACTAATTCAATGCCATGGGGTGATTGATCGTCTTAAGAGACTTAATGAATGTGCCATGCACTTATATACAGTAGTTTTCCATAAGCAACATATTTTTAAAAAACATATGTTAGTTGCATATCCTTTACAGGACGTTACGGTCAACACCAGCATTTTTTGCTGTGTGATCTCTTGGCAAGTTTATATTCAGTAGTTTGCCATTGCGTTCTGAGCGACCGATTTCCATACCAGTTCATAAAAGAACCAACGCGGTCTGCTGCCAAATAGCGCGCAGCTGTGTTTCGCACGTGGGTATGTGGGATCACGAACTGGATCTGTAACACCTTCGCCACAGAGCCGCACAATACAACATGTCTGTTACCATATTGAGAACTTCTAATTTATAACTGATACACCCCTACTTCCCATTGTCGGCCATCCATTTTTGTTTGGTCCAGACCAACTTTTTGTTTAGCACTGAATCTGTTAAAAATCTTTCCTTTGCGGATTCAAACCCATGAGCACTGGGCCGTCACGTGATCGACTAGTCACAACACCAACACTATTCACGGCTTCCCAGAATCTCGAAAACGAGTAAAACGATTATTAATATTAATAAAATAAATAATTCATTAATTGCGCTTTGCTCAGTATAAAGGGACTAATATAGAATGACCTAATCATCAACGTGAAGCTCATTGAAAGGACAAATAATTAGTGAATAAACAGGTGGAGAAAAGACTGATGCTGGATGAGGGAATCATAGGGCACGCACTGAGAATTGTATAAATAGAAAGCTCTTTGCCTAAAATCCACATGTCTTCGTAGGTGTTCCATTATCTCTAACTTGTTCAACCTGAAAAGATAAGTTATTATTAGGGCCAATCCCAGCCTCAGATTAATAAACCTGTGACCGAAACAGCAACATTAAAAAAAAAAAAAATGTGTGTATTTACAAGGTGTAATGTTTGTTTCTCTTGTTTGTATGTATGACACAGCACTGCCGTTTGTTAGTGTTAAGTGACAAACGTGTGAATAAAACAAATGCATATCATACATACTAAAATCTTTCAATGTACATTTTTTCATACTCCATGTATTCTCATTTACACTTAGTTTTATTTAAACAAATTCTAAAAGGGATTGTTGTCCACAGACAGGTAATGGCTAATAAAATAGAGGACTAAATTAACAGAAGACAGAAATTAACAATATGCGGAGGTCATTGACGAAGCTGCATGACATAGCAAAGGATAGGACGACTCGGAATCAGGCGGCGAGAAAAATTCGACAGAGAGAAGAGAATTTTAAGATTCAGCCGTCATCAGGACCTCAGCTAAACGACAAATGTGTTGTTTTTAAACGTTATTTTGGCCTCCTTAGATGTAAATGTTTATTACGTTAAAGTAACAACGGTCTGACAGTAAGAATCAGTGCAAGTATCGAAGACTAATAGTGCTATTAATAGTAATTGAATGGGAGTTAGGTTAATGATAGACTGAAGTTTTTAATGCTAATCTGTCATTAACATATTGTGTGCCAGATAAAAAGTAGGTTTGGACCAAACACAAATGGATGACGGAAAATGGGAAGTAGAGGTGTGTCACATTTTTGACTTAAAAGTTGTTAATATGTTGTATTGTAACGAAATGGCAGATAAGAGAAGTCGTTTAAGACGATTAATTATCCTTTGGCAATTTGTTCAGCACCAAGCAAATTGTATCACGTGAATGGCAACCATCTTGTAATGTGTTTCTCTCTCTCTCTCTCTCTCTCTCTCTCTCTCTCTCTCTCTCTCTCTCTCTCTCTCTCTCTCTCTCTCTCTCTCTCCTCTCTCTCTCTCTCTCTCTCTCTCTCTCTCTCTCTCTCTCTCTCACACACACACACACATAATTTTCTTTGCATAACGCCAAGTCAAGACCATTCTAAAGAGCTCTGACCTCTCATGTGGTTATCTTTTGTAGCATATTTAGCCTAATTGAAAGTCTGGCTCTTCTGATTTTTCATTCTGGATTCCCCCTACTTCAGGGAATGTTACGGAAGCTTCTGAGATTGAAACAGTTAAAAGGTGCCGCTAAATTACGGTAATAAAGTTAACAAAGCAAACACCTTTCATGCACTGTATTCGACAAACGATAAACGATTATTTAAATACGTCGAGTTAGTTAGTTAGTTAGTTAGTCGACAGATCATCCTCATTGCACATCGAACCTTAAGTGTTCGGATCCCCTCCTCGGCAAATCCCGCAGCGTGTAGTGGCTAACGACACCAGTTCTGTGTTGGTTTATCAATCTTCTTTGGCTTCCTGCGTAGTGTTCTTGTTTGGCCACACCTCTTTTAATTTGCTGTTCTCGCAGTCTGACCATGGGTGTAGATTCACAGTCATCACTTGGTTCTCGCAAAAGTCTTACTTCTCGTAGAGCATTCAGCCTGGTCCATGGCGCGTTCGCCTTCCACAGTAGCCTTACCTGCGAGCTTGTCAGCCCGCTCATTTCCTTGTACTCCCGCATGCCCTGGCACGAAGATGAAGATAATCTTTGCCAGCCGAGACCGCTCCAGAGACAGCAACCACTCTCTTCGGATCCACCCCGTTTCTATCCTCTTGAGCATGCTCATTGAGTCGCTAAGGAAACATGCCCTATGTCGAGGTCGTAGCGATGAGGTATTTAAGATATTCAATGATAAACAAAAAAGTAGGTTTGAACCTAACAAAATTGAACGGCGAAAAATGGGAAGTAGTGGCGTGTCACAGTTACGACTTAACAGTTGTTTATATGGTAGCAGACATCTTGTATTACATATCAAATTAAAGGGGTTGCATCAGGAACAATTAGTCGCGGTTCCAACATCACGGCAACGGGTCGTCCTCATTATGCTCCGTTCCTGTGCCAGTGAATATCACACAAATGCTCCTCACTGCCCAATGTAAAAAGTGGAAAAGACAGGAGTCTTGGCAAGCCAACAGCCCGCACGGATACACTGTGCATAAGGCCGCTGGCAGAATGCCAACACAAAAGTCCTTTACGAAAAATACAGTTCACCGTTGATTGAATCGGTAATCACCAGACAGACTTCATTGACCCGGGTTTTATTCCATATGGCTCGGTCTCTTTCGGCATGGCGACCCGCCGAAAGCACGAACTCCGTAGCTCCAGCGAAAACTCCCAGGAGTCTCCTAAAAAATGCACCCGTGAACCGAAAAGGCAACCAGTCAGTTCAGCAACAGCCGGCCGCCATCGTTCCGAACATGCAGTTCACGGTACAAACAACTGCGAACAGATGTAAAAGCATTCCACACGAAATTCAGTGTCACGCCACGCACTCACTCAGTAGCAGGGCGACGGAATCATGCACTACCAGTCCAACATGAGGAAAATACGAATGCAAACCGTAGCCACAAGCGTAAACACTCCAGATGCCTTAACGGTTCAAATGCCTATCCGCCCTTTGCGGACAGGTATAAGGAAAACTACTGTATATAAGCCCATGGCAGATACGGGAAGTCGCTAAAAACTATTAATCGTCCCATGGCATCTAATCAGTTAAAACCTCTCTTGTGAATACAGAAAAACATCACAGTGAATCCGCCTTTACCGTGGGGATAACAAATACCACACATTCCAACAGCATCTGTAAATAATGTGTTATGTATTTAAGCCAAAAATATGATTTCATATGATAATTAACTCTGTATTGTGCACTAGACGAGATGCAGCGAAATATTACAGGAAACAAACTATGTAATCTATAGCTTGCGGCGTCTCTATCGAAATTATATTATTGTGATACTTCAATAATCCAACAAATTATTCTTGCGTGTTTTTTTTTTTTTTTGTGGTGTTCGTCGATAAAATCTTAGGTCTAAACATTTGCTTGTATCTGTGGCTGTCTTTGCTTTCGTCGAGCTTCCTAAATATAGTTTGCGTTTATTCGATTTCAGTATAGTATCGATAACAACCCCCCACCACCCCTCCCTTTTTTCCGTGAATATTTGAATGGCTTTTAGCTTGTGGGATATTGGCATATATTACAATACAAATAGTTATAATTTACTATCACAGCCGTGGAAAGAGTTGAGAATGAGCTCTCTACCGTGGCAAAATACTACACAAGACGTGTACATTCATCACCTCTCACAGTCAAAGTCCAGCTCCTTGTGGAACTGTTTAGCAGGAAAATGGGCGACGGCGAGTCTCTGCGCTGTAAAATCAGAATGCCTCAAATGCGTGCGTACGTACATATTTAGCTACGTATACACGTATGTTAGTTAGTTAGTTAGTCGCAGTTCCAACTTCACAGCAACGGGTCATCCCCATTATGCTCCGTTCCTGTGCCAGTGAATATCACACAAAACGCTCCCCACTGCCCAATGTGAAAAGTGGAAAAGACAGGAGTCTCGACAAACAACAGCCTACACAGATACACTGTGCATAATGCCGCCGCCAGAATGTCAACACAATAGTCCCCCACGAAACACCCAGTTTATCTCTGATGGAATCGGCAGTCATTTTCCCCACGTATGTATCTAAAGTCTAGTAAGAGCACAGTGTACCCCAGCAAAAAAGTGTCGAAACGAAGGGAACTAGCCTGAATGCGCGTAGCAGCAAGCTCAGTAGGTTGCCATGCACAAACGCAATATAAATTTATACAAGAGACAACATTGCAAATAATATTTGCAATATATTTGAAATATAGACAATCAATATCAAGTGAGATAAATACAAAAGTACAGGAGTTAAAGAAAAGTCGCTTAAAAGTCGACTTCATTGCATCAGATTTGTATTCCATATGGCTCGGTCTCTTCCGCAGCGCAGAAAGCGTCACACAAAGCACGAACTCCGTAGCTCCAGCGACGACCCACAGGAATCTCCAAAAAATTTCACTCGTGAACCGAAGGATGCAGCGCGGAATCGAACCCACAAACTTCGGAGCCCGAGTCAAACGGCTTGACCACTTCGCCAAGGAGACTCCCAGGAGTTAAAGAAATAGAGAATACTGTGTGAGTTAATGCAATAACCTGTTGGAACAGACGGTAGACGGAGTTGAGCGTATTAATTTTAAAATCGCAGGTCCGCATGGGTAAGAACGCGCGTTCTTAAACATCCGGTGTGCTGATGCCGAGGTAAAATGTTCAACCCCTACACCGGTCAGCTGGACTAAAATGTTGACCTGTCGTCCTTGACTTGGGACGCCAATTACAAGTACCTCCGAAGTCGGAGTGGGTTCAACTGATGGTGATGGACACTGTTAATAGGGAAAGCTAAACCACACGCAAAATTAAGTCAATCATTACTATAAATAGTGTGTATGGACTACGCTTGAGTTCAAAGCGAGCGAGTGCAAAAAAAAAAAAAAAATTAAAGATATCTGTGTTACCCCGTTTCCCTCCACCGATACGAAAGTTCTTCTTCGGTAAAAGTTAACTATTTCCAACGTCGTCAATTGGTTTGTTTGCTGTAAAGCGTCTGCCAGTTTGTACTTTACAATTGTCAAGGTAAACATCGAATGCATTACGGACATTTGAAATATAAACTCTTTCTTTCACAGCTAGTTATTGCATTAACACTCACATATTGTGTCTTAATAATTGATTTGACTTCGTTTTCTCCAAGTAGTTATTATTTTAACACATACAAGAATTCTTTAAATCCGCCAACCATACACATACATTTTATTTTAGCTATTTCCCATCCATATATTTATTATTATACAACAAAGGCTACAGTAATTGACATAATTAACAATTAATTAAATAAATATATTTTTAGAATGCGTTGTACGGTATTACTGTTTCAGCAGGCGTGTTAATTTCTCATTACGGTGAAAAATTAATATAAATCTGAAACACAAAATCCACAATAGTCTTGACAACATTTCATGGCATCGATTAGCTGGCAAAGTACATAATGTGCAGGAGCAAAATGGCGTCTTTACGATGAGACGAATGTGATTTCACATGCAATAACTCGGATGTTTTTATCTGTTGGAGACTACAGGTTTGTTCAGACTTCAGCTGTAAGCAATCAGCAATGTTGTCTTATATTCTGTATAAATACCATATCACGTACATTGCTAGCAGTGGTTATTCTGTAGTCTGTGTAAAGTTCTCAATAGAATTTCAATTTCTGAGAATTAGATTAGAATTCATCATTTTTTTTCGGTTCGGTCGTCTGGTCTCTGTGGACTCTTTAAACTAAAAGAACATTTTTGTGTTTTAGTTTTAATTATTTATTATCTATAGGAGACTACAGGTATTATTTGAAGAACTTTGGCTGTAGAGAACCTTTCATATAATCTTTTTATATATACATTTCTACATATTTAGAACCGCACAATTTATTTGCCTTCTCCTAATCTACGTCTACTCTACACTATGTAGGTATATTGATCATGTTTATGAAATTAGGCATTTACTAATGAGACCACCACAGATAGCAAATCTAATGGTACCTCAATGATGCCTGTATGTCAATTCTAAGCGAAGATATTCACATTTAATTATGTGGTTGTTTCGGGTTGTGCTCAATATTTAAATATTCACATTTGAGTGTTGGGATCTTGAACAAATAAGTTAATAAGTACTCTAAATTCTGCTCACTGGGCAGCTTTGCTGTGTGCCCCAGACAAAGTAAGAACTGAAATGATCAAACTTTGGCTTGTTACTACTATCTTTTTTGTTTCTTAAAGGACATCTTAGCAACCATACATCATTGTGATCAGGGTATCGAAGCCTAACTGCTAATTCATCTATTTTTAGATATGATCACGACCTAATTAGCCATTAAAATAGCTAATTAATTACTAATTAATTAATTACATTGTGCATTATTGTTAGCTTACAAGTCTTGCCATTTTTCTTATGCGGAGTGATGCTATGGACCCAGCGGCTACTTTCCTTTTTCGATAGGATGTGTCTTGACCTAATTAGCAATTAAAAATGGCCACCAATTATTCATTAATTACTAATTATTAGGGCTGCGGAAGTTAACGATTATTAATCGATTAATCGTTAATTTTTTAAAATGATTAATCAAAAACTTTTCTCCCATCACTTATACAAATTCTTCTTTCGTTCGCTTGAAATATGTCTATAACTGCAATGTTGTCTCTTGTATGAATCTAACGCTAAGTCTTTTTTAGTTCACTCAGCGGTCCATAGAGTTTATCTTCCACTGTTGTCTTTCTAGGCCAGAAGGTTCGCCTGGATATGTTGCAGTTTGGGCAGTACTTATACAAATGAACCGGATGTCGAAAAATTGTCGGACATTTTAAACATAGTGCTGCAAACACAACCGAGTTGCAAAATTGTACTGAGTCACCATTGTGTAAGCTGCAGCAAGATGTACCAACAACATGGAACAGTATTTTTATTATGCTACAGAGTCTTCTACAGGCCAGAGAAGCATTAACTGTCTACATGTCAGATGAAAAGAAGCAATACAAAGGTCCAAAACTGTCAGATTCAGATTGGGAGAAGATTTTGAAATATGTCAAAGTTTTGGACTTATTCTGTCAGACCACGGTCCTGCTTGGCGGTCAAGATTATGTTTCATGTAGCTGTGTATTGCCACTGCTATCAAAAGTCGCTGAAAAGTCAACTTCATTGCACCGGGTTTTATCCCATATGGCTCGGTCTCTTTCCGCAGAGCGGAAAGCGTCGCACAAAGCACAAACTCCGCAGCTCTAGCGACGACCCACAGGAGTCTCCGAAAAATTTCACTCGTGAACCGAAGGACGCTGCCCGGAATCGAACTCACAACCTTTGGAGCCCGAGTCAAACGGCTCTAACACTTAGCCATGGAGCTTCCCTAGAGTTGAGAGGAAAATAATGTGCTCTCTACCTCTGGTTGCTAAGATATTCATATAACATAAGCTATGGTAGCAAGAAGCTCAGTGAGCGGGTTTCTGGGTATTTCTTTATTCAAGATCATGACACTCAATATCTCCACATAGAATTGACATACAAGCTTCATTGAGGTACCGTTGGATTTGGGTTTTCAAGGCTTATGTAGCTGTGGTGGGACTTGTTAGTAAATACCCAATTTGAAAAACATGATCAAAGTAATGCAACATTAACATTAAAAAATTAGTCTTCATAAATGATTTATTAGGAATGATGTCATCATGTTCTGAGTTTGATGAGGTCCATGTAGAAACATGTCTCTAACAGACACTACCATTGATGGACAACAGTATTTTCTCA
Source organism: Cepaea nemoralis (assembly GCA_014155875.1). Classification (NCBI taxonomy): domain Eukaryota; kingdom Metazoa; phylum Mollusca; class Gastropoda; order Stylommatophora; family Helicidae; genus Cepaea; species Cepaea nemoralis. The sequence goes on along the minus strand of JACEFZ010027312.1, from coordinate 158,236 downwards.
TTTACAGTTAATTCTAAGATAAATTGTACTCACAGTCCGTGCGAGATTGTCTCACTAGGAACAGACGGGTGAGATTGTTTCAAACGGGTCATAGATGGATATGAAAACTGACTTTAAAAATATTTTCCGTCATGTTAAATGATAACAAATAGTAAAAGTATAGTTAAATTGTTAATAATCTTTAAACTTGTATTCTATTTAACTTTAGTAGTAAGAAGTATACACAACTTGGTTCAATCGATATGCATGCTGCCGCCATTTTGGATTTCTAATCGCCGAGATAAAACATCTCTGCAGAAAAATTGTTTTCCCTACAGATCCAGTGAGATCAGCGATGGAACTCCAAATATATGAAAAATGAATGCAGAATTCAAAAATCCATAGAAAAATGTGTTTATATTAATGAATCAACCTCTAGAAAATACAATTACTTACTGTATGCTAAATAATTGAATTTATTTCAAAGGCAAGATAATCAACCTCTAGAAAATACAATTACTTACTGTATGCTAAATAATTGAATTTATTTCAAAGGCAAGATAATTTCAACTAATCGCTATGCTCAAAATGTTAGACTGACCTATTCTGCAGAAACTAAGATGGCGTTTGTTATTGTCACATGATAGTTGGAGGAATGAATGATGTCGGAAGCATGCACAGTAATTTCATAGCCATTTTTGGGGACCCAATGGATCCTTCTGCGCAGGCATGGAATATTATTTCCGGTTTTGGATTGGGTTGTGTTAGAAAATGGACCCTCTACCACTTGCTTTAGCTTGTCCTCTATTTCATTTTCAAGTAATAATAGTTGATACTATGTAATGCTTTCTTGTGATTTTGATGTTTCTTCTGCAGTTTTATGTCTATACTTAATATAAATATGATTGTTACCAGTTCTGCCTTTGCTTTTAATTGCAATTGGCAATAGACATTATTTTTGTTTGCTCTTGTAAATAATGTATAGGATAGTATGTCATTCTTCTACTTCCTCAAAGCCACTCTACCCTCTCAAAACTACCCTGCCTGCTCTTATTCACCCCACACCGTCAGAGCCAGTCAGCCTCCTGTTAAGCAGTGAGTCCATACAATCATGTGAGTGTACAGTGTACTCAGTGTACTTTTGTCTCACAATTTCTATTCTGTGAGTGTCAATTCCTTTCTTCTCCCATTGGAGCAAAGGGCCTCAACTAACCACACATTCTGCTGATAGACCTGTTCATTATTCCATAGTTGACTCTGTGACATGCTTGTGTGGTAGATTAGTGCTACAATTCTTCGCTTCTGTTATGGCTACCGGCAATCCACATGCAAGAGTGTCTATTTGTACATGTTGTTTTATTAACACATCACTACTGAGATAACATGTTTGTAGATGTGTCAGTTGAGTCAAGAACCTCCATCGGGGCATTCCCATTTGTGCTCAGTCCTCATCTTCAACAGAGTTCTTCTTCTTCTTCTTCTTCTTCTTCTTCTTCTTCTTCTTCTTCTTCTTCTTCTTCTGCGTTCATCTGGAGTTTTTTTTTTCCGGGCGTGGTTGCGTGGTGCCTGTTTACAGCGGAGCTGCGTTCTTGCACTGTTAAGCCGACACATCCGACTTCTGCTGGCATTTGTTGACCGGGTTAACCTTCCCTGGTTCTAATACTAATGGTGCTTTTTGCTCATCTCATCTCATCATGTTCCTCTTGTACCTTCCGGTGTCGAGGTGAAGTATAAACAGCGGGAGAGTGCCCGTTTATGCATTCTGATTATATGTCTGTCTTGCTTTACCTCTTAGTGATGACTGTCGACCAGATCCTCTGCCCACCCCATGCTGCTGCATTCTCTCTAGATTATGTTTGTCCATCTGTTCTTCTGCATTAATCACATTCTCCCTGAGGGCCTTCCCCACACCAGCCAGTCTGTCTGCCTGTTAATTTCCAACCACACCAGAGTGTCCTTGAGAAAAGATCCATCAAATGCTCACAACCTGCGACATTGAATCGATGCAAGCCATTCTGCACGAATGATGCCAGTCTTCACCCTTGTCAGCATGCTTTGTGAATCAGTTAAATCACAATATGCGTGTAGTTTTTTCTCCAACCAGTGGAAAGCCGCAGTAACCGCCTCCTTCATTCTCAGACTTTTTTTGGCGTTCACTCGCTTTGAACTCAAGCGTAGTCTATTCACACTATTTATATTAGTGATGGACTGAATTTGTGTGTGGGTTAGCTTTCCCTATTAACAGTGTCACTCGCCATCAGATTCATTCACCATGCATAGAGGGTTTCTTTTGTTTTGTCTTTTGCAGATTCAAGCTACTGGCAAAACAAGAGAACAGAGTATAGTGCTTTATATGATTGTAACCAGAATATAAAAACAAGAGGACAAAGCATAATTCATAATGGCAGATCTATACAAGCCAGGTGACAAGATATTTGCCAAAATGAAGGGCTACCCACATTGGCCAGCGCGGGTATGGTTCTTTTTCTCTCTGTTGTATTGAATGTCATTATCATCATGTGTCATGCCCATAAGTGTGTTAGGACCCATTAATGCTGTGATTATCTGCCAGCTCAGTTCAAACTCCAGAATCACCATATATCTATGGTATGTGAGTACTCAGGCAGAGGGTTTGCACAAGGTTTTGTACAACCAGCTAGAATATAGATCGTTTCCTTTCTTTGGAACAAATAAAAACAAAGACATTATAAGCCATGCATGTCGCAAGTGGCTACTAAAGAGGGTTGCCATGAGACTGGCTACCTTATTCCTTTAGCAAATATTAGCTGCACAATACAGCCAGCCATGAACTATTCAATACAGGGCTGGGTGTGAGTTTATGAGGTCTGTGCTCCATTGGAGAGATGAGAGTCAGGAGAGTATTTAGAAGAAGAACAGTTGCCTGTGCTTTCCTGTTGCTATCTGTTCCACAGAAGAACCAATGTTGGAAAAGATGATTCATTGTAATTTTTATGAATCTCATATTTACTTAGTTTTGTGTGTGCATATCTTCCTTTTAGTATCACTTAACCAGCTAATTGAAAATATTTTTTTCAGATTGACTATGAGCGGGAAGGATCTGTGAAAGCGCCCAAAGGGAAAATATCCAATATTTTTTTATGGAACTCATGAAACGTGAGTGAGCATATTTAGTATATAATTCACAAGAGCAATGGTTGATAATTTTTTTGTATGTTGACTCACTTTGAACTGAAGCGTAATCCATACACATGCTACTACTTCTAGTAGAAAGGACTGGTTTTTACGTGTCACTTAGCTTTCCCTGTGACCAGTGTCACTCGCCTTCAGACAAACCCACTCCGAGTTTCTGAGGTACTTGTAATTTATGACTTCAAGTCAAGGGCGAGAAGTTAACATTTTAGTCCAGCTGACCTGTGTAGGGGTTGAACACACTTCCTCGGCATTAGCAAAACCAGATGTATAAGAATGGGCATTCATATCCATTCAGCCATGCCGACTTCGGTTAATATTAATTATGACACATCATTAGTTTGAACCGTCAAGCTGCTGTTCATGAGATTCCTTGATAACATTTTAGAGGTAATGAAAGCAGCAAAAGATTTCTTCTTGTTTTTTATTTTTGAGGAAAGTGCGTAATACCTACAGACACACTCTCAGATGTCAGTGTGTCTATTTTCAACATATGTTCATGTAAGGTTTGTTTTCTCTAGACAGATTCCATTCAAGGTAATGAGCTCTGTCTACCAATGAGTAGGTTTTCCTAAGTTTTGACAAGGCAGTGGTCTGTTATTTGGGATTTCCAACGGCAGTAGGATGTTTTAACATGGGCAGATTGCACACAGGGCTTCCTATTATTTGAGCATATCCAAGAAGACTGAGATCTCACCACCCAAGAAATCAGGGTGACGTGTAGTATCATTAGAAACCATTGGCTCTTGTAAAAATTCTTAGTCCTTTGTTGGGGTATGAACCCAGTACTTTTTGAGTCTGAGGTGGACACCATAATTTTTTGCCCATACTTCATCCAAATGGGCAATGTGTGGGTCTGTTTTTACTGGGATTCACAATGCTTTGATGGCTAAACACTTGCCTACTGTACTGGTAGTCTTGGCTTTGTTCAGCATTAGGGTGGTTACTAATTTAAAAAATGACCTGAGCTGCTTGGCCGACTCTACCTAGAATGTACCAGGAAATGTCTGGGAAAGTAAAGACGGCCAGAATGATAACAGCCACATCACACAATGAGCGCCGTTTGGTCTATACAAGTATAGGGTGTATTTTTAATGACTGTGCAGTGTTTGAAAATATTGCTGGTCCAAGTTTTGTATTTACTCCCCGTAAAGTTCATGCAACATAATAGGTAAATACAAAACGTGGACCGGCAATATTTCCAAACACGGCACAGTCATTAAAAATACAGCCTGTATTAGTCTAGCTCCATATGCCCTGTGTAGCTAAAGCGTGCAAACGGGGCGGTTGCGGGCTCAACACCTACACCGGACAGTTGGACTCATTACAAATACCTGTAAAGTTAGAGTGGTTTTGCCTGATGACAAGGGGCACTGATAATAGGGATAAGCTAATCCACATGCAGAAATCAGTCCAGTGCACTGGAAGTAGTAGCACGTGTAAGGACTACACTTGAGTTCAAAAGTGAGCGGGCGAATACACACACACACACACACAAAACCTACTTTTACTTTTAAGTATTTAACTCGTATTTCAAACTGTTGTGGCTTCAACATGTTTGTGAGCCTTAAAGAGAGAGAAAAAAAACCAGCTTGGATATCACTATGGTTAGTGCCATGCTGGTTGGTGACGGTGGTTGTAGTTCACCATCTACATGATCACTAGTCCGTGGTCAGCCCTGTCTTCTTGCCCTGATTATGTCTTGCGGCCAAACTATCCAGGTATTTATCTCTTCTCTTTCTCTCTTTCTCCCCCCCCCCCCCCCCCCCCCCCCCAAATCAGGTGTACCAGAAGGCAATAAGTTTACTCGTTTACTTTCTCCTCAATACATGCTCAAAGAGTGTTTGTTTACGCCTTATTTGGATTGGATAATTTAACTACCGAGTAGAGAGAATGAGGAAGTGTATATCTCGGGTATTATATCCAATGAGTGTATAAATCTGATGGCCTTTGGGATATTCAAAGTAACAGAAAGTGAAGACACCCAGAAAGTAAAAGAATGAGGAAATAAATATATATCTCGGGTATTGAATCCAATGAACGTGCAAACCTGATGGCTTTGGAAGATTCAAAGTAACAGAAAGTGAAGACACCCAGAAAGTAAAAGAATGTTGGGAGAAATAAAGTATTAGGCCCGTATGGTACCCTTTTTGTGAGGTTTAGTTGATCTCAGAGCCTTGTATAGGGACCACTCTGTTGCTGCATCAGAACCCTGTCTATCTTCTAAGTCACCACAGCTCAAGGAGTAGTGTGTGCACAGTTTATGAGGACAAAAGGAAATACTAAGTTCTGTCATTAGTATTACTTCTGTATCATACCCATCCATGGATATGAATTGTTCCAGATATTGTTGAATTCCTTCTGTCATAATTATTACTTTGATTTCATAACCCCATCCATGGATCATAATTGTTCCAGATATTGCTGAAATGCCGTGCTCCCTGGCCTAGGAGTTAACGTCTTTCTCCGTAATCTTGTATATCCACGTAAGGAACGTAACCTGCGCGAGAATCAGTAGCGGTTCTCACTGCGTTGGTAGCTTACGGGGTATGTGAGCCGGTCGCTCAGAAAGCAATGGCAAACTACTGCCAATAAATCAACAATCAGCTGAAAGGTGCTGATGTTGACAGCGATGTCCTGTAAAGGATATGCCAAAAAAAATATTGCCGAGATCCTTCTTTCATTTGTGTTATATCTGTCTTATTATCCGTTCCATGGATCGTTATTGTTCCAGATATTGCATCTTTCATTATTGTTCCTTTCATTAAGGTTCTTATCCCATCCGTCGATCATAATTGTTGCAGATGTTGCCCGGAGTCTCCTTTTCTTCATTAAAAGTGGGGCAGCTGAAACTTGTGCCTGGTCTTTAATTTTATCAAACAATTCTGTTATGTTTTGGTTAAACCTTAAAAACATTGATGTTGTTTATTTTAATGTGTTGAAATATTTTTTGTTTTTTTTCCAGTGCCTTCTTGGGTCCCAAGGACATTTATCCGTATGAAAAGTACAAGGAGAAATATCACAAACCTAATAATAGGACAGCATTTAATGCAGGATTGTGGGAGATTCTTAACAACCCTAATGTGGTATTTCAACCTGGGGTCTGTTGATAAGTATATATATGTGAGAGAGAGAGAGAGGTTGTTAATCATTAGTGATGATTCCATTTAGCAGTTTTCTTAATAAGTTAGCGTGTGCGAATGAGAGAGGTAAAGAAAGACAAAGGAACCAATTGTGTATTTTCTATTAGAGCTTTATTTTGTAAAATAGCATGGTAGTGCTGTTAAAATAAATGCTCACATTTGATTAATTATCTTTTTCCATAAAAAATAACTTATTTTAGTTCTTGATAAATCTGCTCACAGAATATGTACCAGCAAATCCTCCAAACATGAGTGCTAGTTTCTTGATTTCAACATGTAGTCAGTCACCAACTAGCATGCACAATTTCCCATTTACGCTAGGTAAATTTAATTTTACTCCTGGCACAAGCATGAAGGTATTCAATTATGTTCTGTATTAAATAATAAAAAAAGCTGGTACAGTTGCAGTGATGTCAAGTATTAGGTCTTTGCATATACTGGGTTTTGGTCTAATGCATTGAAGAGACTAGCTCCATTCACTAGTTTTCTTTTGTGAGCAGTTTCCAGAACATTCTGAAAATTATATATTACTCGTGTTATGAGGCTTGGTTCATCCCAAAACATTACTGCTTGAAAATCAGATTTCAGCAAATTAAGAGGTGAGGGAAAGATGCCGGGGCTTGATGGGAACACATTGAGAAAACTTGACTATAGTATAAATAGTCATTGTCCTTGAAAGTTAATAAGAGAGTTCTTGCATGTTATATAGAACCAATTTTAACATATGTTTGTGGATCGTGGACAATTAGTAAACAGACAAAAAAATCCCTGGTAGCCTTGGAGATGTGGTTTTATAGAAGAATGCTGAAAATTAATTGGACAGCCAAAATGAGCAATCTGTCTGGACATTTTGAGGGAAGCTAAGTCGCAAAAGCAACTAATCACAAACATCCGAAAGAGGCAGTCATTATTTTTTGGCTGTGTTACGAGAAGACAAAAACTGGAACATGTTGTGACAGACATACTTGCAGGCTGAAGAAGGTGGGTAGAAAGAAAATTGCTCTTCCTTATAGAGATGGGTAGAGCAATGTTTGCGTCTCCATGCCTCAAGTACTGTGCCTGCAAAAACAAAACTACTGATTTTTGGAAGACAAACAAATTAAACGTTTCGAACCAGAGACTAGTTGAGATGCAAAACCTGCTGCCTTTCACATAGACTGGCCAAGCAGCCAATGCCAAGAGAAGGCAGCCATACCTGAGAAAATTGGATGCTCTGGACCATAAACCTCGTAACACTGCAACACATTTGATTTCGATGACAATGTGTAGCATTCTTGTTAATTCACACCAGCCTGGCTAGCACACTGGCCCGGTGGTCATGCGCTCGAGTCTTCTTTGAGATAGGGTTTGTGAGAAAAATAAATTGATCCAGCCTAAAATATCAGGGAATGTTTTGGGAATTAAAGGTCACTGGCATGGTATTGACCAATCATTTTTCAAATGCTAATTGCTATTTAAAAATATGGAGCTAGCACCATATACCTGATATGTTTCCAAAGTTAGTTGCATACCATTTTATAAAAACCAATGCAAGGCAGTCTGCTGCCAGATCACCCGCATCTATGTTTCGAATGTGGGATTACGAACTGCGTCCTTAACTGAACCTCATGATGAGGGAAATTGGCCCTTTACCTTTTTATAAGCTTATTCAGTCTGAATACTGACACTGTGTTTTAAACATGTGTCACTCCCATAATTCTAGGTTTATGACTAGGTTTATTCTTGGAAAAGTATGTTGTGATTTACCTTTGACTTCTACATGCGTACATTTTATAGGAAAGAAAATATAGGCATAAATGGTTGCATTGTGCATGCAGTGGGTGAAAGTCAACAACTTTGGTGAAAATTGTTTGCAAAATTAGTCATGGGAATTTAACAAGTAATGTCATCATCACGTACTGTAGCTACTGGTGTGGGAGATCCTGCTTCTGCACATCTCACAATTTCCAGCAAAATATGTCAATTCTTATGCTGATAGTTTTCTGTGCCATGATAAAAGACTGGCAAGAATCTTCTTTTCACTGTCTAGATTTGTCTCTTTACTGTTAATCTTTCCAGTTGTGACATTATGTTCCTGTTTTTTTTCTTCAATTATCCTGTTTTTAAAACCTTCTCTAAATATTTTTGAGTTTTTATTGTTTCATCATCAACAAGTGCCCTGCCAGCTGGCATGGGCATTCATGACTCTCCACAGATCTCGGTCTTTGGTGTTTTGGATCAACTCTGCTCTATGTTCATTTTTTTATCTGAAAGTAGTAGATTAGGGAAGGGGTATAGGGAGAAACTAATTATTGGACACAAAGACGTGTCTTGTAAAGAATTTTCACCAGAGTAGGCACAACCTGGAGGATTTGCTGGTGCTGTGCCTCCTATTTTCTGTTTCCGTTTGTTCACACAGGGTTCCACCCATGATCTCTCCGACCATCCCTCAAATGCTGCTGATAATGATGATGAAAATGATGATGAAAATGCTGATGTTGAGCAGGGGGAGGAGGAGGCCGCACCAAAAGCAAAGAAGGTTGATAAAAGAGTTGTCTGAGTTCATTTTCTGTTTTCGGTGGTAACCTTGATGTTGCCATTGTCATGTCCCATATGGATATAATCATGAAGCAGTTTTTCTTTTGGGGGGTTGGGGCCTCGCTTGCTTTGAACTCAAGCATAGTCCATGCATACTACTTCTAGTAAGCACTGGACTGAATTTTGCGTGTGGATTAGCTTTCCCTATTACCAGTGTTCCTTGCTATCCCTCGTCCCCAAGTCAAGGACGAAAAGTCCAACTGTCGAGTGTAGCGGTTGAACCCCTTATCTTGGCATCAGCACACCAGATGTTTAAGAGCGTGTGTTCTTATCCATTCGGCCATGCCAACCTCCGTGTGGCAGTTTGATTGAACTATATTGTTGGATCCCATGAATGAAAGTCACCCATGCCATCATATTTACTGCATCTCGCTGAAGGAGCAGGTGACAATGCAGAATTGTCAGCGGTGGGTAGAATAGTTATCCTGCACAAGAACATATGTCACTACTGGAGTTGAATATTCCCATGACACATGCCTTCTTAGAGAACAACTACTATTGTCATTGTGCTGTTGTTTATGATGTAGGCTTGATATGTTATTCTGAGGATATCCCTGAAACATCTGATCTCCATTACTTGAGTTTTCTTCACTACCAGTTGTAAGAATAATAATGGCAGTTCAGCAGTTGTATATCACTGCTGAAGGCATTAATGTGAGAGAATTGACTTCATTGCACTGAGTTTTACTAGGCCTGTTTCTGCAGAATGGCCAGCTGTCTGTTGAGAGCATTGCACAATGTACTCTTGGAGTTTCTCGAAAAATTGAACTCATGGTTAGAATGTCATAGTCTGAAAATAAATTCCTGATCTTTGTCGTGACACTGAGTGTTTGTGAAGACTGCAGTTCAGAAGTCTTGCACCAAGGCCGGTTGTTTTGGTTTATCTCTTTAAATATGGTGGGCAACGTGGCCGAATGGATAAGAGTGACCCATCTGAAACTTCCGGTGTGCTGAAGTAGTGGGTTAAACCCTTACACTAGTCAGTGGGACTAAAATGTTGACTTCTCCTTCTTGACCTTGGGACGTAAGTTACAAGTACCTCAGAATTCAGAGTGGATTCACCTGATGGCGAGGGACACTGGTAATAAGATAAGCAAATCCACATTAAAAAATCCATTGCACTCGCCACTAGTGATGCCTACGAGTAGCAGTAGCACTTGTATGGACTATGCTTGAGTTTAAAGTGAGTGAGCAAAACAAAAATCAAGAATGAAAAAATGGAACAAATAGAAGTGTGTCCCAATCAATTACACAACCATATGTATACATTTCAAGATGGGCAAATCAGCCATGTGCACATGTGGTAGGCACTGCAGACAGCAGATCACATACTCCTAGACTGCCCAAAATATGACACATATAGGCAAACGAAAGAAGAAGATGTGTGTCCATGTGAAGAGAGTTATCTAACTATAGAACATGAAAAAGAAGATGTGTGTCCACGTGAAGAGAGTTATCTAACTATAGAACATGAAAAAGAAGATGTGTGTCCACGTGAAGAGAGTTATCAAACTATAGAACATGCTCTCCAAGGTTGTCAATTCTATGAGAAGCACTGAGCAATGTCATGGCCTCACCCAGCCCCAGTGAAATAACAGCTCTGTGATGTTGAGAGAAACCTCAGAAAGACTGACAACTTACAGGGAAGATAGAAGTGGCTATGTGAGGTGAATGAAGATCTGTTTGCAACAACATACTGTTTTTATTTTCTGCAGGGTTCAGCAAAGAAAGCTCAAGGACAGAAGCGGAAAAGAAAAGAAAGCGAATCTTCTCAGGTGAGTAGTGGGAAATCCCCATCACTATCATGTGCCTTGCTGATAAGCTTGGGCGGTCATAGTTAACCATTTCACACAATCACTAGTCTTGGGTCATAGTTAACCATTTCACACAATCACCAGTCTTGGGTCAGAGTTGCGTTCTTGTCCTGATTATACCACGTGGTCAGGCCATCCAGGTATTTCTCTCTCTGCCTTCCCCTTGTTCTTTTCCTATCAAGTCTGCCAGTTGTCACTAAGTTTTCCAGTTTATTTCTCCTCATAACATGCCCAAAAATGTTGACTGTCTGTATCTAATTTTCTTAATCTGTTTACAGTTTGAATATAAATGTTATAGATTAGTTTTAAAAATATCTTGGATATAGAAAAGAACAAGTGCATCCATATGACAAGATCTGAATATTGGAGAAGGTTGGCTACTAAAGACGATAATACACAGAAAATTGAAATATTTTGGTCACTCGAAACTTCATGAAAGTTTGGAGAGAACAATAATGGTGGAGTATATGCCTGGGAAGAGAGGAAGGGGAAGGCCAAAGAGAAGATGGGTGCAGGATGTGGCAGATGATTTCCAGATATGTGTAATGGATGCGTGACATCTTGCTTATGACGTTTTCCGGAAGATTTTTATGGGATCAAGGTTATGCATAGGCCATGCTACTGAATGAAAGAATAAATGTTTACAGATTTCATTTGTTTCCTTATGTTTTCAGCTTCTTTGCTTATTGTCCATGTTTGGCAGTATGTATTCTATATATAGCATTTGACTTTCTGTTACTCACTGGGAGAACAAAGTTTATATACAACATCCCCATTAACTTCATCAGAATGCTTACAGTGATGTGACTTATTAGAGATGAATTGTGGCTGAGTAATAACTCATTGAATTGTTCTGTATGATTCTGTCTCTAATGATTACAGCTATTCCTAATGTCACCAATTTAGTTGTTTTGTCTTGTTTTGTTTTTGGCTAGCAAATCCATTACCTGAAAAATCTGAAGTGAAAGTTCATTGTGTGGGCAACATCAAAGGCCAAAATCTGCAGGCTGAATTATTCTAGCCTTTGGAGGAGTAGCCTGTGGTGAACAGAAGGTCCAATATATGGAAGTGATGCTAAGCAGCCATGTGACAATTTCTTGAGTGAACCTAGCACTAGAGTATTATGTGTTGGCTCTGCAATTAGGAAGCCTCCTTAGATGGTGGCGATTGCCAGTAATCTGCCCCTGCCTTCTTTTGAGGTCTGACCAGCATGGTTTTGGCTGTTCAAGACGGGCCACTGGGACAACTCTTGTAGATGGAGGTATAAAAATGATACCACAAAAATGAGAACGTGCAATGTCCTATGAAACACCCAGTAAGGCTAACCCGGTCAACAAACGCCTGAACAAGACATATTATTAACCCTCGGTAAATTTTGCAGGGTGAAGATGTTGATCTTTCCTTTGATGTAAAGACTTTAGATTCATCATTTAATATCTTTTTCTTTGCCTAAAATCATGCTTAAATAAACATACTAAACTCACCATACATTTATTAGTTACTTTTAACATGATGTCGGCTCTGCGGTGAAGGGTTTGCAAATGCAATTCGTAATCCCGCATACCAAGTTTGAGACAGCTGCGGCCGATTTGAAGCAGACCACCTTGCTTTTGTTTCCAAACAATGGCATGAGTGTCGGTCGTTCAGAAAGCAATGGCAAACTACTGAGCGTAAAACTTTCCCAGGAATCACAAACAGCCAAAACATGCTGGAGTTAACTGACGTCCTGTAAAGGATATGCAACTAACTTACATGATTTACATTTGTTAACTCTTGTCACGTTAACTTGCTGGAGTTAATTAACTGTGACATCCTGTAAAGCAGTGTTTCCTAACTTGGGGCCCATGCCCCACAGGGGGGCAATTCGATTGTTGAGGGGGGCAATTCGAAAATGGAAGAAATCGGCTGGATATAACAAAAAGGGGAGACTTGAGACTGAAGTTAACTAAATTGGAACCTCTTTGCAGCAAGCATCAAGCGCAAGGATCTCACTAAATTTAAATAATAAATAATTACTAATAATTAAAATAATATAGAAAAATCTTTCATTAAAATTATTTTGTACTTGAATTTCAGTTCTCCATTATATGTTTTGAAAAGTTACTTACTGTTTGCTCAATAATGTCCTAGTGATTTCTTCCTAACACCTGTCAATGAAGTTTCTTTAGTGAACATTTCAATTTTTGAATATTAAAAATAATGTATATGTTGGGGGGGGGGGGCATAAGAATTTTAGAAAGGCTTAGGTGGGGCATAGCACAAAAAAGGTTGGGAAACACTGCTGTAAAGGATATGCAACTAACTTACATGATTTACATTTGTTAACTCTTGTCACGTTAACTTGTTGCATTATATCTACTCCATCCCAGTTGTTACTTTAACTCTTTCTGTCCCATAATTTAAATATTTTAATTCCTTTACCATAACTTTTGTATTCTTACTGTTTGAAAAGCCTGCTGCCAAGCGAGCACGGGCAAGTTCTGCAGCGTCCAGAGGCCGTAAGAGGGCAGTGTCATCTGTCTCCAGCAGGACACCCAGCAGAGCTTCTAGTGTGGCTTCCTCTGCTCAGGCTGAGGATGAGGATTTTGATGTAGGCGCTGCTGCTGCAAGTGATGACTCTGGTGATGAGGTGAGTGATGGTTGCTTCTTTTCATGATAGCCGATGGTGAATATACGTTTCTCTTATAGGAATGATTGGCGAAGCTCAGCTAGTGCATTGGGCAATAGATTGATAGTGTAGTAGGTGTGACAAGATGGGTTAGGTTTCTCCGTGGCCTGCAGATATTTTGGTTCGCTGCCGTATCAGTTTTCAGGAAGGGAATCTTCCCCGATAAGGCTTGATGGTATTCTGTCTACACTGTGGTCTTCAGCGCCCTATCTGAGACAATGGAAGTCTTGACTAAGACTCACTAGACAGTGTCGTTGACATAACCACTGAAACAACATAATTCTTCTTCAACTGAGAAACAAAAAAAATTAATGTAGCTAATTTTGACGAAGACAATTTGAATAAAGGTTATCTGTTCTAGGAATGGAAATGTCCAAGCCTCTTGGACATATGTGGGATAGCAGTCTTGCTGGAAGGTATCATCACAAAGATGGTATGAGTATCACTCGGTTTAGTTCAGATCCTGCTGGGAATACTCAAACTTTAAGTGATGTTTGGGATGAAACTATTACAGGGGTCATGAATCTTGGGTTGTTGTTGACCAAGCTGAAGGTGACTCACATTTCATGACAGTAGTTAAAGGAGGCCGGCTCTGTGGTGAAGGAATTACGGACGCAGTTCGTAATGCCACATACCACATTCAAAACACAGAAGCGTGTGATTTGGCAGCAGACCAGACCACCTTGCATTAGTTTTTATGAAATGGTATGAGTGGCGGTTGTTCAGAAAGCAATGGCAAACTACTGAATGTAAACTTACTAAGAAATCACGAACAGCCAATAAATACTGGTGTTGACTGCTACATCCTGTAAAGGATATGCAACTAACTTTAGGTAAAGGAGCCCATTTCATGTAATGAGATGTATTGGGTTTATGGTCTTGAACCCCATATTTCTTATCATCAGCACTCGATGGGTGATTTGTTTAGTATCTTGATGGTCGTCTTTACAGGACATTTCCTGGTATACATCTTAGGTAGGATCAAACTGGAATCCTAAGTCTATTAGAAAAATTCACCTTGATGGATACCTGTTGACCATGCAAGCCATTGCGCTATCACAGCCAACAGCAATAAGAAAAATCCACCTTGATGGATACATCTTAACCATGCAAGCCATTGTGCTATCACAGCTAGCTATAAGAAAAATCCACATTGATGGATACCTGTTAACCATGCAAGCCATTGCACTGTCACAGCTAGCTATAAGAAAAATCCACATTGATGGATACCTGTTAACCATGCAAGCCATTGCACTGTCACAGTTAGCTATAAGAAAAATCCACCTTGATGGATACCTGTTGACCATGCAAGCCATTGTGCTATCACAGCTAGCTATAAGAAAAAGTAATACTCATAAAATGCAATTGATGTTGAGAAACAATCCTCTCAAGCAGCTTGAAAGAGACATGATTTATAGATGGATGTGAAAGAGAAATGGGAATAATTTGATGTGACGCATCCTTTTTTGATGAGGGTAGGGAGTTAGATTGTATAGAAATCTCAGTGCATTCAAAACAACATCCAAGATTGTTTCTGAAGCTGGGATCTAAGCCACAGAACGCACACAAGAAGAAGACTAGAACTTTAAACCAGAGCAAAATGTCTAATTTTGATTTGTGTTATCTCATAGCTATAGTTTTGTTGGCAATACATTAATTAGTAACTTTATATTATCTCATAGCTATAGTTTTGTTGGCAATACATTAATTAGTAACTTTATATTATCTCATAGCTATAGTTTTGTTGGCAATACATTAATTAGTAACTTTCTATTATCTCATAGCTATAGTTTTGTTGGCAGTACACTCATTAGTAATTTTATGTTTATCTCATAGCTATAGTTTTGTTGGTAATACAGTAATTAGTAACTTTATCTCATAGCTGTAGTTTTGCTGGCAATACATTAATGAGCAACTGTATATTCTCTCATAGCTGTAGTTTTGTTGGCAGTATACTCATTAGTAACTTTATTTGTTAACACCAGGACTTTGAAATGGAAGCTAAAACTAAACCTGCTAAAGGGAAGAAGAAAACTACACGCAGCAGAAGGAAGAAGAATGATGAAGTGAATGATGAGAAAGAGGATGGAGAGGAGGAGGAGGAGAAGGAAGCTGGTAGTGCCAAAAAGCCCAAAAGGGTAAATAAAGTGGCCATAAGAAGGAGAAGTCAGAAGCCTGCAGGTAATTTTGTAGTTTGAAACAGTTTAATGAAGCAAATTCTATGTTCACATTTATTGGTTAAGCTATGCAGGCTTTTTTGTCATGGTCAAGCCTAGTGGTGTCTCCAGACCATCTTTTAATATTCTATGTAGCCTCGAGTATTCTTTTTTGGCTGTTTGGACTGTTAACTTGCCATGAAATCACAACCAGCCAAAAATTCTGGGGTTGACTGCTATGTCCTGTAATAGATATGCAACTAACTTTTTTTTCTCATTATGTGCCCAACAAATCTTGACTGTCTGTATCTAATTTCCTGGGACCTGTCACCAGGCATCCTCTGTGAACTTGTGTGTGTGTGTGTGAATACCTTGACACTTCACAGTCCTAGATCAATGTCTGATGGGATTTTGTTTTCTTCACTCGATCTTTATCTCCCCTGGGAACACAGGCTCCCAAGTAACTCATTCCTAGTCATGCTATCCTCTATCTAGCTATCTCATTCATCTATGCCCATGTCCTCCCATATTATTCATTTCTCTCATTCTCATCTCCGTCTGTTTCTAGGTCTTCCTGCCACGTGGTCAAGCCATCTAGGTATTTACTTCTCTGTCTTCCTCTTGTTCTCTTCTTCTCGGTATTGCCAGTTGTAACCAAGTTCTCCAATTTATTTCTTCTCATAACATGCCCACAGCATTTTGACTGTCTACATCTCATTTCTCTAATCAGTTTACGATTTTAATTTGTTTCTTGTAGGACTTGGCCATTGGTTTTTCTGTTTGTCCATGGTATTCTTTGCATTCTCCTCAGAAACCACATCTCCACAGCCATCAGACTTTAAGGCTTTCTCAGTGCAATTACATTTACTTAAACTAGATGATTACTCCCATGTTGAGTTAAGATACACATTTATCTTGTTTGATTTGTGTTCCAGAATTGGGCATACTAGTGAACAGTTTGCTAGAGAGAGAGAGGGATGGAGAAGGAGAGAGGAATGGATGGAGAAGGAGAGAGGGAGGGGAGATATGGAGAAAGAGAGAGAGATGGAGAAAGCGAGAGAGTATTTTTATATAGGTACGCTTTTGGTTATGATTATGAGAGTATATGTGTATGCGAGAGTGAGTATTTGTGTGTTATTGAGTGGGTGGGTGCGTAACAGTATGAATGAATGTAACATGCACAATAGATAATTGATGTACGAGATATGAGTGATTGGAAGGGCTGAATGTAAGACGGGTCTGCGTGCCTAATTTGTGACCCCTTGAAAATAAAATTTGTTCATTGTGACGGACTTTGCTGTTTGTTCTCAGGTAATAAAAGGGCGGTCAAAAGAACAAAATCAGACGGCAATGCTTCAGATGCAAGTTTGGCATCGTCTCTGTCTGCTAGCAGGTAAGACAGTAGCTTGATTAACCCTTTACAGGGCAGACGCTTGTCCGTTTTGTAGCCCTGAACGGGCAAGATTTTTTCAGGTTCTGTAAAAATTTCGGGTCGCGTTAGTAAAAACATCACAAACAAGGTGTTAGTCAACCGATTTTAGTTAAATAAACAACACAATGAAGGGAAAAGCATGCAGAATATGTTACTCACGTGATTGTTGCCGGTAATCCATATATGAACACAAATATTTACGAAATACGGCATGTTGTTTGTGATTTTCCGTCATCTATACGGCAATTTACAAACACATTTTCAGAATCATAATCACTTACTTTAAAGTCCGACTCACGACTGCTAATGCAAAGTAACGCTTTGCACTGATATCTAGCTCCAATTAATAATCAACTTCGTGCCCTTTAATGTCATTTAAATTGAACAGAGCGAAATCTCGGCTATCACTTGAAGAATCGCCGAAATCCATTTTGAAAAACAGCGTAAAACTCCCGAAAACTATCAAAACAAGTCCGTAAAAGTCCGTTCATTGTAGCGCGTTTACAAATGGCGGCCACGTT
This sequence comes from Cepaea nemoralis, assembly GCA_014155875.1. NCBI lineage: Eukaryota > Metazoa > Mollusca > Gastropoda > Stylommatophora > Helicidae > Cepaea > Cepaea nemoralis. Next base: position 140,775 of record JACEFZ010027312.1, on the reverse strand, counting down.
GTCAAGCTATGGGCGAAAGTGAAAGTAGCCGACGGAAGTGTCGGAAAGCCGAGAGATCGCGTTTTCACAATGCATAATAGTATCGGCCGTTACGCTCGTATTTAGAGACCGGCCGGTAAAGGACGCTATGCCTTGTAAAGGGTTAAATAGTAAAAGTTCTCTCCATCAGCATTGAAATGCTAAAACAATTCAGAAGAAATTGCTTTACTTTGCATTCGGTGGTCATTTATGAGACTTCGAGGAACCCATCTTGGGCAGACCTTAGAAAATCTGATAGGTTTTATTACTATTTGCAAGTAATAATAATGCACTCAGCACATTTCAACATTTCTTTGCGTTGGTGACTGTGGCAGGACGTCCACAGCTTGGCCGATCAAGCAGTTCTGTATCTCCACTTCCTGATTCTTTGATGTTCCGAACCCAGCGACTGTCTGTACTACTGTCGACTGCAAAACTTCCATACACATCACATAGGCGCTTGTGAATGTTCATAACAGTTCCCTTCTCTGCAATGAAAAATTCTATCACTATTCACTGCTTATAATGCAAGTTGCTAACACGCTCCATTTCAATGGTTTAGGGCGGCCATATTATTTGGCCCGTTCGGGGATGGGCTTGGTAGAATCAGCGGGGAAAGAAGACCATGTTGAGCTTGACTCCAGTCCGACTTTGTGAAGACACATGAAGGGTGTAGCATAGGTGGGAGTGCAAGCGCAATTGAAATACCACTACTTTTATCGTTTCTTTTCTTATTCAGTCTCGGCAGAGATTTGTCCGCAGCAGACGAACAATATCTCTGGCGGGCCTATTCTCACCGGTTGCGAGATCTAGTGGAAGGATGGGAGATTTGCTCGCAATAGACAATCAATATCTCCGACGGGCCTATTCCCGCTGGTTGTGGGATCCGCTAAAGTCAGGTGGGGAGTCTGACGATAGTGCACGCTTTACACAGGTCCGAACACTTGTGATTGACAGAAGTACGCGTCCTTATGGTCCAGGCGCGTACGAGGCCCTCACCTGTGGGACTTGGCTGAACGCCTCTAAGCCGGGTCCCTTGGGCTCCAGGGTCTGGCCATCACTCGCCACCTGCTCGTGGTGGCGAGGTCTCGGAGGTTTGACGCTGTGCCGCCAGCATCTGCAGCCTACCTTGTGCCAGACGTATTGGTTACCCATTCCTCTGGAAAACACAAGACTAGGCAGAGAGAGGGAACATGTCGTTTGGGCACCACATGTTTCTCTGAAGCTCTGCCCAGGCATTGTGACAGAATATTGGCCACATTCCAACTCACATACTTTGGTCTGTCAAGACTGCAAGGTGCCACTCATTATTTGGCCAGTTGAGTTGCAATTTGGTGCACACAATCGCCACATTGCCGTATTTGAAGTGTGCAAAATGTCACACTTCTGTTATTATTAGCTGAGAAAAATGATGTGGTGTATTATTTTCTGAATGTCCTTCATATATAAAGTCCACATCACTTGACATGATGCCGTAGTTTAATATATATATATAAATAAAGCGGCAGGCGTGGGTACGCTGGCAGTCATAGTTGCAGACCTGCACACAGGCGTCTCAGGCTATATGGTTGTCTTTTACTGACTGGAGCAGCAGTGGCATTCGGCAGCCCCCTGAGCGACTGAACAGCCCTCTATAGGAAAGCACTACTCACCTCCATAGCATGATGAAGGGGCTAGAAAAGGTGCCCTAAACATTGTCTGTTTCATCAATACCTAATCAGCTAGCCACGGTTGGTGGTTACTCTATACTGCGGTCGACATACAACTAAAGAACATTTCAAGCCAAAATAGGCCTTACCAGCCATCTTAGAACTCATGGCTCCTTACTTTCAACCCCACTGGATGAAGTGAATAGTCATCATCATTCTTGATGGACAACAAGATTATGAAGAATCAGATTCGCTGGAATGGTCACTTGACTCGCATGCCAGATCACAAGTCCCGAAAACAAATTTTTTACAGTGAGCTGCGCTGTGGTAAATGCTTCCAAGGCGGTCATAGGAAACGTTCTAAAGACCAGCTGAAGATCTCACTAAAAACTTTTGGAATTCATCACAACACTTGGGAGACTGCTGCGAAAGACCGCAATTTGTGGCGTACATCATTATGCAAGGGTATAGTCACTTGTGAAGCAAACACAAAGAAGCAAGAGCTGTGAAAAAAAATGCTGAAGAGAAAAACCACAGCTAGAGATCCTTCCCCTGGAAAGTCAAGCATTCTTTGCACATATTGTCAAAGAACATTTCGGGCCAAAATAAGTCTTGCCAGTCATCTTAGAATTCACGGCTCCAAACCTTTCAGTTTAGTTTAGTCGATGGATCAACATCACGGCACATGGGTGCAACCCATAAGTGCTCCTTTCTCCTCCTAACTGAAACCTGAGTCTGGAGAAACTCAGCTCAGTGCACGAACTCCGTAGCACCAGAGAGGATCCTGAAATACTTTGGGTAGATTTTTAACTCGAAATTTTGCCCGGGCAGCGCCGTTAGTCTATTCTTTTTCGATTTCCAACTGCCAAGGGATTTTTTACGTGCATAACAATACGCTTACCGGCATGGCACATGATGGATGGATAACAATACACACGGGCGTCCGATCTCTCAACCCAGAGACCAGGGGAAATTTTATTACTAGAAGTCCACATGAAAAAAATCCTGGTCCTCACCAGGGCATGAACCCGGGACCTCTAGCACTTGAGGCGGACACCATAACTCGAGACCACGCAGCGCCCCGCCCCCCCCCAACCGACCGCACTGGATGAAATGAATGGTCATCAATATTCCTGGGACAAACACTACATTTTCAATTATAATTGGTACCTTTTCTGATTTTAATGTCTGTGTGGTTGTTGCATTTGGAGAGACTATCAGTAGGTTTTTTTCTTCATGTACCTTTTTAAAATGGTTTTTCTAATTATTCACATGCATGCAGTGATGATGAGGAGGGTGGGAATGACAACAGCAGTGCCTTGAGCTCTTGGAAGAAGAAAGAGGAAGAACGACAGAAAGAAATTCAGAAGAAGATGAAGGAGGAAGCAGAGAGGTATTAATGAGATGAAATGCTGATTTATTTGTATTGATGAAGAGTTTGCAGGTATATGGCATAGTGTTTGTTGTATGTGTGTGAGCTCTCTCTCTCTCTCTCTCTCTCTCTCTCTCTCTCTCTCTCTCTCTCTCTCTCTCTCTCTCTCTCTCTCTCTCTCTCTCTCTCTCTCTCTCTCTCTCTCTCTCTCTCTCTCTCTCGCACACACTTTTGGTAGTTCATTGTAGCTTCTTTTAGTGTCACTTGTCTAAATGTAAATAACCTGACACAGTCTTAGATTGAACATTTGTTTGTGTGTCATTGTGGCTATGTCAGAGAGAACTAACATGTTGTATAGAGCCTGTTCTCCTGTGTGGCAGTGGATCTTGGAATGTGAACTGACAAATTAGGAAGAGCTAGAAAACAACAGAGATAGGGATTCTGAGCTGAATGTTGTGAGTACTCTGGACTGCTAGAGTAATTAACAAACAGGTGCCTGGAAAAAGCTAATTTCTTCTTTTGGTCGCTTGACCAAATAATATACGCTTGAATCTATAACTGCAATGTTGTCTCTTATATGAATTTAGCTGTTTTAGTTCACTAAGTGGTCCATAGAGTTTATCTCCCACTGTTGTTTCTCTAGATATACACATATACATATATACTCATTATACACGATCACACATACATAAGTGCATATACCTAGATTATCATATTTTGGGCAGTCTTGGAGTATGTAATCTGTTGTCTGCGCCGCCAGTTCTTATGTGCACATGGCTGATTCATCAATCTTGATTTTGTGTACATATGGTTGTGTAATATATTGTGTCCTGTTCTGAGGCGCAGAATGATTTGTTCAGATCTGTTCATAAGGTGGTAGGTAGTCTTGAGCAGGTTTTGGTGGCTTTCTGATTTTATAATTCTTCTCCTTTGGTGGTATGTAACAGGTACATCAAGTTGTTCTTCTATTGCTCCTTCCTTAGCTAATCGATCAGCTCTCACATTTCTGGGTACTCTACAGTGAGATGGTATCCACTATATGGTGACCTTACGCTGGCTACCAAGTTCAGGAAAAGGCAAATGAAAGTAGACTTGTACAAGTATAGAACCAGTGTTCTGTGGTTACATATGGAGAAGTGAGGCTTTGGATAATACAAGGGGTCGTCATGTGAAAATATTAGAAGTATGATAGAAATTACAATAACCATGCCCTTGTCACGTAACCTGTCAATATTGTTGTTATGGAGGTTAAGAGTGTTCAACACATGACAACATGGTGATGTCATAAAGACAGTTTCGAGATGACCGCCCCACTTTTGACATGCTCCAAAGAGGAGCAGTGTTCTGTTTTTCATATTTTTGATCAGTGAAGGGGTGAAACCAATAGAAATTCATTGGCAAATAAAGGTCCAGTACGGTGATGCATGCCTGACAGTCCAGTAGTTGTATGAGTGGAGTAGGAAGGTCCAGTATGGTGATGCATGCCTGTCAGTCCAGCAAGTGTATGAGTGGAGTAGGAAGGTCCAGTATGGTGATGCATGCCTGTCAGTCCAGCAAGTGTATGAGTGGAGTAGGAAGGTCCAGTATGGTGATGCATGCATGTCAGTCCAGCAAGTGTATGAGTGGAGTAGGAAGGTCCAGTACGGTGATGCATGCATGTCAGTCCAGCAAGTGTATGAGTGGAGTAGGAAGGTCCAGTACGGTGATGCATGCCTGTCAGTCCAGCAAGTGTATGAGTGGAGTAGGAAGGTTCAGTACGGTGATGCATGCCTGTCAGTCCAGCAAGTGTATGAGTGGAGTAGGAAGGTCCAGTATGGTGACGCATGCCTGTCAGTCCAGCAAGTGTATGAGTGGAGTAGGAAGGTCCAGTATGGTGATGCATGCCTGTCAGTCCAGCAAGTGTATGAGTGGAGTAGGAAGGTCCAGTACGGTGATGCATGCCTGTCAGTCCAGCAAGTGTATGAGTGGAGTAGGAAGGTCCAGTATGGTGATGCATGCCTGTCAGTCCAGCAAGTGTATGAGTGGAGTAGGAAGGTTCAGTATGGTGATGCATGCCTGTCAGTCCAGCAAGTGTATGAGTGGAGTAGGAAGGTCCAGTATGGTGACGCATGCCTGTCAGTCCAGCAAGTGTATGAGTGGAGTAGGAAGGTCCAGTATGGTGATGCATGCCTGTCAGTCCAGCAAGTGTATGAGTGGAGTAGGAAGGTCCAGTACGGTGACGCATGCCTGTCAGTCCAGCAAGTGTATGAGTGGAGTAGGAAGGTCCAGTATGGTGACGCATGCCTGTCAGTCCAGCAAGTGTATGAGTGGAGTAGGAAGGTCCAGTATGGTGACGCATGCCTGTCAGTCCAGCAAGTGTATGAGTGGAGTAGGAAGGTCCAGTATGGTGACGCATGCCTGTCAGTCCAGCAAGTGTATGAGTGGAGTAGGAAGGTCCAGTATGGTGATGCATGCCTGTCAGTCCAGCAAGTGTATGAGTGGAGTAGGAAGGTCCAGTATGGTGATGCATGCCTGTCAGTCCAGCAAGTGTATGAGTGGAGTAGGAAGGTCCAGTATGGTGATGCATGCCTGTCAGTCCAGCAAGTGTATGAGTGGAGTAGGAAGGTCCAGTATGGTGACGCATGCCTGTCAGTCCAGCAAGTGTATGAGTGGAGTAGGAAGGTCCAGTATGGTGAGGCATGCCTGTCAGTCCAGCAAGTGTATGAGTGGAGTAGGAAGGTCCAGTATGGTGAGGCATGCCTGTCAGTCCAGCAAGTGTATGAGTGGAGTAGGAAGGTCCAGTATGGTGAGGCATGCCTGTCAGTCCAGCAAGTGTATGAGTGGAGTAGGAAGGTCCAGTATGGTGAGGCATGCCTGTCAGTCCAGCAAGTGTATGAGTGGAGTAGGAAGGTCCAGTATGGTGATGCATGCCTGTCAGTCCAGCAAGTGTATGAGTGGAGTAGGAAGGTCCAGTATGGTGAGGCATGCCTGTCAGTCCAGCAAGTGTATGAGTGGAGTAGGAAGGTCCAGTATGGTGATGCATGCCTGTCAGTCCAGCAAGTGTATGAGTGGAGTAGGAAGGTCCAGTATGGTGATGCATGCCTGTCAGTCCAGCAAGTGTATGAGTGGAGTAGGAAGGTCCAGTATGGTGATGCATGCCTGTCAGTCCAGCAAGTGTATGAGTGGAGTAGGAAGGTCCAGTATGGTGATGCATGCCTGTCAGTCCAGCAAGTGTATGAGTGGAGTAGGAAGGTCCAGTATGGTGATGCATGCCTGTCAGTCCAGCAAGTGTATGAGTGGAGTAGGAAGGTCCAGTATGGTGATGCATGCCTGTCAGTCCAGCAAGTGTATGAGTGGAGTAGGAAGGTCCAGTATGGTGATGCATGCCTGTCAGTCCAGCAAGTGTATGAGTGGAGTAGGAAGGTCCAGTATGGTGATGCATGCCTGTCAGTCCAGCAAGTGTATGAGTGGAGTAGGAAGGTTCAGTATGGTGATGCATGCCTGTCAGTCCAGCAAGTGTATGAGTGGAGTAGGAAGGTCCAGTATGGTGATGCATGCCTGTCAGTCCAGCAAGTGTATGAGTGGAGTAGGAAGGTCCAGTATGGTGATGCATGCCTGTCAGTCCAGCAAGTGTATGAGTGGAGTAGGAAGGTCCATTATGGTGATGCATGCCTGTCAGTCCAGCAAGTGTATGAGTGGAGTAGGAAGGTCCAGTATGGTGATGCATGCCTGTCAGTCCAGCAAGTGTATGAGTGGAGTAGGAAGGTCCAGTATGGTGATGCATGCCTGTCAGTCCAGCAAGTGTATGAGTGGAGTAGGAAGGTCCAGTATGGTGATGCATGCCTGTCAGTCCAGCAAGTGTATGAGTGGAGTAGGAAGGTCCAGTATGGTGATGCATGCCTGTCAGTCCAGCAAGTGTATGAGTGGAGTAGGAAGGTTCAGTATGGTGATGCATGCCTGTCAGTCCAGCAAGTGTATGAGTGGAGTAGGAAGGTCCAGTATGGTGATGCATGCCTGTCAGTCCAGCAAGTGTATGAGTGGAGTAGGAAGGTCCAGTATGGTGATGCATGCCTGTCAGTCCAGCAAGTGTATGAGTGGAGTAGGAAGGTCCAGTATGGTGATGCATGCCTGTCAGTCCAGCAAGTGTATGAGTGGAGTAGGAAGGTCCAGTATGGTGATGCATGCCTGTCAGTCCAGCAAGTGTATGAGTGGAGTAGGAAGGTCCAGTATGGTGATGCATGCCTGTCAGTCCAGCAAGTGTATGAGTGGAGTAGTTGTATGAGTGGAGTAGTTGTATGAGTGGAGTAGTTGTATGAGTGGAGTAGTTGTATGAGTGGAGTAGTTGTATGAGTGGAGTAGTTGTATGAGTGGAGTAGTTGTATGAGTGGAGTAGTTGTATGAGTGGAGTAGTTGTATGAGTGGAGTAGGAAGTTTCCAAAATGGCATGACTTCTGTGAAGATGTACAGCAGGTGGTGCACGCTACCAAGAGAATATTTGTCTACAGGAATCCAAGCACTTTATCAACGGAGAACTTGCATTGAACCTGTGGTGATTATATTGAAAAAGATACATTTGTTCTTTACTTTTTCAGAATATAATCATCCAAAAAACATTTATGGTGTTAATTTGAAGCCCCCTCGTATAACTAAGAGTTGAGGGGATCAGCAGTAGAAGTAGCAAATGCAGACAGAAAGAAATGATGCTGGATGGCCTAAGATGGTAGCATGAAGGAATATCATGAATAGCAGTGCTCACAACACCACACCAAGAGATCTTTGGAGATGAATGGATGCCAACACCTTTTGGAAGGGCACATGTTTATAATGATGACTGTTTGTTCCGTTTGTTATTTGCCTGTGATATATTTTTCACCAACATAATGTTTATAATTATTTTTCTGTTAAAGAAAAGCCAAGGAGGAAAAGGAAAGAGTTCAGAAAGCCAAGGTAGAGCTGAGGTTGGAGAGAAAGAAGAAGGAAGAAGAAAAAGGTGATGAAGATGGGGCCGAGGATCAAACACCGGAGAAACACAGCAAAAGAGAAAGAAAGAAAAAGAAATTTGATGGCTTTGTGCTGGCTAAGAAGGTAAGAAAAATAGAATGAATTGTTTATGTGAACTGCATTTGTACCTGTTTGGTTTTGTTAGGAAGTAACCTCTGCTTATTTCATTGCATTCCCTCCTATTTTACCAGGGCCCTTGCACATGCCATGAGTTGTGTTGGGTATGTGGATTGAGCCCCATGTTTTTATAGGTCGTTTGGCCCTGGATGTGGCCAGCATTCTCTTTACAGGACATTGCAGTCAACCCCAGCATTTGTTGGCTTTGATTTCTTGGCAAGTTTATGTAAGCAGCTTGCCATTGCTTTGTGAACAACTGGCACTCATACCATCATATAAAAACCATCCCAAGGCGGTCTGCTCCCAAATCACCTGCAGCTGTGTTTCGAACTCGGTGTGTGGGATTGCAAATTGCAATCGTAATCCCTTCGCACCAGCGCTGGCTAGTACCCATGTTAAACTCTGATGATCTCGGGGCCAGGTCAGTTTTAAAAAATTCTACCCCAGCAGGGATCCGTCACAAGACCACCGGACCACCAGACAAGTGTGATAGCTACTGGCTGCCTCTCCTACATGATGGGTGTTGATAATTTACTAGTCAACAACTCAACATGTTTTATTGCGATCTCTCCAGCACTTCCATCATCATATAGCGGAGGTCAAATGGCAGAATGGATCAGAGCGGTCGTTCTTAAATCTTCGGTGTGCTGATTTTGAGGTATCTGGTTCAACTCCTACACCCCACAGTTGGACTAAAATGTTGACTTCTCGTCCTTGACATGGGGATGTAAATTACAAGTTTTTCAGAAGCCGAAGTCGAGAACTCATTCATTGCCATCACACAAACGCACCCCAACTTCAGGGGTTCTTCTTCTTTTTCTTTCGTTACTTTATAGTTTCTCCATCATACCTTCTTTCTAGACTTTGTCTAGGGCATTCTTGAGATCTATCCATGCCACAAGCACCAGTTTCTTCTTGAGAGGGGTAGGTTGTCTGATCTTCCATAAAGTAACACTGCCTAAAGCCAGCCAGCTGTGGCATAAGAATATTTTCAGTTTACCACAGCAGTCTGTGATTGATAATGTGCTCCATTGTTTTGCAGAGACAGCTGGTGAGGCTAATAGGTCTGTAGCTGGAGGCATTTGAGCTGTCTTTCCCTGATTTTAGAAGAGACATCATGATCTACTTTTTGTTGCCAACTCCCTCCGCAATCCAGTGCATTATTTTCAGTCTTTTTTTGGTATGGCCAGATACTCTATTATCGGGTCCCCTGCTCCACAGGACATCTGAGAAGGACCTCCAGTAAGTTAGAGCAGTCTGATTTTTTTATAACGGCACCAGAAACTTTCCGCTGTCCATTCTCCGGTTAGTTAAAACAGTTCCGCCACGTGAAGGCCAGGAGTTGGACTTTTGCTGCCAGAGATGATGAATGCACAAGCCATGGGGGTACTTTGCAAGGTTGAGCGCTCACCACAACTCTGCGTCCCTGGCTATATAACAGCAATTTGGAACCACTTCAGAGGTTGATACATACACCCACAAGCATGCACACACATGCACATGGGCATTTCAATATATAATGTTATGTGTGCAGTTTGCAGTGGGCATAATTAGCTTGCTATACTCTTCTATATCTGCGAGAGTGAAGAAACACTTATAAGTTTACTGGAATGAAGTGACCATTGTTTTTTTTTATGTTAAAAACAAGTAATGTTTAATAAAAAAAATTAGCTTTTATCCATGGATTATAATTTTGGGGGAATTCTGTTGTTACCAATTGAAGTGTCCCTAACATTGGCTAAATAATAGTAATAATCATCTTCAAATAATTTGTTTCTGCAGGATGCTGACAAGTCAAAGGCAGATGACAAACAGAAGCCATCCAGTGAGGATGATAAGAGAAGGATGCGTAGAAGATCAGATGCGAAGAAAGATGATGTAAAAAAGGAGAAAACTGAATCGGACGAAGAAGAGTCGACACCGGCAAAAAAGGAGAAGAAGGAATCTGATAGAGAGCCGAGAACCACTAGGAAAGATAGAAAAGATGAAGAGGCAAAAGCTGTGGAGAAGCAGAAGAAAAGGTTGAATGAAAGCAATGAGGAGGTAGAGGATACAAATATTAAAGAGGAGACGATTAATCAGGAGGACAGTGATGATAAGCTCGAGGAGAAAGTGAAGGATGAGCCCAAAGCCTCAGAAAACTTAGACAGTAAAAGTAACGAAAGGAAGTCTCAGGCGTCGTCAGAAGCGATTGTGGAAGCTGGGGAGAAACAAGACACTGGCTTGCGGAAACATTCAAAGGTGGGTTTTAGGTTTTGTGTACTCTTCAAATATCTCTATCCAGGAAGGTTAACCCGGTCAACATATGCCCGCAGAAGTCAGATGTGTCGGCCTAACGGCGCAAGAATGCAGCTCTGCTGTAAACATGCACAACGCAATCATGTCCGAAAAAAAAAAACTACGGATGAACGCAGAAGAAGAAGAAGAACTATCTCTATAAATAGACAAAGGGGTAAGATCTCCATCTACTCTTGTTTTCTTTTTCGTTGTATCCAAATGATATTTACATGTGATACTGGAGCCCTGAAGGGAAGCTAGTTGCGTATTCTGTACAGGATGTCGCAGTCAACCCAAACATTTTTGGCTGTTTGTGATTTCTTGGCAAGTTTCTCAGTAGTTTGTCATTGCTTTCTGAATGACGGGCACTCATACCATTGTATGAAAACCAATGCAAGGTGATCTGCTGCCTAATTGCCTGCAGCTGTGTTTTGATTGCTGTATGCGGGATTATGGATTGTGTTCGTAACTCCTTTGCTACAAAGCCGGCGAAGGAAAGCAAAGAGTATTAATACTGTAATCTACCATGCATGTCATAAGAGATGACCAAGGAGGGTTGATCCTCAGTTCTTAGAAAACTTCAGATGTTAAATCCGATTAATCATAATGAAGTCAGCAAAGGGCTTGGCTTGAGTTGGCTGAAGGAGATGAAATGCAAATATCACAGTTTTGACACTATTACATCCAAAACATGAAAAAATATTAAACGAAGATGACGTAGTAGACTTTATGGTATTATGACTAGTGAGGCTGGAATTTCTCATCTTCTTGTTCTTCAGCTTTACGAGCCATTGAGGTTCTTTGCTGCAAATACAATCCGTCTCCATTCATCTCTCTGGTGGACCTTCTCTTGCCAGTCGTTGATTCCAAGTGCTTGTAGGTCTGTACATGTATTATCTCTCCACCGTCTTCTTGGTCTACCTCGGGGTCTGCGGTCATTTATTTCCTGAGTGTAAGCGAGTTTTGTTTCCCTATTATCTTCCATTCTTTCTATATGCCCCAGCCATTGTAGTCTATTAGCCTTCATGATACCAGTGATTAGCGGGGACTTAAACAGATCATAAATGTCTTTGTTACTTCTTCTTTTGGACTTAAACAGATCATAAATGTCTTTGTTACTTCTTCTTTTCCACTCTCCACTTTGTGTATCCCTAATGGGCCCAAAGATGCGTCTTAAAATTTTGTTCTCAAAGGTTTGTAACAAGGCTTCGTCTCCTTTCGTTGTACTCCAGGTTTCAGAGCCATACAGCACAACTGGTCTGATCAGTGTTTTGTATATTGTGATTTTGGTGTTACGAGATAGCGCCTTTGATTTTAGTAGATGTTGTAGTGCATAGTATATCTTATTTCCAGAGTTGATTCTCATGCATCTCTTTAAAGAAACCGTCAGTTTCTGTAGTCATTTTCCTCCTTCATTTATCTGGTATGGAGCAGACATTAGCGATCTTGGTTTCTTAGAATCAACATAGGATTCTGGACAAAACCATAGATGCTCCATTTTGCCTTAGTGAATGTTGTAAGCTGTAGATGGTGATCGTTCCAGTATGTGCTTTTTAAGATTTTCTCATCAACATGTGTAATGCTGGTAAGGTTGGGTGGTCATATTTCACTATCTCACATGATCACTAGAGTCGTGGGTCAGCTCAGTGTTCTTGTCTTGACCATGCCATGTGGCAAAGCCATTCAGGTATGTACTTCTCTGTCTTATTCTTGTTCTCTTCCCCTCGATATTGCCAGTTGTCACCAAGTTCTCCAATTTATTTCTTCTCATAACATGTCCAAAAAATTGTGACTGTCTATGTCTAATTTCTCTAATTTTAAAGTTTTCCATAAGTTTTAATTTGTTTCTTGTAGGAGATGGTCATTGGTTTTTCTGTCTGTCCATGGTATTCTTTGCATTTTCCTCAGAAAACACATTTCCACAGCCATTAGATGTATTTCAGCTTGTCTGTTTATTGTCCATGCTTCGCATCCATACAAAAGTATAGGTTCTATGTGGCACATCAACACTCTTTTTCTCATGGCAATTGACATCTTTTTTCTCAAATTCTAAAAAACAAGATTTTCTCAGCATATGTCTTAAAAAGCCACATCACCACTGCTTTCACTTTCACACAGTGTAATCAGTTTTATTGTGATCTGATCTCATGGCATATTGCCAGTGGTTCTGCCCTCTTCAAGATTACTTCTTTCTTCTGTTCACAGGAGCATAAATCAAGCCACGAGCACAAAACGGGCCACAATCACAAATCCGATGATGAAAGGAATAAAGAGGAGAAAAAGAAAACACACAGCGAGGAATCTAAGCGAAGGAAAGAAGATGACAAGCATAAAAGGTTAGAGCTTGGAAATATAACTTTTGTGCTTGAAGTTTCTCATGTTGAACAATCTTCTCCCTCTCCTTCTTCCTCCTCCTTTTTCTTCTTCTTGCACCGTCAGATGTCAACCTGACTATATTTAAAGAAAGCAGCAGTCAACAATTTAAACTTGTTGATGTCTCCATAGAGTTTGCTCTCACTTGAAGTGGGTCCGGGCCAGAGTAACTTTTTCTGTTCTGCATATGTTGGACACTTCTGCAGCTGTCATTTTTACACAGAACGCATGGTTTCTAGACGAAGAGGCAGAGCAGAGGTTGATCGGCATGAAGATAGAGACAGGACAATGCAGACACCTGCACGATGGTGCATGGGACAGAAAAATGGCAAGAGATCAAGAAACTCTTTGGTAGGCCATGATGAAAGTGGCATTCTGCAAAAAAATCTGTAACATGATGATGATATTTAGAGCTTTGACAAAGAAATTTACAGCTTTTCAAGCGGTCAGTGCAGACTTCAGCACTGATTTTCTATCATCTTTATCATCATCTTCTTCATCATGGAGAATATGTGTAATTCTCTTGCAGTCTCGGAGTGAGCAGTTTGAGTTCTTTTCAGACTTATTATGTTTAAATTATCATCTCAAAATGTATATGCAGATTGCTGTTTGTGGCTTGTAGTGTTGCTGTTTACAGCTGAGTATTCTTGTTTTCTATTTGTTTGCTGCTGAAACATTTACATAGAACTGTAAGCTATTTGCATGTATTGAGCTGTTTAGTCATATTTATTTTTGTAGGCATATTTATTTTTATGTTCAATCGATGTTAGTTTGTGAATGGAAGGTGTCAAAATAGTCATTTATACTATCTTTCAGACATTGTGACAAAAATAACCATCTTTCGGTCATTGTGACAATAGTCATTGTGACAAAAATAACCAGAACCATCTTTCACTGTGAACAAATTAACCATCTTTCAGTCATTATGAAAAAAATTAACCATCTTTCAGTCATTGTGACAGAAATAATGAGAAGACAAAAATAATCATCTTTCATTGTGCAAAAAATAACCATCTTTCAGTCATTCTGACAAAAATAATTAAATCATATAATCTTTCAGTCATTCTGACAGGGAAAAAAAGAAACAGGAGAAACTGGAACAAAAGAAACAGGAAAAACTAGAGCAGAAGAAGAAGGAAAAGAAAGAGCAGATAACACGTAAGTATACCTGATGGTTGTTGTCACTGTGGAGGTCCATCGACTTGAGTTGTTTTTACAGATAGGCAAGTGGTGATGACTTGGTCCATTGCAGTTAGCAAGCAACAGACCTGCTCCGAACATGCTTGTGTTGGGGTCAAAGAATAATAGTCAGCCAACACAGAACTGGTGCAAGAACGGTATTGAGACGTGACACCTGCAGAGGGACTTTGAGTTTAGTCAAGAACCGATAATGTAGCACTCGGGACATTCCCATATGTGCTCCATCTGCAACAGCCAGCGAAGAGTCTGATTATGTGTCTGTGTGGCCATTCCTCAGAGTTTTGAGTGTCAGCCAGATCCCCTGGTCACTCCATGCAGCACATTCTCTCCAAGCCGTGGTAATCTATGTTTTCTGCATTATGCACATGATTCCAAAGGGCCCAGACTGCATCTGCCTAATGCATTAATACCCCACCTAGTTGTGCAGACCTAGCCATCTGTCCATCTGCTCATTTCCCACCACACCAGCATGTCCTTTGGGAAAAATCCAACAGGAGAGATATTTGATGCTGTAACCAGGTTATAATTCAGCAGAGCATATGCAGACAGGCTGGCATGAAGCCTAGGTTTCTTCCATGGGTTTTAACCCTACCAGACCTGAGGCCCTGAACCTAACTATCCCCTATACCTGGACCCCTGAGCATTAAAGAGAAAAAACCAACATGATAAAGAAAAATGTTAGTTACATGCAAACAAGTGTTAAGAACAAGATGGAACTTGGAGACTGTAGAAAATAGGTAAAAACCTATCATCTCTCACTGTCTGTGTCACTTGAACTGGAAATGTATTCTTGATGAAATTCTGACTCCTCAGAGTCTGAATCAACCAAAGTATCAATCACCTGTTGGACTGTGAAAAGCTTAGACCTAACTTCGCTTTCTTGTTGAAGTGCTTGGTTCATCAACCGCTCGTTTCATTGTGAATTTTAAGAATTTTTTCATGTTAAACCACACAAAGTCAATTCAAACACATGGAGACAGACATTTTCATTGGCTAACCATAAGGTTTGACCACGATTGGTTAGTTATTTTTAGTTTGTGACGCATTTTTTTCACGTACTAGGCAAAGTACTGAAAATTAAATATAGCGGCAGATTACGAAATTACGGAAAAATCGGTACAGCCGTCTGGTAGAGTTACGTATGTCATTGTCAACTGCATCTTTCCTCTGGTTTGAGAACAAACTGTATGTGCGTGTTGTGATTGTGTGATTCACAAAGCATGCTGGCAAAGGTGAAGACTGGCATGCTTCGTGCTTAATGGTATTCTTCATGCTGAATGGTATGCATCAATTCAGAGGTCAGGGGTTGTGAGCATTCGCTGGATCTTTTCTCCAGGACACTGGTGAGGTTGGAAATGAACAAGCAGACTGGCTGGCTGGTGCTGCATCATGTAGGGGTGATTTGATGCATGGTAAGGCATTGTGGTGACGGCCCTCTGGGAGCACGTGAATAATACAGAAGAACAGATCTTTCATGGTCTAGAGAGAATACAGTAACAGGGGATGGTTAGAGGATCTGATCGACAGTCGTCACTTAGAGGTAAAGCAAGACGGACATTAATCAGATTGCAATGGGCACTATTAGTATTGGAACTCTCCTCTAGCTGTTGAAGATGAGGACTGAGCGCTTTGGAATGCCCCAAGTGCAGTGATGTCAATTCTTGACTCAACTCAACTCATTATTAACAAACTCCAACCCAGTGCCCAGGGGGAAATCAGAACACGTAAATGATACCATCACTGAATGCAGGTGTAAAACAGGTAAAAGATGAGTACTGGTGACAGGAAAATTACTGTTGTTAAAATTATCCTGCTGTGTGGTCCAGAAGGTCAGTATGTTTCAAAATATACATCTTTGCCATAAATAAAAATGGGTTCTTTCCATATGCTGGTCATTGGATTTCTTGTTCAGGAAGCAGTGGCAAACTACTGAATGTAACATTGCCTTAAAAATCACAAACAGCCAATAGGAAGTGGGCTGATTGCAACACACTGTGAAAAGGGCTTGCAGATTTAAAAATTATTTCCACTCATGATTATAAATTTGTAGTCTTGAGTGTGGTGAGTCGCTTGGAAAGAGTTAACACAACGGCTGCAACCAGTGTAAATTGTTCTAACATACTGCTTCTGTTTTATTCTGATTTCATAGTCAGTCTTGCAGAGAACACACTCATTCAGATGGACGCAGAGATTAAAAAGGCATTAAACATAGAGAGTTTGGTAAGTGGATTGACATGAATATCCTCTCTCTCTCTCTCTCTCTCTTCTGTGAGAGTGTGAGTTAGAGAGTGTGCATGAGAGAAGTGGAAGGAGAAAGTGTCAATGTATTTGCTTATTTTCAATGATGTGCAAAATGATGGTAGCTTCTGAGTTGAGCATCTGCACACATATTTATAATAATTTATATTAGAACTAGGGATTTGTTTGGATCCATTCAAAGCTTGTATATTCTAACATTATTTTCCCACATTTCAAAACATCTGGATCTTGTATGGACATAAACAGTTATGTTGCAGTGTCTTAGCTTCTTTACCAGCAAATGAGGTACCTGTATTTATGAGTTACGGATGTATGCTAATCTTATAAAATTAAATTTTAACTACAATCTGACTACCAGTAAAGCCTGCACACTATACTCCTGTGTCACAGGAAGGTTAATCTGGTCGACAAATGCCTGAAGAAATCGGATGTGTCGGCCGAAAGGTGCAAATACCGCAGCTCTGCTGTAAACAGGCACAATGCAATTACATCTAAAAAAACATTCCGGATGAACGCAGAAGAAGAAGAAGAAACTCCCATGTGCATTGTAAAGAGTTTACCATAATATCAGTTCATCCCGCTGTTTGTTTGTGGATTGGTTTTGTTCGTTCGCTTTGTACTCATGTGCAGGTCATACACACGCTACTACTTTTAGTGCACTGGACTGATTTTTGCTTTCCCTGTTACCCGTGTCCCTCGCCATCAGGCGACCCCCCCCCCCCCCCCCCCCCACCACACACACACCGACTTCTGAGGTAAATCCAGCAGTAAAATGTGCACCCGACTTTTTCATGGGTTGATAGACTACCTCCATGCATTCAGGCCTGCAGTATGCGATTGTCCCATCACTTCGCAGATTCTAGCAGGCTCCTGCTTTGGGCAGCAAATAAGGTGCTGAGAATGATAATTGTTCACTCACCTAGTATATGTGAAACCTGTTTCATTTTCTGCCCCATGAACAGCCAGGAGTATCAGTTTACATTTATCTGCTGTATAAAATGCATGTTGTGTTTTCCAGGACATCAACAAATGTGTGGCCATATTGGAAGATCTGGCGGCCATGCCCGTCAACCCATTACTGCTGAGAAAAAATCCAGCCATCATGGCCACCATAAAGAAGTGTCGCAAGTTCAAGAAGAGCATTGCCATTCAGCAGAAAGCTGAAGTCATCTACCACAAGTTTAAATCTATTTTCTTGGCCGAAGGGGCTGGAAAGGTTGGTGGAATGTGTCGTCACCTTATATGTATTGATCATGTGCTTTTGTGTTGACTGTTAACCCTTTCTGTCTCAGACTGTGTCCTAGCTGTTGTATTGTTGATATCTACCACAGACATTTATTACCTTAGATCACTATCATTTATTACCTTAGACCACTCTATTATTTATTACCTTAGATCAATCACTCTTTCTGTCCTAGACAGTTGTTACCTTAACCTACTGTGTCCTGGCTTTTGTATTGCTGGTATCTACCACAGACATTTATCACCTTAGACCACTCTATCATTTATTACCTTAGATCAATCACTCTTTCTGTCCTAGACAGTTGTTACCTTAACCTACTGTGTCCTGGCTGTTGTATTGTTGGTATCTACCACAAACATTTATCACCTTAGACCACTATCATTTATTACCTTAGATCAATCACTCTTTCTGTCCCAGACAGTTGTTACATTAATCTACTGTGTCCTGGCTTTTGTATTGCTGGTATCTACCACAGACATTTATCACCTTAGACCACTCTATCATTTATTACCTTAGATCAATCACTCTTTCTGTCCTAGACAGTTATTACCTTAACCTACTGTGTCCTGGCTGTTGTATTGTTGGTATCTACCACAGACATTTATTACCTTGGACCACTCTATCATTTATTACCTTAGATCAATCACTCTTTCTGTCCCAGCTACTGTGTCCTGGCCGTTGTATTGTTGGTAGCTACCACAGACATTTATTACCTTAGATCACTCTTTCATTTATTACTATAGACCACTCTACCATATATTACCTTAGACCACGATCATTACCTAAACTATCATGAGCTAAACCGTTGTGGCATATCATTACTGTATTGGGATAAGCCTTTAAGTTGGAAACAATTGTGTCTTTCATTATGTCCCATAATGCTTTGCACACAATTGATGTGTTCATAAAAAAATTGTACAAAAACAAAACTGCTACACGTCACATGTTTTGCAGGAACATAAAATTGAAAAGAAAATGAAATTTGCCACAGGGATAGTCAGATTTCTTCAGTATGCGCTGACCAGAGACGAAGAATAAAAAGATGCATGATGCTATCTGTAAGATGGACCGAAAAGGTTGATTACATATCATGCATTGATTGTTACTGAGAGAGTAAAATGGGGTACTTGTTAATGAAATGAAATAGCCGGGCACTTGGTGTGCACATGCAATATGGCATTCTACATCGTGTTTGTTAACTGGCATTCTGTGGAGTTGCCAGAGTATAGTATGTAGTGCCTGTGTTTGACCACCTAAATCTGGAAACTTGGTTTGTCTTTAAGTGAACTATAGTATTGCATATTATAAATTCCATGAGAATTGATGGTATATTGTCTATGTCACTTGTAAATGTCAGTGCCATTTTAATTCATCATGTACCATGCTGATAAGCATGGGAGGTCATGTTTCACTATCTCACACAATCACCAGAGTTGTGGATCAGCTCTATGTTCTTTGTCTCGATCATACCATGTGGCCAAGCCATCCAGGTTTTTACTTCTCTGCCTTCCCCTTGTTCTTTTCCCCTCATTCTTGCAAGTTGTCACCAAGTTCTCCAATTTATTTCTTCTCATAACATGTCCAAAAAAATTGTGACTGAGTGCCAATTTGCCCCAGCAAAAATTTATTCTTTGTGGCTGGTAGGAGCGTGGTAGTGCGGTGGCTAGCATGCTTGCCTTTCCATATGATGATTATGTGTTTGAAGCTCTTATGACGCGGGGATGTTCTCAAAAATGGACCTGGGCTCCTAGATGACCCAGCTTAAAAAGGGTACCTGGACATGTTCTAGGAAGTAAAGGTGGCTGGCTTGATATTGACTTAACATCTATCAACTGCTGATTCATCATCATCATCAAGTGCAAGGTCAGCTGGCATATGCGTTCATGACTCCGCTGTTGATATTCCTCCATGCCACTGTATCAATCCATCCAGCATCATTTCTGTTGGTCTCTATCTGCCTCTCTTCCCCTCGATCTTTCCAGTTGTCATGATGTTTTCCAGTGCCTCTCTTCTTATCACATGACCAAAAAAAGCTGTTTGCCTCTTTTTTATTGTTGTATATAATATTCTAGTTTCATTAGCCTCTTTCAGACAATCGTTGTTAGTTACTGTGGCAATCCAAGGAATTCGCCACATTCGTCTCAGGAATCACATCTCTGTTGCTTCCAAGTTATTCCTAATTTGTTCATTTACATTCCAAGATTCACTGCCTTACAGGAAAACAGGTTCTATATAGCACTTCAGCACTCTCTTTCTTACATTCAATGATAGTGACTTATTGCATAAGATAGTTTTCATTTTCTGAAATGCGTGATTGTGTGAGATGATTGGTGGATACAAATGTGGGGCTCTCCCCCGATGTGTCTCCACCTTGCCGCGGTGGGGGAGCTTGAGTGTCCCACCGACCCCAAGCGCTGTGACAATGGATATAAACTACATATTGGACAGCTCTTGGGATAGGGACCAGACTAAGAGAGACACAACCTGCTGCTCTGCAGGTAGACTGAGGATAGCAGTCAGAATTTAAACTCAGGCGCACGAAGCCACAAACTTTGTCTAGACACACTTACACAAAGGCCTCCATCTAAGAGGTGTAGCTGAACGCCTCTAAACTACTACCCTTGGATGAGAGAGCCGGGCCGATACTCACCTACCGAAAAACGGAGGTGAGATACTGAGCACGCTACATGCCCAGTTCAGATACCTGTCCGAAGGCTCTCAGCTGGGGGATATGAGGGATCCCCGGATGAGAGGGCCTGCCCGTTTCTCGCTCACTGCTGTACGGAGGTAAGGTGCTGAGCCGGCAGCACATGTAGCCTACCTCGTGAGCGAGTACAAAAAGGTTGAAGAAGTGCCCCAGTCGAATGAAATGGCTACGAAAACTGTCTGTATCTAACTCATAGAGAGTGTAGACAAAGGTGGAAAAACAAGGTGGAAAAATGTCTCAATAACACGAAATGGAACGCACGGCTAGCGAATCCATTGCGTAGTCCGAAGCGAAAGCTTACCTAGTGGATGTCGCCTGCAGACTGACCGTTCCTGGTGTGTGATTGAGCGACCAGTGGCAAGCGAGATGCCCAACACATGGAAGTGAGGAACTAAAGCAGCCATGAGCAGGACGAGGCAACTCCTCGGGTGAGCCCAGTCTCAGAGCAATATGTGCCGGCTCTGCAATTATGGAAGCCTCCTTGGATAGCGAGGGAATGCCCATGGTCTGCCCCTGCCTTCCCTTGAGGGTCGACCGTGATGTCTCTTATCGTTCTATCTTGACCAGCTGAGATGTGGGCGACATCACAACAATAAGTCTAACGTGCCTCGAAACCCGAGGAAGGCTAACCTCATTAAAAAATGCCCGCCGAAGCCGGAAGTGCCGTCCTACGGGTGGCAAAATAAAAATTGGCACTACGCATTTACGTCCGAGTGAAATGTCTCGTCCGAATGTCTCTCGTGCTAGGAACAGCTCTGACTACCTAGTTTCCGAATGCCGCTCTTGTTCGGAACAGCTCTGACTAGGTAGTTTTCCGAATGTCCGTCGTGCCTGGACCAGCTCTGACGGGCGCAACGACAAGCACATGTCCGTGTCGAAAACTCGCTGAGTGGATACCGTCTGCAGACCTGTCTGGTTTGTGCGGGAACGGCCCGGGGTTAACGAAATGCCCAATATATTGAAGTGAGGAATTAAAGCAGCCATGAGCAGGACGTGATGATTCCCTCGGTGAGCCCAGCACCAGAGCATTATGTGTCGGCTCTGCAATTATGGAAGCCACCCAGGATGGCGGAAAATGCTATGGACTGTCCCTGCCTTCCTTTGAGGGATATGACCGTGAAGTCTCCGACTGTTCCAACTCGGCCAACTGGGAGGTGGACGGTACCACAAAAGTGAGTCTCCCAGGAATGCAAACCTGGTCAAAAATGCACGCTAAAAGCCGGATGTGTTGACCTAAGGGTTTCGATCCAAGGGTGCCTAACCAGACACACGGCAATCACATATGAAAAAACACTCCGGATGAACGCAAAGAAGAAATGTGGGGCTTGCTTCATACACCCAGTCTGCCTCAAGGTGTTTGGAAGAGCCCTTTAGTGGATAATGTGACTGGAAGTGGTAATCAATCAAGTGCCTTCTCCACAATGAAAGTTGGCTGCAGTGGATCTCTAGCACTGTCTGTCTCTCGCTTTGATTGTACATTCTATCAGACTGGTGTTTGTCCATTTTCTTGATGTTATCTTTCCATTTGTATCAGAAATGGTAAGCCAATACATTATTCGCTATCGAATATTGACTAATAGCTTTACCATGACCCTTGCTCTAGACTTTCAGTTCAGCTTTGTTTCCTGTCTTCTTTGTGAAATTTATTTTCATGTTATGTTCCACATGTTTGGATACAATAACCTTTAAATAAAATACCATTTATTTGAGCAGATTCCAGAGCCAACATCAAAGCTAAGAGAAAACAAAGAGAACGAGATGATATCATCTGGAGAAGGTGCCGGAAATATCAGTTCTATCACACCAACTGCCACGACCAATATCAATGGTGATGTTAGTGACAGCAGCCCTGCACCAGCTAGCGCTGTGCCGACGACCCCATCAGATAGCATTTCAGCTAGCAGCAACAACCCCACAACTACAGACTCTACCAGTGTTACAACAGTGTCAGAAAGTGCAACATCAGTCAATGTGACTATTTCAGAACCTTCCACAGAAACTGCCAGAGTGGGTGATTCTGAACCTAGTGATTCTACTACATCAGGGCCATTGTCATCATCATCACATCCTGAAGGCTCATCAGCAGTTTCAGGAGTTCCTCCAGCAGGGGCAGTTCCTAATGACACCCAGAGCAGTAATGATCTGGACACATCTTTGTCTTCAAAAAGAGTGGATGATTCATTTATATTCCAAAATGTGAACGCAGGAGTCTCCACATCTTCGGCCATACCAGGACTGGAAGCAGTGTTTAAAGAAGGTGTGGACTTTCGAAACAGCCAGAGCTTCAAGACCGATGCATCAAATTCTGATTTGGGAAGTAATGATTCACCGTCGGAAGGAGACATTTCAACGGTTACAAATATTACTGACAATTCAAATAGTTTAGTCCCTAAAGATAAAGGAAGTACCAAAGAATCAAGTTCGTATGATCCACGCCGGCCGTTGAGTCTTCCTCTGCCTCCTGCTGTGGGTGATGAGGACATGGAAGAAGACGAGGAGTTTAATAATAATGGGGATAAGGTCGATGGAGCAGCGGGAGGTCTAAGTCCCATTATTCCTATAATGGGTTCCAGTGTCGGTGCGGATGTGACTGATATGGTTTCAGACGCAGTGAGGTAAGTATGCTGCTGATGTGGTCTGTCTTAGGTCGTCGCTGTGGTAGTTTTGATATTCATGTTGGTTAAAGTGATAGTTACTATACAGCCTTTATTGACTGTTGTAAGTGTCAGCTGGAGTGTGCCATTGTTGGTGGTGGGAGGTGCCATTGTTGTTGATCTTATCCGGGAGATACCATTGTTGTGGATGTTAGCTGGGAGATATCATTGTTTAAAGATTGAGCACAACCCACTACTGGCAACACTGATCATATTCTGGTATGAATCTAAGGCGGTGTCCACGTCAGATTGGAAGCACGAGACTCGAGTTTCGCTCTCGCTTGAGCTTGTCAGTAGTGCATATCCCTGACTGGAGCGTGAGGCGTGTTGTAATCACTTGACCACATGGCTCATGCTAGGCGCGACCAAATTATCATACTAGAATGTCACCCATCGTAGGCTATAGCTCTAAATCATTGTAGATGTTAGCTAGGAGATATAATTGCTGATGTTAGCTGGGAGATATCATTGTTGTGGATGTTAGCTGGGAGGTTTTAGGGCTAAGGAACACAGGCGAGTCCTAGCAAATGCTGCATTCTGTGCACAAAGTGTTTACAACTAAATCTCTAGTGCTTAAAAACCCCCATTAAATTCAAGTTCTTCTTCTTCTTCTTCGTTCATCCGGAGTTTTTTTTTCCGGATGTGATTGCATTGTGCCTGTTTACAGCAGAGCTGCGTTCTTGCGCCGTTAGGCCGACACATCCGACTTCCGCGGGCATTTGTTGACCGGGTTAACCTTCCCGGGAAATTCAAGTTCAAAACCTGTATCTATCGATTATTGTATCTGCATATTATTATATCTTCAGATTATTGTATCTGCAGATTATTATATCTTCAGATTATTGTATCTGCAGATTATTATATCTTCAGATTATTGTATCTGCAGATTATTGTATCTTCAGATTATTGTATCTGCAGATTATTGTATCTGCAGATTATTATATCTTCAGATTATTGTATCTGCAGATTATTATATCTTTGGGGCCCCTTTGGTTTCAGACGATAAGAAAGGGATGGGAGTTTGTCTTGGGCGCCTGGGAAAATTTTAAAATTTTCATTTTGGTTAAATGAATTATTCCCCCTTTTATTACTGGGAAAGGTCACGGGAAAAGGGAAAAGTTGGGGTGGGAAAAAGGTGCCAATTTTTGTTGACTTATCCAAAAGGAACCCAAAATTGGGGGGTTGGATGTTTGCTGGGGATACATTTTTTAAAAAGTTTGGGCACCCCCCCAGGGAAATTTGAACCCCCCAATTCGGTTTGGAACCTTAAAAGGGGGTGCCCCGGGTTTGGGAAAGGGCCGGGGCCCCAAGTTTGGGCCCCCCGGCGGAGCCTTTTTTTTCAGTAGTGCATTTTCCCTGACTAAAAACTAAACCCTTTTAAATTTTCATTTAACCAAAAGGGTAGGGGAAGGGGAAAAACCAAAAAAATCTTTTATTGGGGAAAAGGGGTTCACCCCAATTGGGTGGTTTAATAGCTTTTTTTAAAACATTTAATTTACAAAAGGAAAGAAAAAAAAATTGTAAATTTTTTGCTGGGAATTTCCCTTTGTTTGGATTTACCTATTTTACCCAAAACACAGGCGATTCCACAAATGGGGAAACCGGCACAAAGGGAAAACTAAACCCCACCAAAAACCCCCAAAAAAAGGGGCCTTCTTCCCCCAAACCTTTTTTTTTCCCCCCCGGAACCCCCCCACCCACACAGACTGCCCCCCCTTGCCCCCAAAAAAACACATCCCAACCCCCCCTTTTTACCAACCCCCAAACCCCCCGTTCAAAACCATCCCCCCCCAATTTACCCCATAAAAATCCCCAGAATTTATCGAAAATTTATTTACCCCAAAAATCCCCAAAAACTTCGAATTTTTTACTCAAATTTTTTTCCCAAAAATTTACCAAATTTTTTACCAATAAATTTCCCCCCCCCCCCCCAAAACCAAAAATCTTCCAATTTAATCCCCAATTTTTTTAACCAAAACCCCCCCAAAATTTAAATTTACCCAAAATATTTTAAAAATTAACAAAAAAATTTTTTCCCCCCCCGCAATAATTTACCCTCCCCCCCTATTCCCAACCCACGCCCAAAAAAAATTTAAACCGTTAAACATATTCCATTAATTTTCCCCCAAACCCGGGGTACCAACAATATTCCCACCCACAAACCAATAACCCAACCCTCCCCCCCACATTTTAAAACCCCCAAAAAATCCCCCCCAAAAATCCTTTTTATCCACACCTTTCAAACCAAACCCAATTTAAAACAAGCTTTCCCAAAACCCTACCAACCCCCCCGGGGTTACTGAAAATTTTTGCCCCCAAAAACCCCCCACCCAACCCCAAGGCCCTAAAATTTTCTTGTAAACCCCCTTTCCCCCTTACCTTTTCCTCCCCCCACTCAAACCCACCCCGCCCTTCAATTCCCCCCAAAAAATTAAAGCCCTCCAAAAAAACAACAAACCCCCAAATCCCCTTATTAACCCCCAAACCCCGGCTCACCCCCCTTTTTTAAAAACCCCCCCAAAGCAATTGGGCCCCCATAAAAAAACAAAATAATTTTTAAATTTTAAAAAAAAATTAACCCCTCCCCCCAAAAATTTTAAAACCCCCCCAAAACCCCGCCCCAAAAATTTCCCCAACCCCAAACCATCATTTTTTAACCCCCCTTTAAAATAAAAAAACCCCTTTAACAAACCCCTTTAAAAGTTTTTTTTAAACCACCCAATCCCCACCCCATTAAAACCAAAACTTTTCCCCTGGACCCTTCCCCTCAATTTCCCCCTTTTTTTCCAATCCCCCCAACCCCCTTTAACCCCCTTTTTAAAAAATTTTTTAACTTTTTCCCCCCAAACCCCTTTCCAAACCCCCAAAACCCCCCCCCCCAACCCCTAAATGCCCCCACCCCCCCCCCACCCCACTTTTTCCCCCACTAAACCCCCCCAATACCCCCAAAACTTCCCTTAATCTGAAAATTAAAAAATTTTTGTCTTTTGGTTTAAACTAGAAAGGGGAAAAAACCCCCCAATTTTAAAACCCGTTTCCAAATGGCTTTTTTAAAAAAACAGGGAAAAAAACTTTAAAATTTGTGGTAAAAAAAAACCCTTCTTTTTTGTTTTTTTGGTCACAAAAACCCCAAACCAAAAACCAACTTTCCCTTGCTTTATTACCCCGTTTCCTTCCCCCCAAAAAGGATTTGGGGGTTCCTCTGAACTAATTGTTTCCCGTTAAATCTTCATTTTTGGTAAATATTCCCCTTTTAAGACTTTTTTTTTAAACCCCAAAACCAAATAAAATGCAGGGTTTTTTGGCAAAAATAAAGGATTTAACGGGATTTGCAGAAAAAAAAAAACTTTTCCTTGCTAATGCTTTCCTGACAATCTGTCACTCCCTTTCCTTTCCCCCTCCTCTTTTTCTTTCTTTTTCCTTTCTTTTTAAATATTAGATTGATTTAACCCCTTAGGGCCCCTTTAAACCCAAAAACAATAACCCCCTTCCCATTTAAAAAAATTTTTACAAACCCCAACATAACTTTCTAACAAACCTTTAACTTGAATTTAAAGGGCGATGACCGGGGCATCCCCCCTTCATCCTCTCCCAATGCTGCGGGCCTAACTTCCCCCCCACCATTTCTCCCCTCCACTTCGGAAAAAATGCATCACCCCCACCTTAACCCTTTAAAACCCCACCCACTTTCCTCTTTTTTTCCCCCCCAACACCAACCCAAATTTGTGAACAAATTTAAAAATTTATTGAAAAGTTTTTATAAAAAAAACCTTGTTGGGCAATGGCTTTATTTGTATTGAAAATTTTGGGGTTGGTTTTTTTCGTTGGGGCAACAATGTGGCACCTTGGCGAAAAGTTTTTTTGGTAACTAGGCCTTTTGAAACATTAAAAAATTTGGCCCTTCTTTTCACTTGTTGCCCGGGGCGAAAAACCTTTTTTTGGTTAAAATTTTACCTTTTGGGCTTTTTGAAAAATTTTCCATGGTGAAACCCTTAAATAAAAGTACAAATTTATTCTTTGAGTTTTTTTGGAAAAACCGGAAAATTTTTTGGTAAGGCCATTTTTTAAATTAGAAACCCCATAAATTTGGGGCATAATGGGAAATAAGAAATGTTTTTATTTTTGGTGTGCTTGTCCAGGAATGCTGACTTTTCAATTGGAAAACGGCAATTTCTTGGGGCAGCTGAACAAATTTAAAAATTAAAAACCCCCCTTTTTAATTTGTTTAAATATTCCCATGCTTGGCTTTCCATTTAGGGCATTCCTTTGGGTTTTTGCGGGTGTTTTCTTTTGGTTTTGCCCGGGGAAATTTTCCATTTTTTCATTCCTATCATTTTTTTCCCAATTTTGGCCCCTTTCCCGTTTTGCCCGGTATTTGTAAGGGGGGGGTTTAAATTGCCTTTTTAAAAAGCCCCCAATTTGGCCGGGTTTTTTTAAATTTTAGGTTTTTCATGTTTTTATGAAACCTGGGGGTTTTCCCCCTTTGGAGGGGGTTTAATTTGGAAAAGAAAGGAGAAGGGGAAAGAAGAAGTTAAGGGAGGGGAAAAGGACCACCGGCCAACCAAAGCTTCCTTTCTCCCTGAAATTGGAACTTTTCTCCCTCCAAACACTTTTCAACACCCCCCCAAAATAAAAACCCCCAACCGCCCCCCCGAAGGGGAAAGGGGGGGGTGGGGGGAAGGGGAAGGGGTAAAGAAAAGGGGAAAGTACCCCTCCCTTTAAAAAGGAAAAGCTCTCAAAAATTGGGGAACCTAAAACCCCCTACACCCCCCATTTATTATTTTCGTTTCAAATAAAATTAAGGAGAAAGAGAAAGAGGAGGAGAGAGAGAAGGGAAGAGAAAGAGAGGAGAGAGAAGAGAGAGAGGAGAGAGAGAGAGAGAGAGAGAGACCACACCCTTTTCCTTTTTGGGCCTTCTTTTTTATAGGGTATATCCCCACAACTTTACAGTGGACTTACACACCCACACACCCCACACACTACACAACCCCAAAGGGGGCGAGAGAGAGAGAGAGGGGTGCAAGCCCCCTCCTCAAAACCAACTCTCAAAAATTTGTCCTACCACCTTTCCCCACATTTTTGGGCTGCAAAATTTACCTAACCCCCCATTTCCTCATTGTAAACTCTCCCCTTGTTTTCTTTTTTCACCTTCACAGTTTACAAGCTGGCCTACTTACTTCCTCCACTTCCAGCACCACAATCAACAGCTTGCAGTCCCCATCCCCAACCACCCCCCAGACGCCCAGCAACCCCCAAAGCCAAGAACCAAGGAGACCGGGCAGACCTTGACAGGGGATGATGACCAAGAGTTAAATCGGGAGTCTGGGGAGCCCCTTTTTTAGAAAGGGTGGTTTTTGTAGTAAGGGTGTTTGAGTAAGGGGTTTTTGTAGTAAGTGGTGTTTTAGTACCTGGAGGTTGTCCCTTAAATTGGGGTTTTTTAAACCCTTTTTTTTATTTTTTTTAAGTACCTGGTGTTTTTTTGGTAAGTGGTAGTTTTTGTAGTACCTGGGTTTGTTGTACCTGGTATTTGTATTTTTGGGGGGGGTTTTTTTAAAAGCACCCGTGTTTGTAGTATCTGGTGTTTATAGTACTAGTTTTTATTGCCCCTGGTTTTTGAAACCCCCCTGGTTTTTTTGTTTTTTCACCCGGTGTTTATAGTTATTTTGTATTTTTTGTAGTACCTGGTGTTTGTTGTACCTGGTATTTGTAGTATGGGTGTTTATAGCACATAGTGTTTTTTTAAGGGAGTTTTAGCACCCAGTGTTTGTAGTATCTGGTGTTTGTAGTATCTAGTGTTTATTGCACCCTGTGTTTATAGCACCTGGTGTTTGTAGTATCTGGTGTTTATAGCACTTTGTGTTTGTAGTATCTGGTGTTTATAGCACCCAGACTTTACTTTGTGCATTTTTTTAATAAACATTTTTGTCACCTCATTTGTTTTGTTAATTAATTGGTGAACATTTTTATACACACGATTCTTCATTATCATGCCCCCTGCCAAATGGTTCACAGGCCTAGGTGCTTGGTTTTCTGGATCAGTTCTATTGATGTTTTTTCTCTATACCGTCATTTCAAGACATCCGGTGGTTCCAGATGTTGCTGTTATGTAGCCAGGAGTGCAGAGTTGGGATGGAGGTGGTAGAATTCTATTTTATTTCTGACATGATATAATACTGCATCAGTTTCTTGGATATTGCATTTACAGTAATTTTTTTTGGTTAAACTAAAATTTATCATAAAGATCTGTCTTGATTGGCACATGTCTGTTACAACTTTCTGCAGCGACGAGACCTGAATGCCCGGATAGAAGAGCTGATGCGACAGGAACAGGAGGGAGCAGGCTCGGATATGGATGAGGATGAAGCTGAGGAGAGCGCGGCTGACAAGAGCAGAGGTTCCGCAGCGGCACAAGAAGAGGACGACGAGCCTATTATTGACGATGATGAATTGCACAACCTGCTGGGTGTTTAAGTACAAACTACTCTGTCAGAGCCAGCAGTCAGTTCCCTGCTTCCTACTAAAAGTTAACTATCATTTCTTGGGGACTCCTTAATTCAGATCTGTAGTTGTTTGATTCAATTGTATGATATCTGAGGTGGAGTGACCATATGTTGTTATTGCTTTTACATTTAACTGATGGTGGTGCACTCTGGACAAACACAAAGATGTTCAGGCTATTTCAGTCCCTGGTAGGAGGTTACTGAAATGTAGCAGACGTCAACTCATAATGCAGCTGAGAGATGGTGGCTTAGAGTTAAAAAGTGGCCAGCATGGAGTTAATTAGTAAGTAGAACTTAGGGGTGTGTCACACAAGGGCATAAGGAGTGAAGTAACAGCCAACTAGGGGCCAAATAAGTTCATGCAAAACTGACTCGATAAAAGGAGTGACCAGGATTGTGTGGGTGGATAAAACTTTTGGCTAGGATTGAAAGAGTCAATAATAACTAATATCAAGAGAGTTAGTGTATGATGCTGGGGTAAAAAGGAGTTAAAATAACTAGCACTGGGGCAAGATAAATTCAGTAGGTGTCTGAGACTATGTGGGTTAATGTGACATGCTGGTGAGGGATAGGAGTTTAAAGTAACTAGCCACGGGGCAGGTGAATTGAATTGTCTAGGACTGAATGGGTTAACGTGACATGCTGTGATAGAAGGAGTTAAAATAGGTAGCAGAGGGGCAAGAGAACTTCAGTGGGTATTTGTGACTGCATGGGTTAATGTGACATGCTGGTGAGGGGTAGGAGTTGACTAGCCATGGGGCAGGCAAATTCAGTGATTGTCTGGGACTGAATGGGTTAATGTGACAAAATCTCGAGTAGCTTAGATGAAAAAGGAAATTCAGTGATTATCTGGAGCAAGTTTTAAAAGTAGTAACTTAAATCGAATGGCTTATAATAGTAACAGATACTGGGACAGAAGGAGTTAAGGAAATAACTTGGCTTGGGTAGGTTTATATGTTTGGAATTCTGGCATCTAGAGACAATGACATCTTTCCCATTGCAACATACGCCTGTGAGACCTGGACACTTGCTAAACAAGCAGAACAGCGCATAAATGCCTTTGAATATAAATGGAAGTGTTCTAAGAATATATCTTGGACACAGAAAAGAACAAATGAATCCATACGATGAGCTGAATATTGAAGGATGTTGGCTTCTAAAGATGACAAAACAAAGAAAATTGAAATTCTGTACAAAAATAACTGAACAGTCACCTGACTTTTGTAATAATTTGGGTAGATTAGTGTGATAACTGTGCCGGTCTCCCTGGCCGAGGGGTTAAACGACTTTCTCCATAATCCTGTTTATCCACGTAGGGTAACGCAGCGCGTGAGAATTGGAAGTAGTTCTCGCTGCGTTGGTAACTTACGGGATAAGTGAGCCGGCTGCTCAGAAAGCAATGGCAAACTACTGAGCGTAATCTTGCCAAGAAATCGACAGCGGTAAAATGCTGGTATTGACAGCGATGTCCTGTAAAGGATATGTGGGGGAAAAAAAGGTGTAATAACTGCCACAGTGTGCTAGTTGATGGAGTAGAGGAGACATTAGTACTAGAGATAGAATCAGTAGAATGACTGTTGCTACCTCATCCATGAAACCCTCAAGGAGATGAGGTACAGGTTTTGTCCATTACCTGTAGAAATAATACTGTTGTTTGGCCAATGTTTTGTTTTTAAAGCTGGTAATGTTAGTCATTATTAGCCGTTGTTCTCTTTTAACTGAGTCCTGTTTGGAGATTTGTCTTGGGGCAACAGAAACACATACTAGTTCTGTGATGGTAGAGATGTGTCTTAGGTATAACTACTAGTTTTGTGATGACAGAGATGTGTCTTTGACATAACTGTGACAGTGGAGGGTTGTCTTTGACATAACTACCAGCTTTGTGATGACAGAGGCTTCTCTTAACCATAACTGTACCAGCTTTCTGACATGGACCTGTATTTACTCTTGGACATAACTGTACCAGCTCTTTAACAACAGAAACTTGTCTTAGATGTAACTGTACCTGCTCTGTGCCAGTTCTCTTCAAGCTTTAAACTTATACCTGTTCCCCAAAAGCATGTAAGCCATCTTAGGACCATAAACTCTAACCTGTTCTTGTTTCACAGAAAATGTTTATGCCCACACATTGAGGAGGCTCTCTCCTGACTCAACTTATCTGAAGCTCTTATTTGTTAATGCAAGTGTTGTCTTGTTGTACTTAGAAGCCAAATACAGCAGTGGGGTTTTGTTTTAACGTTCTTGTATGTTTGGATTGTTCGTTTGCTTAATCATGTTTATAAGTCTAAAGGTTGTTTAAAGTGGTGCCAAGGCATGTGAGAGTGAATCCAGTGTGGATTTTGTGTTCATATTATTTATATTTCATGCCATGTGTCAACTTTAGGGCAGTGACGAGACGATATAATAGATCCTTGTTCGAAGGCAAGACTTTGATACTTGCAAGTTTTATCATCACCAGAGCTGATTTTATGTTTTCTATTATGATTCTTGTCTCTTGTATTGTATAAGTCATTAGTAATACAGTGAACACTGTTGCTGTGATAAAGGTACTGCATTTTGTGGACTTGTTTGTTCATTCTGTGTAGTGGCCCGTCTGAAGTTTTGTCTGGTTATTTGTCCATTTCACCCTGCTGGTGATTCTGGTCATGTGATGAATGCATTTACAGGTACCAAATGGCACTTGGTTACAACAGACATAAGACACTTGGATACAACAGATATCAGAAAATACAACAGACATCAGGAAACACTTGGCTACAACAAATATCAGGAAACACTTGGATACAACAAATATCAAGAAACATTTGTATACAACAGATATCAGGAAAAATAGAAAAAAAAAGGGCACACTGGATTGGAATTTGTCATCTCCCAGTGGTGCAGTTAGTTCTGTGCACTTGGTCAACTAGCACACACAAGTAGTGCACTTAGTTCTGTGCACTTGGTCATCTAGCACATACAAGTGGTGCACTTAGTTCTGTGCACTTGGTCATCTAGCACACACAAGTAGTGCACTTAGTTCTGTGCACTTGGTCATCTAGCACATACAAGTAGTGCACTTAGTTCTGTGCACTTGGTCATCTAGCACACACAAGTAGTGCACTTAGTTCTCTCTAGAACATACAAGAGGTACAGTTAGTTTTATGCACTTGGTCAACCAGCACATACAGTCATCTGATTGGTGTATTAAAACTATGGCTCTTGTAGCACAATATGACCAGTGCACTTCAAGGCACTGTTTTGGTGCTCACTCTCTTTGAACTCAAGCGCAGTCCCAGCACTGGACTCAATTTGCGTGTGTCTTTTAACTTTCCCTATCACCAGTGTCCCTCACCATCAGGCAAACCCCCTTCCTCAGCATCAGCACACCAGATATTTAAGAACAAGTTATCCACTCGGTCATGCTGGTCTCTGTAAAGTCACTTTTAAAAGTCCTTTACTCAGTGTGTCTTTAATTTCTGTTGGCTTGTGTGCCTTTTGATTACTGATTTCTGTCTCTAGCATACCCTCTGCCTCATTCTTTCCCTTTGTCTAGCCAGTGAATGGATGACAAAACAATTGAGCAACTTTCTCCAAACTATAAATTTATTAACAATGAAATATACAACTAGCTAGGAGCTGCCACAGTTAAAGAGTCCTGGTGGTGCAGTAGGTGGAACGTTTCACTGATGGCCCAGTGGTCATGAATTCAAACCCCACTCGAGATAGGGGGATCCCCAAGTCAGGTTCAGTCTAAAATGGGTACCAGAAAATACTAGAGGAAGTATAAGCAGTCGGCAACCCACTGACCACATCTCCCATTGAGTGGTGATAGGTCTGTAAGAAATGTGGGGCCAGGTTATATATTCAGTGCAGACCGCTTAAGGCAATCTCGGATGTGTTGAATTTCTGTTCTGAAGAACAATTTATTTATTTATCCCCGGCAAGTTTTCTTCTTTGTCTTTGTAAAAAATGTTGGGAATCAAAAGTTTTTGGATATGCTGAACGATTAAACATGTTCCAACTATATCATTTGATCTGCTTCAAGCGGACATTTTTTCAAATACCTGGAAATCTTTCAGCTATTTTAGGAAATTGCACGCTTAATTGGTGTTAGAATTAGAGTTATTTCCTCTCTAAAAATAGCTGTAAAGTTAAAAATCCATATCTTTGAAAAGAAAGATTCAGTTATTACAAGAAGTGGACAATCATTGTGCTTAAAAAAAAAAAAAAATGGAAATACAAAAGGAATTTGACATTCCAAAATCAAAGCTTACAGGAATAATAAAAAATAAGGATAGGTACAGAATGATGTTTTATGGTGGAAAAGATAATTGCCGCAGACTGAACAGAAAAGCAGCATTGAATGATGTCATGGAAAGGCATTTTTATTAACTCATGTATGGATACTAAGATACAGAGGAAAATTGCAACTTTTCATTTCAAAGTATAAAAAGTGCTGACATCTCTAGACATTTGTGCCAACTTTGTACATTAACACTTTTGGGGATGTACATACTTTCTGTGTCATACATCTGCCGTATGCGAACGCAAATTCAGTATTGTATTGTGCGCTGTAAATACATTACTATATGCTTGAACTCCTTATCGAGATAAGATGAATTTCTAATAAAAAGAAGTATTTCTAGGGTTCCTGGTTGTTCTCTTTATCAGGTCTGTACTGTATATATAAATAATGGCAAGATTTCAGGCTCACAAACGTTTCAGGCTGCCTGTATCTTTTCATGGCTATGATTTTTTGATTTAAAACAAAACAAACCTACACACACACACACACTAATAAAATAGTTATGTTCATCATCATTGTCAGTGTGCCATGCTGATAAGCGTTGGCGGTCATGTTTTGCCATATCACTTGATCACCAGAGTCATGGCTCAGCTCAATGTTCTTGTCTCGACCATGTCATGTGGCCAAACCATCCAGGTATTTACTTATCTGCCTTCCCCTTGTTCTCTTCCCCTTGATCTTGCCAGTTGTCATCACGTTCTCCAATTTATTTCGTCTCATAATGTTACCAAAAAATTGTGACTGTCTATGTCTAATTTCTGTAATCACAGTACGATTTTCATTTGTTTCTTGTAGGACTTGGTGATTGATTTTTCTGTATGTCCATAGTATTTTTTGCATTTTCCTCAGAAACCACATTTCCACAGCCATCAGATGTTTTTCAGCCTGTTTGCTCATTGTCCACGCCTCACATCCATATAAAAGTACAGGTTCTATGTAGCACTTCAACACTTTCTCATTTCAATTGATATCTTTTTATTGGTCAGTATGTTTTCCATCTTGCAAAAGGCTACCTTCGCCATGGCGATTCTTGTTCTAATCTCTTCAAGGCATCTCCCATTGAATATTATGACTGTTCTGAGATAATTGTACCGATTCACTTGTTTAAGAATCTCTGTTTACTTTTCTATTTACTTTTACTAATTATGTTACCCTAATCAAATGTGTCAGACATTTACAGTGTATGGTTTTTGTGTTTATGATTATCATTAAAGGCAAAACAAACTCCTTGGACAAATAGCACCAGTACTAAAGAACAAACACGTATCAGCAGGTAATAAAAACATCACTCTACAACACAATCTTTCTACCATCTCTATGCTACCAATGTCAAACTTGAACAATGACAGAAAAAGAAAAATAACAATGAGATTCCTGAGAAGAATACTCAATGTTTCAAGAAGAGAGAAAATCAGAAATTATGAAATTAGGACTAAAGTGGTGGTTATGGCAGTGCTAGATTTCATTAGAAAACAGCAAGTTAAATGGTTTGACCATATAACCAGGCTACTAACTAATAGTATACCACAACAAGCAACGATGTACAAACCAAATGGAATCACAGGTTACAAGACAATGGCATAGTTATTTTATTTTCTATCACACTTTTAAGGCATTAATTTGAAGTCCCTTCATGTGTAAATGTGCGCGCATGCCTGCCTGAGAACATGGTAATATGCATTATGTTCACTGCATTCATTTGACTGTTTTTTTTCTATGAGAATGCAACATGCACAATAGATAATTGATGTGCAAAAAGATGAGTGGTTGGAAGGACTGAATCTAATACAGGCTTATGTGCCAAATTTGAAAATTGTTTGTTTGTTCGTTCGTTCTCTCTCACACATACAATACAAATGGAAATAGATTTTATTTTTAAAATGCACATACAAAAATGAAAAATACATTTGAAAATTACTAAAAAATATTTTAAAAAAGTGTTATTATAACAGTTATTATTCTGATAGCAGCAGTAGTTGTAATAATTATTTGAAACAACTAACAACAGAGTTTTGATTTTTGAGAGAGAGGGAGGCAATGAGACAGCCTGATAGTCTTGAGAGAGAGAGAGAGAAAACGAGAGCAGGGAGTGAGCAAAAAAAGGAGGGAAAGAGTAATTGTTCTGAGAGAGAACAGAGAGGTAGGGAGCAAGAGAAGGTAAAACAGAGAGGAGTTGAAAAGTCTGCTTGTTTAGAGACAGAGAGAAAGAGAGCAAGAGAAGAGAAAACAGAGAGGAGTTGGAAAGCTGCTTGTTTAGAGACAGAGAGAGAACAGGACAAGGGCGAGAGAGAGAGCAAGAGAAGAGAAAACAGAGAGGTTAGAAAGCAGTTTGTTTAGAGATGGAGAGAGAACAAGACAAGGGAGTGAGGGCAATAGAAGAGAAAACAGAGGAGTTTGAAAAGCTGCTTGTTTAGAGAGAACAGAAGGGAGAGAGAGATTTTATTAATTGCTTAGAGAGCAATAAGCATCTGCAAACAAGCCACAACATTATGGGGTGGCACCGCCAACTTTATTCTCCCACTCCTCTTTCCCACGTACATCTCTGGTGTCCATATTATGAGGCTGGGTGGACTATGGGTGCGGACATCCTATGAGGCTTTGACCTCATTATAGGGCAGAATATCACACGGGCCTGTGTGCAAATTCTTAACCCTTTGAAAATAGGTTGATTGTTCATTCTTTACAAGTTTGAAAGAAGACATGGTCAGTGAAATACAAGCCATTATACCCTCTTTGGACAACAATCACCTTCAAATTAATATCCTAATTAATATCCTCATACTGTATTTGTGGCTGACTCAGTTGCAGGATTATTAATCTGAGACAGGGAAGGACTCTAATATAACTTCACTTCTGAGGTTGAACAGGAGTCTGAGTAAAGGTATAATGGAATGAAAAAACTGTCAAGTGATAACTGAAAAGTTCTCAAGTAACTTCATAGCTGAGGCAGAAGCTATGAAAACTGCATCAGAAATGTTGACGGAGAAAAATAAAGAGAAAGAAATAGTAGCTCTCTTTATGGATGCAAAGTCTGACATCTTTCAATACTGAAGAGCAGAAACAGTGCATGAACCATATCAGAAATTTTTCCCAAAGGAAAAGTAAAACCCAAAAGAAAACCCCCGCCTGTATGGGATGAAAGCTCAATTTCAAATGAAGGGGAAACAACCTAAACCCCATCAACATCTTTCCCAATACTTTAAAAGCAAGGGAAAATGAAAACCTTAAAATTTTTTTTTGAAAACTAAAAAGTCAGAACCAAAAATTTTTAGAAAAAACCCGTCGTTAAAGCAAAATTTTCCCCCCAATAAACTTGGGGAGAAAAAAACCGGGGGGTTTTAACCATATCAAATTCTTTTAAAAGAAGGCAGCCGTTTTGAAAACCTTTTTCAAACACTTTCTCTGAAGACAGGCATGCTAAACCCTACGGAAAACCCTTTTTCCTGTATTTATGCAAATTCATTTTTAAAAAAAAAAAAGGAAAGAACGGGCAAATCAAATATCTCTTTCTCCCAAGAGCAAAAAAAAAAAAAAAAAAAAAAAAAAAAAAAAAAAAAAAAAAAAAAAAAAAAAAAAAAAAAAAAAAAAAAAAAAAAAAAAAAAAAAAAAAAAAAAAAAAAAAAAAAAAAAAAAAAAAAAAAAAAAAAAAAAAAAAAAAAAAAAAAAAAAAAAAAAAAAAAAAAAAAAAAAAAAAAAAAAAAAAAAAAAAAACGGGGGGGGGGGGGGGGGGGGGGGGGGGGGGGGGGGGGGGGGGGGGGGGGGGGGGGGGGGGGGGGGGGGGGGGGGGGGGGTTTGTTTTTTGGGCACTGTTGAATTGGGGCAAATTTTTGCCCTTGGGGACAACTTGGGAAATGTCCAAAAAAGTGCTTTAAACAACCTGAAAAAATTTTTTTTTAAAATTAAAAAAAAACAAAATTTTTTTGACCCCCGGTTTTAACCCCAAAAAGGGGAAACAATTTGGCCCAAACAGTGCATGAACCATATCAGAATATCTTTC
The DNA here is from genome assembly GCA_014155875.1 of Cepaea nemoralis. Classification (NCBI taxonomy): domain Eukaryota; kingdom Metazoa; phylum Mollusca; class Gastropoda; order Stylommatophora; family Helicidae; genus Cepaea; species Cepaea nemoralis. The sequence continues at coordinate 103,141 of JACEFZ010027312.1, read as the reverse complement.
AATACTGAAGAGCAGAAACAGTGCATGAACCATATCAGAATATCTTTCAATACTGAAGAGCAGAAACAGTGCATGAACCATATCAGAATATCTTTCAATACTGAAGAGCAGAAACAGTGCATGAACCATATCAGAACATCTTTCAACACTGAAGAGCAGAAACAGTGCATGAACCATATCAGAATATCTTTCAATACTGAAGAGCAGAAACAGTGCATGAACCATATCAGAATATCTTTCAATACTGAAGAGCAGAAACAGTGCATGAACCATATCAGAATATCTTTCAATACTGAAGAGCAGAAACAGTGCATGAACCATATCAGAATATCTTTCAATACTGAAGAGCAGAAACAGTGCATGAACCATATCAGAAATCCTGAAGGACCGTAAAACAATAGATCCCCTTGCACTGCAACATACCTGGAGATGAAGGAGCTGACAGATGGGCAAATGAAGGTGGAAGACAACCTCACCCTGATACAGACATAACTAACCAGTGACGAGGTTGACATCTACAAGGGGGCTTCAAATGAAAACCTTAAATGTTTTTGTGTCTGTGAATATATTCTGAAAAAGTACATAACAAATGTATTATTTTTCAATGTAGTCACCGCTGCGTTCAATGCAAGTTCTCCAGCGCCAATAAAGTGCTTGGACCCCCGTAGAAAGAATTTCTCTTGGTTGTGTGTGTAACCACTCATGCACCACCTTCTTCACAGAAGTCACACCGTTTTGAAACTTCTTACTTCATTTATACACTTGCTGGACTGACAGGCATGTATCACCATACTGGACCTTCATTCGCCGATGAATTTATATGTTTCACCCTATTCATTGATTTAAAAAAAAAAAAACGGATATTAGAATTGGTGCAAGTCAAAAGTCATCTTTAAACTCCTTATGATGTCACTGTGTTTGTCTGCACTGTGATGTCATGTGCTGAACACTTGATGTCATGTGCTGAACACTTGACATTAAATACAATATTGACAGGTTACAAGACAATGGCATGGTTATTGTAATGTCTATCACACTTTAAAGGTTTTCATTTGAAGCCCCCTCGTATAAGAAGCAATTATAGAACCCAATGGGAGGTCAGAGTATCTAGGCCACCAGAAAGATGATGAATATTACCCATTCAACTGAAGTGAATAAGTGGCAATCTTATGCAGACTCCGCACATGACATAACATAACATACTGAAATACCACATGTTGAATAGACTAAAAATAGGAAATACTGATCAATATAACCATGGAACTGGTAAAAGGACAGATAAACATGTGTTGCAGGAGTATCCAGCATTTGCAGAAGAGAAAACTATTTTGGCCTTCACCCTCTCCATTTGAAGACAACCTCTATGGAGTTGCAACAAGCTGAAGTTGACTGCTGCTTTCTGTAGACTCATTGATACTGACATCTGAAAGTGTCCAAAGAAGAGGAAAACAAATGCTAACTGACATCTGTGCCCCTCTGTCAAATTATCTGAGTATATGTCAAAGCCTCACACCTCAAATAGTCACACTAGTATCCGAAAAACATTTTGATGGCTATAATACATTGCTATAGATTTGAAATATGCCTCCCCCACACAATTTAACACATTATAAAAATTGTCAACATTTTACACCTTAAATAAAGTTTTGAAATTTGTGGCAATGATAATTATAAAAAAGCTGAATAACTTATTAAATATATATTCATCATCATCAAGTGTCTGCCAGATGTCACTCTCGTTTATTATATGTCATTTCTTGCCCAACAACACAGCCTGTGGTCACTCTGTGTTTATTGTATGTCCTTTCCTGCCTAACAACAAAGCTACTGGTCACTCTTGGCTTTATTGTTTGTCATTTCCTAACAACAAGGCCATTGGTCACTCTCCGTTTATTGTATGTCATTTCCTGTCTAACAACACAGTCAATGATTATTGTCTGATTGGCTGTTTGTCATGTCATATATGGCAACACAGCCACTGGTCACTCTTTGGTTTACTGTTTGTCACTTCCTAACAACATGGCCACTGGTCACTCTTTGGTTTATTGTTTGTCATTTCCTATATGGCAACACAGCCACTGGTCACTCTTTGGTTTACTGTTTGTCATTTCCTATATGGCAACACAGCCACTGGTCACTCTTTGGTTTACTGTTTGTCATTTCCTATATGGCAACACAGCCACTGGTCACTCTTTGGTTTACTGTTTGTCACTTCCTAACAACATGACCAGTGGTTACTCTCTGGTTGGCTGTTTGTCATCTCATTTATGACAACACAGCCACTGGTCACTCTCTAGTGTACTATTTGTCATTTCCTATTTGGCAACACAGCAGTGCTCACTCTTTGGCTTACTGCTGCTCATGCCTTATTCAACAACATACCCAGCGGTCTCTTCTGATTCATGGTTTATCATTACTTGCCCAACAAGACACCCAGCCATATGCAGAACTTGACTATTGTTTAATGAATAGAGTGACTGATTATCACTCTTTGGTCAGTCCCACTACATCAATGAATCTTCTGCATAAAACAACCCACTGGTAAACAAATTCAAAACACTAAGTAAACATTTTAAACAATATAAGCTTCCCTGAAACAACACACTGTTTCTGAATTAACCACCATCATAACGACCAAGATTGATACACTTAATACATTGTAAACAAGCAGCAATATATTTATCAGGCACAATGTGAAATAAACAAGATAATTTTAAATTAAAAACCACAATATAATATCTCCAAGGCTGACAGGCAAGAAGATTTTTGAAGATGTCCACCCACAATACTGCATAGTTCCTCTCAAATACGTCCTCACAATACAAAGCAGAACCCAAGCAAAAATTACCTGAAAGCCACAAAAAAAAAAAAAATCAGACATTATCAAAATTTGGCATACAATGTACTAGTTTCCTTATTTCAAATATTATGTGAGTGCGCATTAACACGATTGGTTGTTTGGTTATGAACGCCACGGAAGGTGGTGAGTTTAAGATCTTAGGTTGATGCACTGGTGTTCATGTCACCAGAGTTTGAAGAGCTATCTACTCAGACTAGTGTAGACTTTTCTTACAACCTGGCACCAGACTACCATCTCCACTGGTCAATGTGTTGCAGAGCTCTGCTTTCCCTCTCCAAACCCAGAAACCAGTGGGGTATGAACAATTGGTACTGGAATTTCACATCTACGGAGAGGCATACTGGATGTACCCCAGGCCCATTGGCTTTGAAAAGTGCCAGTAATTAGAACACTCAAAATGGATAAAGTGGACATTTTTAAGACTTCCCTGTGAACGACTGCTAACTGAAGACACAATAACAGATGAACAACATATTTAAGAATGCTGGGGTTTAGATTTATATTTCAGCCATCTCCTGAAGATAGTTTCTTCTCCTTGATAGTTTCATGCCGCCTTCCGTGCTGCCAGCCCAAGTTCAATTCCTCCTGTGACGTTTTTTACCTTCTCCCGTCACTTGACGACTTTTCCTATCTATTGCTTCGAGATTACTCTACAGATTCTTTCTCCATTATAACTCTATCACTCCTTCTGAAGTGCTATATAGCAAGGGGGAACATCCAACATGTCTACAACCAGTAGTTACTAGAATGACCAGTAAATCTGCACCTTACTTTTGGCCAAGTGAGATGGACCACCTATGGGATTGTTCGGAATGCTATGATGTCGACTCTTCGATACAAAAAAAGGCAGGTCATGATTCAGAAGAGCACAAAAGGACTGGCAGTTAGGCATTGAACCGTTAAGTTCTCAGGCGTGTTTATGCTTGTGGCTATGGTTTGAAATCGCATTTTCCTCATGTTGGACTGGTAGTACATGGTTCCGTCGCCCTGCTACTGAGTGAGTGCATGGGCGACACTGTGAGCTGTGAAATTCGTGTGGAATGCTTTTACATCTGTCCGCTGTTGTTTGCACAGTGAACTGCATGTTCAGAACAATGACCAGCTGTCGCTGAATTGACTGGTTTACCTTTTTGGTTGACGAGTAAATTTTTCAGGAGATTCCTGGGAATCGTTGCTGGAGCTGCGGAGTTCATGCTTTGTGCGGCACTTTTGGCGGGTCGCTCCACGGAAAGAGACTGAGCATTGTGGGATAAAACCCGGGTCAATGAAGTCTTTCTGGTAATTGCCGATTCCATCGACGATGAACTGTATTTGTCATGGAGGACTTTTGTGTTGGCATTCTGGTGGCGGCATTATGCAGTGTACCTGTGCGGGCTGTTGGCTTGCCGAGACTCCTGTTTGTTCCACTTTTCATATTGGGCAGCGAGGAGCATTTTGTGTCATATTCACTGGCACAGGAACGGACCATAATGGGGATGACCCATTGCTGTGAAGTTGGAACCGCGACTAACTAACTAACTAACTGGCTGGGATTAATCCTGGGTTTCTTCTTCTTCTTCTTCTTTTTCTGCGTTCATCCAGAGTTTTTTTTCTTTTTTTTGGATGTGATTGCGTTGTGCCTGTTTACAGCAAAGCTGCATTCTTGCGCCGTTAGGCCGACACATCCGACTTCTGCGGGCATTTGTTGACCAGGTTAACCATCCAGGGAGTCCTGGGTTTGATCATATTTCCTCCACATATTTTAGGTATCACACCATCAACAGACTCTAACCCAATGTCTAGATTGATGTACATGAACATAACAATTAATTCATTTTCAACATACTATGCCTCAACGTATATTAACAGAGAATCTCTCTCGGGAAATGAAGGTATTAAAGAAGGAATTTCATAGCAAATACTACAGTATGGGAGTGCAGTGTTAGGTCTTCACTTATACTAAACCAGTGGTTCTCAACCTTTTTTGGCCCATGCCCCCCTTTACCATATTTTCAGAATGTCATTTCCCCCCCTTTCGAATTTCCTCTCTATAACTCCCCCCCCCCCCCCTCCCCACACACACACACACAGTATACATAAATATGGAGGCTAAATTTAATAACACATACTAAAACAAGTCTAGATATTTACATAAAACGTGATTTGCGGGTCTACTTACGTTATAAATGAATTTCATTAGGGCGAGAAGTACGAACCGTAAAATTTAGAGGGAAAAACAATATCAAATAACTGGTTCTTGTATTAATGTGATCTTGAAATAATCTTAATTCCCCCCGGCAACCCTAAAATTCCCCCTGTGGGAGAATTCCCACCGGTTGAGAACCACAGTACTAAACAGTGGTATTATAAGGTGAGCATACTGCGGTCTCCGTGGCCAAACGCTTGCGAACGCTGTTCATAAGCCGCTTCCAGGGCGTTCAAAATGCAGCCGGTGACCGATTTGTGCAGCAGACCATGTCGCATTGTGTTATAACGTGTTGGTATGGGAGCCGGTCGTTCAGAAAGCAATGGCAAGCCACTGAACATAAACTTTGTCTAGTACATCAACAGCAGCTGAAAAATGCTGGTGCTGACTGCAATGTCCTGCAAGGAATATGCAACATTTAAAAAAATACTGTGGTACATGGTGTGGGATGATTAGTTCTTTCCTCGCTGACATTCCTACATAGAAAATTCTGGAAATTATGAGGCAGAGGTCCACCCCAGGGACACAGAAGTAGGATAAAATACAGAAACATACTACCAGTGCAGATTCAATCTTCTGTGACTGCATGGGTAAATGAGCATGCTATACAAGCACATAATCTATACAAGCACATAATCTATGCAAGCACATGAACTATACAAGCACAAATTGTTCTAAATTTTTTCACCTTTGTATGCTTCTAATTTGGTTATTATTGAAAGAATTCACTGTAGTGTCTTCCTGCTGCTTTTATGTTGTGTTTTGTTTGCTGATGAAGCTAATTGCAGCAATGTCCTATGTTTTCAGTAACTGTGTTCTGTAAAGTCATATGTTTTCAGTATTGTGTTCTGCTCCCTAGAAGCCTTGGAGATGGGATTTATAGAAGAATGCTGACAATTCATTGGACATCCAAAATGAGCATATGGACGTTTTGAGGGAGGCTAAGTCGCAATGACAACTTATCACAAACATTAAATAGACACAGTCATCATGTTTTGGGCCACATTATGAAAAGACAAATCTTGAACATGTGACAACCGGAAAGATTTGTGAAAAGAGAGGAGTAAGACAGAGTAAGAAAATTCTTGACATTCTTGTGTCATGGCATGAAATGGAGTCAACACTGAACTGATCTATGCCGTCGGAGATCGCAATTTGTGGAGAGGCATATCTATACAAGCACATAATCTAGACAAGCACATGAACTATACAAGCACATAAAACTATACAAGCACATAATCTATACAATCACGAAATCTATACAATCATGAAATCTATACAAGCTATTTTGTCATATGCAGACAATGTTTTAGTGTATCGTCAGGGTAAGGATAGAGATCAGGTTGCTGTGGAACTACAAACCAAACTCAATTGCATAAGTACTTGCTGTGTTGAAGCTGGGGAAATGGTCAGCCCAACAAAGGCAACAGTGACATGGTTCTCTTTGAATAATCATATTGTCAACACTGAAACACCAACTGTAAATCTGTGTTCAGAGACTGAAAGGAGTGCAGGCAATGAATTACCTGGGGATACGTTTTGATCGTAGCCTTGCTTATAATGAGCACAAAGAAGATTGATAAACCAACACAGAACTGGTGTCGTTAGCCGCTACACGCTTCAGGATTTGCTGAGGGGGGGATCTGAGCACTTATGGACTGAATGGTTCGATGTGCAATGAGGATGATCTGTTGACTTAACTAACTAACTAATCTATACAAGCACATAATCTATACAAGCACATAATCTATGCAAGCACATGAACTATACAAGCACATAAACTATACAAGCACATAATCTATACAAGCACATGAACTATACAAGCACATAAACTATACAAGCACATAATCTATACAAGCACATGAACTATACAAGCACATAAACTATACAAACACATAATCTATACAAGCACATGAACTATACAAGCACATAAACTATACAAGCACATAATCTATACAAGCACATGAACTATACAAGCACATAAACTATACAAGCACATAATCTATACAAGCACATAATCTATGCAAGCACATGAACTATACAAGCACATAAACTATACAAGCACATAATCTATACAAGCACATGAACTATACAAGCACATAAACTATACAAGCACATAAACTATACAATCACATAATCTATCCATCCATCATGTGCCATGCCGGTAAGCATGGGCGGTCATGTTGTGCCATCTCACTCGATCACCAGAGTCGTGGATCAGCTCAGAGTTTCTGTCTCGACCATGCCACAGGGCCAAGCCATCCAGGTACTTGCTTCTAGGTCTTCCCCTTGGTCTGTTCCCTTCGATCTTACCAGTTGTCACCAAGTTCTCAAAACCATTTCTTCTCATAACATGCCCAAAAAATTTTGACTGTCTACGTCTAATTTCTCTAATCAATTTACGATCTTCATTTGTTTCTTGAAGGACTTGTTCATTGGTCTTTCTGGCTGTCCATGGTATTCTTTGCATTTTCCTCAGAAACCACATCTCCACAGCCATCAGATGTTTTTCAGCCTGACTGCTCATTGTCCACGCTTCACATCCATATAAAAGTACAGGTTCTATATAGCATCTCAACACTCTTTTTCTCGTTTCAATTGACATCTTTTTATTGGTCAGTATGTTTTTCATCTTGCTAAAGGCTACCTTTGCCATGGCGACTCTTGTTCTAATCTCTTCAAGGCATCTCCCATCAGATGTTATTACTGTTCCGAGATAATTGTACCTATTCACTTGTTGAAGAATATTCCCATTTACTTGTATATTACATTGTGGTATTTCGTTCTTCCTAGTGACAACCATAATCTGTGTCTTTTTACAATTTAATTCTAACCCTAGTTGTTCACTGTGTGTAACAATCGCATCTACTAAATTTTGCAGGTCCTGTTCATTATCTGCAATCAAGACTGTATCATCTGCATATCTAATGTTATTGATGCATCGTCCCCCAATGTTGATTCCTTCCATATCTTCAATATTTCTGAAAATACTTTCACTGTACAGGGAAAACAGATCTGGAGACATTACACATCCCTGTCTCACACCTCTCTTAATAGGCTGATATTGGCTTACTTCATTATCAACTCTTATGGCAGCTTGTTGTTTCCAATATATGTTTTTTACAAGTCTGAGATCTTTTCCATCAATTTGTAGATCTTCAAGCATCCTTATCATGCTGACATGTCTCACTTTATCAAAAGCCTTTGTGTAGTCAATAAAGCAAAGGTGTAGGTCTTTGTTTACTTCTATAGAACGTTCGATTATGGTTCTCAGTATATACACAGCATTTACTGTACCCTTGCCTTCTACAAACCCACATTGTTCTTCTCCTATTTCAGGTTGTATTTTCCTCCTAACTCTTTGCATGATAATTCTTAGCAAAATCTTCGTGATGTGACTCATTATACTAATTGTTCGATGTTGATCACATTCCAAGGCTCCTGATTTCTTTGGGATTGCAATAAATACAGAATTACATAACTCCTGAGGTATATTTCCAGTATCATATATTGTATTAAGCAGACTGGTAACTTTATCTATTCCATATTCTTCTAAAGCATTAATCATTTCTGTTGTGACGCTGTCTGAACCGGGGGTCTTGCCAGATTTCATATGGTTAAGCGCATTCTGAATCTCCATCTTCAGAATTTCTGGTCCTTCATTATTATTTTGAACATCATACTGTTCGTCTCTGTTATCGTCATAAAGGTTTTTCACGTAATCTGACCATTCATGTAAGATTTGATCTTTTTCTATTATGACTCTTCCATCTTTTGTCTTTAGGCAGCCTGCTGATGTACGTGTTCTTTGATTAGTAAGCTCCTGAATTCTTTTGTGCATTAGTTTCGCATTGTTACTGTTGTGTTGTTTTTCAATTTCTCTGCAATTTTTCTCAAGCCATGTTTCTTTTGCCTCCTTACATAAGGTTCTCACTTTTCTGTGAATTTCTTTATATTTGGCAGGATTATTTTTGTTCTGTCTTCTTGTTTCCATTAGTTGTAAAATTTCTTCAGTCATCCATGTCTTACGGCCCACTTTCTTTACTTTTGGAATAGTTTTTTCTGCTGCACAACTGATTGAATTCTTCATCATTTCCCATTGATCATCTACATCTTGAAATAGGATCTCTAGATCAGACAATATATCAAATTTGTTCTTTACTTCTATGTTAAAATTATCTTGTATTTCTTTGTCAGTCTTCAATTTGCACAAGTCATATTTAGGGTTTCCTGCTGTATACTTGACTTTCTTTAACTTTACCCTCAATGTGCCTGTAATTAATCTGTGATCACTGTAACAGTCTGCATTTGGAACTGTTTTTACGACTGTTAACGCATTTCGAAACCTTTTGCTAATCAGGATGTAATCTATCTGGTTTTTAACTCTGCTGTCTGGACTCCTCCATGTCCATAATCTTCTAGGATGCTGTTTAAACCAGGTGTTTCCTACAACCATTTCTTGTTCTTTTGCCCATTCTACAAGTCTGTATCCTCTTTCATTTCTCTCTCCCAAACCATGGTTGCCTACACTGCATCCATCGCCTTGCTGTCCTATTTTTGCATTGAAATCACCCATTATGATATTTATCTCTGATTTTTTGCAGTTCTTCAAAGCAGACTCCATGTCATTATAAAATTCCTCTATGCTTTCTTCACTGCATTCACTTGTTGGGGCATATACTTGAATGACATTTATTTTAAAAGGTCTTCCGTTTAATTTTACTAATAGAACTCTGTCTGACACAGCCCGATATCCTTTGACAGAATTTGATGTTTGCTTATCTAATATAATGGCTACACCTCTTTGCTGTGCTTCTCCCCCAGAGTAAATAATCTTACAATCCTCTCCTGTCCTTATCCCTGCTCCTTTCCATCTCGTTTCCGATATTCCCAATACGCTAATCCTCTCTCTCTCCATTTCTTTTCTGATGTTTTCCAACTTTCCATCTGCATTCATTGTTCTAACATTCCACGTTGCCACTTTCAATGATATTAATCTGTTGCACCTAGTAGCCCGTTGACGGTCTGGAGTCACCTGGTGCGCATGACTATCCCTACAGGGCGAGGCTGCTCCTATGGAGCACCCATTTACGCCGTTTCTCTGATTATCGATGATTTCACACAACATGATTTTCTTGGCATCTGTAAAGAAGGTAGTTTGCCATTGCTTTCCTTCCTAGCAGTGACCATACTGGTCAGTGACCGTAGCCATTGTCTCCTCAAAAAAGAGATCCTCTGCCTACCGTCGTGAAGGTGGAGACTATCTGCTCTCCATCTTCATCCACACCTACACTCATGGCTTCCCGTAACCCTGATCGGGTGCTAACGGGTACTCCCCCTTGCTTACATAATCTATACAAGCACATAATCTATACAATCACATAAACTATACAAGCACATAAACTATACAAGCACATAAACTATGCAAGCACATAAACTATACAATCACATAATCTATACAATCACATAAACTATACAAGCACATAATCTATACAATCACATAATCTATACAATCACATAATCTATACAAGCACATAAAATATACAAGCACATAAACTATACAAGCACATAAACTATACATGGAAGTGTCAGCTCTGCACAAGCAAGTTATACAAGTAAATGTATATTCTACTCCAAACAAACAAGTTATATAAGTAAATGTACAAGGATTGTTCAGAAAGTAATGCATCACATCGTATTTCTCAGCTAATAATGAAGATAGAAGCAAGACATTTTGCACACTTCAAATATGGCATGTGCCGGTTGTGTGCACCAAATTGCAATCCAACTGGCTAGAGAATAATGCTGCCATAAACCGTTAAATGGAGTTTGTTAGCAACTGCATTATAAGAACCGAATTGTAATGTAATTCTTGTTGCAGAGAAGGAAACTGTTGTGAACATTCACCAAGCGTCTATGTGATTGTGTATGGAAATTTTGCAGTCGACAGGAGTTGTTGGGTTCAGAGAATCAAAGAATCAGGAAGTGGAAATATAAAGCTGCTTGATCGGCCGCACCGTGGACATCCAGCCACTGCTACCAATGCAGAAATGTTGAAAGCTCTAAGGACATTATTTTACTGATAGGTGAATCATTACTCAACAATTGCCCTTACAGCTGTCAGTCAGCAATCGTAGTGCAAATTGCAGCTATAAAAACTCTTGGATTGTCTAAGGTTTGCGCAAGATGGGTTTCCTCGAGGTCTCACAAATGATCACCGATTACTAAGGAAAGCAATTTCTTCTGAATTGTGGAGAATTTCAATGCTGATGGAGAGAACTTTTTGGCTAGATCGTTACAGGTGACAAAACTGGACAATCATTCTGAACCTGAGACAAAAAGACATTCAATGCTTGCTTGCGTTCACTGGCTGTGAACTCCAGCGTGAAGTCCTGTATGTCAGATGGTGACATCCTGTTGTCCAAGATCAGTGTGATGTCATACCGGACTGAGGTTTGCGTGAGTATCCGTTGTCCCATGTCTGGCTTATTGGTGTGCAGACTGGTGGTTCCTCACCATGCAGGCAGACACTCTCTGACTTGGAGGAAGACAGTCAATGGAGTGGCATCATCCGCAATCACCACGAAGAAAGAAATTCAAGACAACTCCTTCAGCTGGAAATGTCATGATCACAATCATTTGGGACATTCAAAGTGTGATTCTTGTGGATGTTATGCCAAGAGGAGAGACAATCAATTTGCAAGCTTACATTAAGACACTGAACAAACTCAATTTACATTTTCGCTGAGTTCAGCAGCACAAGAATCCAGCAGACCTGCTTCTCCTTCACAACAATGCGTGCCTTCACACAAGTCTGGCAACACGGGAAGCAATCACTATAGTACTGCCATTCCTACTATGTAATGATGGTTTGAATTCAAATGTTAATGGTTTGATTTAATTAAAACAAGTCTTCATCTATTCCTTGCAACTGGACACGCTCTATTCTTTAAAAGTATTAATTGTAAACTGTGTCTTGCCTTCTCTGACCACACTTCTGATTTTTCTCGAGTAATTTTGGCATGTGAAACTGTTTATTTCTATTAAGTTTGCTTTAATTTTCTTCCTTCTTCTATTGGCTGAATAATTCCTCTGTGATATACCTTTGTTTCCTGCACCCTTTTGTTAAGGAATCATGTTTTGTGCTCATGAGATGAGAATTTCTCCTGCTTGTCTGGCTAGTTCACAAGACATGTTTTCCTGTACTGTCATATCAACATCTCAAAAGGCTGCACTGTGGTCCGTATGCAGATTCAGGAAACAAACCATCAACCATTAGAACACGAGGCACATAGTTTGACTACTTTGCCACAGAGGTTCCCTACTATTCTACAAATGCAGAACATATAATCTTTTATAAGAAAGCATATATGCTATATTAGCAAGTGTTTATTCTACACAAGTGTATATTCCATACAAGCAAGCATGTATTTTATACAGGCCAACATGTACATACTCCATGACCTAGCATGTATTCTATACAAGCAAATATATATTCTACACAAACATGCATACATTCTACATGAGCAAGCATATATAAATGAGCAAGCATATATTCTATATGAGCAAGCATATATAAATGAGCAAGCATATATTCTATATGAGCAAGTATACACATTATTCTATATTAGCAAGCATGTAATCTATATTAAAAGCATATATTCTATATTAGCAAACACATATATTCTAAGTGAGCAAGCATATATTCTATATTAGTAAGCATATATTCTAAATGAGCAAGCATATACATTATATAACACCAAGCATATATTCTATATTAGCAAGCATATATTCTTTATGAGCAGGACATATTTTATGAGTAAACATATATATTTTAAATTAGCAGGCATATAATCTATATGCAAGTATACATTCCACATGAGTAAGCATATCATCTACATCAGCAAGCATATATATTCTAAATGACCAAGCATGTATATTCTATATTAGCAAACATACATTCTATACAAGCAAGCAAACATCCTACACAACAAAGCCTATATTCTATACAAACATTTGTATATTCTACACAAACAAGTGTATGTTCTACCTCTGCAAAATGTATAATCTACATCTACAAGCACATAGTCTACACAACCTCCTTGTTCCCAGTGTCCGGCTCTGTGGCAAAGGGGTTACAAATGCAATTTGTAATCCCGCATACCACTTTCGAAACATGACTGCGAGCTAGTTAGAAGCAGACTGCCTACAAAGGTATGGGTGCCGATCGTTTAGAAAGCGATGGCAAACTATTGAACGTAATCTTGCTCAGGAATCACACACAGCCAAAAGAATGCTGGAGCTGACTGCTCTGTCCTGTAAAGACCATGCAACTAACTTCTCATTGTTACCTCTGGCACCTAAGTATTTCATTATGTGCTTCATTGTCAACATCTTGAATGAGCTCATCTGTCACACATGAATGTCGTAAAGATGTGCATGATGAGGGTAGACAAGGATGACATGCATGTGTGACAGATGAGCTCATTCAAAATGTTGACAATGAAATACCTAAAACAGTATCCAACTTTCACAGGTTTTATATATTTCATTGTGAACAGTCTCCAACTTTCACTGTTTTAGGTATTTCATTGTAGACAGAGTTGGTTTTACACTAACTTCTCTATGTTTCTATGCTCAGATTTGATGTAAGTGTGTTTACTTGCAAATGGATTCAGCTTGCACAATGGTAACTATGTTGCTAATATGTCAATGATAAGTGGTAGGAAAGCAAGAATGCTTAACCTGCATGCCCCAATTCTTAACTCTTTAGAAATAATGCTTAACCTGCATGCCCCAATTCTTAACTCTTTAGAAATAATGCTTAACCTGCATGCCCCAATTCTTAACCCTTTAGAAATAATGCTTAACCTGCATGGCCCAATTCTTAACCTTTTAGAAATAATGCTTAAACTGCATGGCCCAATTTTTAACCCTTTAGAAATAATGCTTAACCTGTATGGCCTAATTCTTAACCCTTTAGAAACAAAGTTCACTCATACATTCACTCACAAGACACAAAGAAACTTAATGGTGTCATCAATGTTACATACTATATGTGTACATTCAACTGAAAACACAAAGCAGGTCAGACACAACATCATAATAGACCCCAGGCCATAAAATTTAAAAAACAAAACAATGGAAGAATATTATAATAGTACACCAAGCACACCGACAGACACTTTACAGGGTGTAATATGTGTAGTGTGATGCTATGATTCCTGGTCAGTCTAGGTAGCATGTCCAAGCTTGTAACATAAATTAAGTTTAAGGGCATCTCCATGGCATATTCCAGGCCACAGCATAATGATGTGGGCTAGCCAGTTCCCTGTCTTCCCAGACAATTATCAGAACATTCTGAAAATGTCCTGGTAACTATTATTTTATGATTCTCTGTCAACCTCAGGGTCATACTGGTAGGTAAAAAGAACTTATTACGGCTGGGGACTGAACCTGGAACACTGTCTTAGCAAGCAATTGGAACACTGTCTTGGCAAGCAATTAGAACACTGTCTTGGTAAGTAATTAGAACACTGTCTTGGCAAGCAAATGGAACACTGTCTTGGCAAGCAACTGGAACAGTGTCTTGGCAAGCAATTGGAACACTGTCTTGGCAAGTAATTGGAACACTGTCTTGGTAAGCAATTGGAACACTGTCTTGGCAAGTAATTGTAACACTGTCTTGGTAAGCAATTGGAACACTGTCTTGGCAAGTAATTGGAACACTGTCTTGGTAAGCAATTGGAACACTGCCTTGGCAAGTAATTGTAACACTGTCTTGGTAAGCAATTAGAACACTGTCTTGGCAAGTAATTGGAACACTGTCTTGGTAAGCAATTGGAACACTGCCTTGGCAAGCAATCAGAACACTGTCTTGGCAAGCAATTGTATTTTTCTGCTGCCTTCTATCTCTCACTGGAGCACAGACAACTCACGCTAGGCCTTCCTATCTTTTGCAGTTCCCTCCATGTCCTCCCCACATGATTCATCCATCTATAATTCTTTTCTCCATGTCTACTTAATTTGCCCTCTGAATTCCAATGACAGGACTTTTAAGTTATGTTATTCTCAGGTTATCTCAGTATGTGTCCTACCCTGCGTCAACGTCTTTCCCTCACCTCTTGATTTTCTTGAATCTCTCTGTCGCTCTTTCCCTAGGTTCCACATTAGTGACACTGTCATATTTCTATGTTGTGCAGACACCATTTAACGAATACTAGTGCTGTATTTATAATTGATTTAGTCATTCTCTATGTTCTGATCCATATCTGATTTAACGTTAAGTATTCTAAGTTTGGCATTTGTTTAATATCTTTAGACTTCCACTAATTTCCTAGTTACTTGAAAGCTCCTCCAGCCTTTTGTGTTCTTAGTTTAATATCACCTGCATCTTTGTCTACACTGCTACCTAATTAAGTGTATTATGCCACTCCTTAAAATTAGGTTTCATTGAGGAAGATTGGATTATCATCTGCTTGATTTATTCTCATTATCTTTGTCTTTCTTCTAATCATTGTACCTTCCCATTAAGAGTGCTTAGTTTATCTTGCATCTGATTTTGTGTGTGGGACAGGGAAGAACTACAGTGTAATAATTTCAACATATTCATGCAGAATAAAAATATAATCTTCCGATGCCCCAAAACAAATATATTCCTACCTAAAACTGACTTATATCCAAGCATTAATGAAATCTGAAAATATAAGAAGGGGCAGACATTTGATTGTTTGTTGGATGTGAAGTCAATAAAATCAAAGGGGACTTTACTCTGATCCGTTGATAAAGAAAGCTTTACTCTGAAGTGGGTAAGATAGTTTTCTTTTTTCTTGTTTGCTCTCTTTGAACTCAAGCTTAGTCCATATACATGCTACGACTTCCAGTGCACTGGACTCAGTGTACCTCACCATAAGGCAAAAACTCATTCCGACTTCTAAGGTACTTGTAATTTATATACCCAAGTCAAGGATGAAAAGTCAACATGTTAGTGCAACTGGCCGGCTTAAACCTGCAAACTCAGCATGAGCACGCAATATGTTTAATAGTGAGCGCGAATAAAAGACTGTACTATTTTAAATAACATAAAGATGTGAAATAAACTGGCCATGCGCGAACCCACACTTATCCTTTCAGTGAGAAACTGTCATTATTTGTAAGTGGCAGGTGCGGATCTCAGAATGTCTAAAGGTTTCAATTTTACTACTGTTTAGTGTGTTTCTGATCTCTACTTCTTTACTTTACTTCTATGAGTGCTGATCTATAACTGCAAATGTATTTCTCCTATTATCATATTATTATTATTCATATGGCCTAAATGGACTGCCATCAATTACAATAAAGGAGACTGTTCTGTGCTGGGCAAGATAAAGGAGATTAGGTTCTGTGTTGAACTCGATGATTTTTATATCTATAAATAAAACATACAACAAAAAAAACAAAAACATGCACTTGCAGGCACGTACACACACACATCCTCAAAGAAACACAGGTCACAGAGTCAGGCATCTACCTAGAAATTTCACAGAACATGGAAAACTTGACAGAAGCATAGAAACCAGATTTCAAAAAGCTAACAACAGTGGCTGACCAACTGCCTCCACCATTCAACCAATCACACATCAATACAAATGTCCAGCCAGAAGGGATAAATAGTATATTTCTACCAACACTTTTCTACCAGTGTCAATCATGGATGCTGTCTAAGTCACCAGAGCTAAATCTCATGACATGCGAGATGCAATTCTGGAGAACAGCTGCCACCTTCACTCATCATCATCATATGCCATGCCGATGGGTGTTCAGGGTTCACAATGACACATGACCACCAGAGTCTTGGGTCAGGTCTGTGTTCTTGTCCTGATTATGCCCTGTGGCCAACCAATCCAGGTATTTATCTCTTTGTTTTATCCCTACTCTTTTTCCATTGGGTTTGCCAGTTGTCACTAAGTTTTCAAATTTATTTCTCCCCATAATGTCCTCAAAAAATCTTGACTGTCTGCATCCTATTTTTCATATCAATTTATGGTTTTCATTTGTTTCCATGATATTCTTTGCATTTCTCTGTAAAACCAACTTTCCATTGCCATTAGATGTTTCCCAGCTTGTCTGTTTACTGTCTATGTTTCACATACATACTCTTTTCCCCCCACTTGTTCAGAAAGCAATGGCAAACTACTAAATATGCACTTGCCAAGAAATCACAAACAGCCAAAAAATGCTGGGGTTGACTGCTACATCCTGTAAAGGATATGCAACTAGAAGAGTCAAACAGAAACGATGACATTAGAAATACAAACATTCCTCTGCATGTAACCCAGCATCAAATTTATAGAGAGAACATCTAAAACTTTTCAGACATCTTGTGAGACTGACACCCGATAAGCTTCTGCGTTATGTCTACAGTCCAAGAGGGTCAAGCTATACAGCTAGAGGAAGCCTAAGAATCAGATGGATAGATTCCATTACGTGTACGCTACATAAAATGGAAACTTAATGTTGTGTAGACGATATATCTGGCTCAAGATTGAAAGCTTCAATCTAAGCTTAATGCCAAACATGAATCCCTAGCCATCATCCTTATGTTGGTATGTTATGGACAAGAGAATACAAACATACTGAACTAAGTTTAAAAACTGTCTTATTCAATACATAAAATAAACTTTAGAATAGCAAAAACTGTTAACACAACAATTAAATTAAACTTGAGAGTAGAACAACTGTCCTACACAACATAAACATAATCTTCAGAGTAGAAACACTTTGTAACACAACATAAAATAAACTTTAGAATAGTCAAACTTTCTTACACAACACATACATTTCAGAGCAGAAACACTTTGTAACACAACACACAACTTTCTTATAAACACACAACATAAACTTCAGAGTAGAAACATTTTCTGACCCAACACAAAACTAAACTTTAGGGTAAAATAGCTTACTCACGTTGGTGCTGACGTCTTGTGGGAGTTGCTAAAGAAACTTCTGAGAACCAGAATCTGGCCAATCCCTATGACAATGATGAGCAATGATTCCCCAACAGACCAGTACAGGACCTGTTCGTTGAGGTCCTCCGCGAACGACCGGCCCTGGGCCTCCTTGAGCCGGTGGTGAGTTTGGTGTTCGGTGATTTTGTTCAAGCTCACAAAGATATTAATAGTGGATGTCTCCAGCTGTGGGGAAACAAAACAAGAAACTGCTCATGTGAATGCTGTTTACAGTTACTGTCTGTATGTTGAAGGAAGGTAGAGGGACACTTGAACTGTACTAGAGGAGAAACAGTAAAAGACTCTTTTATACGCTGTAAAGTACATTTATACTTGACCCAAATTTTTATAGACCAATTTGGCGCTCGTGGAGTGATGTGGTTTGTAAGACTGTGGAAGATTTTACTTCCCATGACATTACCTGGTAACAATTTTAGGCTGGCTCGTCCAGAGTTCAGGTCAATTAAAAAAAAAATATTGAGCATGCTATTTGAACATATGACCACTGGGTGGGCTCCCTCATTGTATTATGCCAGGACATAATATACGTGAATGATTGAAGAACATGGCAACGTAGCAGCTGGGACAGGGAATGGTAATATAACAACTGGTTGGGTGTAAGGAACTAAAGTAGCAGATGTGGCTGGAAAGGTTAACGTAACAATTGGTTCCATCCATCCATCCATCATGTGCCATGCCGGTAAGCGTGGGCGGTCATGTTCTGCCACCTCACTCGATCAACAGAGTCGTGGATCAGTTCCGTGTTTCTGTCTCGACCATGCCACAAGGCCAAGCCATCCAGATACTTGTTTCTAGGTCTTCCCCTTGGTCTTTTCCCCTCGATCTTACCAGTTGTCACCAAGTTCTCCAAATCATTTCTTCTCATAACATGCCCAAAAAATTGTGACTGTCTACGTCTAATGTTTCTGATCAGTTTACGATCTTCATTTGTTTCTTGAAGGGCTTCTTCATTGGTCTTTCTGGCTGTCCATGGTATTCTTTGCATTTTCCTCAGAAACCACATTTCTACAGCCATCAGATGTTTTTCAGCCTGGCTGCTCATTGTCCAAGCTTCACATCCATATAAAAGTACAGGTTCTATGTAGCACCTCAACACTCTTTTTCTCGTTTCAATTGACATCTTTTTATTGGTCAGTATGTTTTTCATCTTGCTAAAGGCTACTTTTGCCATGGCGATTCTTGTTCTAATCTCTTCAAGGCATCTCCCATCAGATGTTATTACTGTTCCGAGATAATTGTACCTATTCACTTGTTGAAGAATATTCCCATTTACTTGTATATTACACTGTGGTATTTCGTTCTTCCTAGTGACGACCATAATCTGTGTCTTTTTACAATTTAAATCTAACCCTTGTTGTTCACTGTGTGTAACAACCGCATCTACTAAATTTTGCAGGTCCTGTTCATTGTCTGCAATCAAGACTGTATCATCTGCATATCTAATGTTATTGATGCATCGTCCCCCAATGTTGATTCCTTCCATATTTTCAATATTTCTGAAAATATTTTCACTGTACAGGGAAAACAGATCTGGAGACATTACACATCCCTGTCTCACACCTCTCTTAATAGGCTGATATTGGCTTACTTCATTATCAACTCTTATGGCAGCTTGTTGTTTCCAATATATGTTTTTTACAAGTCTAAGGTCTTTCCCATCAATTTGTAGATCTTCAAGCATCCTTATCATGTTGACATGTCTCACTTTATCAAAAGCCTTTGTGTAGTCAATAAAGCAAAGGTGTAGATCTTTGTTTACTTCTATAGAACGTTCGATTATGTTTCTCAGTATATACACAGCATTTACTGTACCCTTGCCTACTACAAACCCACATTGTTCTTCTCCTATTTCAGGTTGTATTTTCCTCCTAACTCTTTGCATGATAATTCTTAGCAAAATCTTCGTGATGTGACTCATTATACTAATTGTTCGATGTTGATCACATTCCAAGGCTCCTGATTTCTTTGGGATTGCAATAAATACAGAATTACATAACTCATGAGGTATATTTCCAGTATCATATATTGTAAGTGAACACAACATGATTTTCTTGGCAATTGGTTACAGGGAAATAAAGTAGCAGCTGTGGCTGGAAATGTTAGTGTAACGATTGGGTTACGGAACTGAAATAGCAGCCATGACTGGAAAGGTGGATGCAACATGTGGTTGGGTTCAAGGAAATAAAGTAGTACCTAAAACAGGAAAGGTTAGTGTAACCTGCAGTCGAGAAGGCACAGAAATGGGGTTCAATCGGTTTTGAAAGGCGCTCTTTTGCTACAAGGTTAAGTACAGTTCGGCTGCCAAAGTGAGATAGGATATGTGTGGCCAAAGGTGTGTCAACAGAGGAGTTGTCCTGTCCTTGAAAAAGACTCTTAGAATTGAATGTTCTCTATGTCCTATATTAACTTATTTATTTATTTTATTATTATATATTTGTTGATTGTTTCCGATTTTGGATAATTGTCACTCTTTTTCATCGTTATGGAGTCCATTGTAAGGTATGTACACTGTGTTTGTATCTAGTATGTCTCATCTTTTTACAGAAGCTAAATATACACAAATGTTTGCAATCCATATTGTTATATGCTGCTGTAGCCGCTACTTCTTTTTTCCCACAATAATAACATTTTTCCATGAGATGGATTGCGCGAAACACGGCAGGTGTGTCAGTCATGGAAACTGGAGAGATGTGTTGAGACACAGTTCAGAAACGCAAGCGAACACCGCTAACATTAGTGGGCGGAGCTAATGCGTCATGTGACGGCGCCCAGATGAAAGTTGGAAAACAGTGTGCTTGATTTTCAGTCTGAGCTGGGGCGTGAGTCTAAGATGGTCAAGTTTGAGAGAGTTCTGCGCTTGAAAACGTTTACGCTGGTTGCAGTTATGAAAGTTGCAGCCAACTGGGGAAAAAGTGTTCGTCTTCAAGAACGCTGTGAGTTAAGAAGTAGTACATGGCAGTCAATGACCAACGATGGGCCAGTCAATAGCGCCCAGTTGTGGTGAAAGAGCTGACCCCGTGTTGTGAACAAGTTGAGGAGAATGGCGGAGCGAGAGACACGCCATGACACGTTCGCCACAGGGTGATGTAAGTACACAAATAAATCTGATACTAGTGTTTAGCAGTGAAGTGTAGCGACAGTCGCGACAGTCTGTGTAGCGACAGTGTACAGCAATAGCAGGGACAATTAACGATTAGTTGTGCCAGTGATTCTTTATGGACAGACAGTGTGTGGGATGGTCGTACACAGAACGCTGAAAGGCAATGGCTGGCGGTGTACGATGGCGACCATGTGAAGAACTGTGCTGTAATAAAGGTCATCTTGTACTCTGAGGACGAGTTGAACTGGTGTTGTTTGCACGAAAGACTTGTCCATTAGTTATACGAGCCGATTGAGATATTTCTGCTAAATCTTATAAACCCTAGACGAGAAACCAAGATGACGGACATTGAGTGAGTGAGGTCCGGTTCTTGGCACTTGGGGGTCTTACGTCCATTTGAGTGAACCCAAATACGATCAAGGGAGAATGTTTCATCAGTGTAGTGTTTAACAGAGGACAGTTCGAAAGAAACAAATAAGAAGTGAACACCACGTGTGGAAGACAAAGAGTGACATTGGTCAAGGTTAACAAAATGGCGACCATCGACGACAACAAAGTAATCTCACGTCTCAGCCTAACATCAAGTTAGATGAATTGTGTATCGTATTACTACTGTGTACAGTTGCAAAGAACACAACAAAGAACTTTAATTCAACATTCCATATATTTCTTCAAGAAAACAGAGTATGGCACTCAGCCACATAAACCATCATTCTAGAGCCGTGTTCATGTGCTTCACGCACTATAGTGCTCCAAAGAACTAATCTCAGTGCTAGATTAAAGAATATTTTTCAGATCCAAGTTTCCAGTACCATGAGTAGTATGCTGGGCACTATCAACACCACTTTTTGAGGATCACCATTTTTGAAGACCAAACTTATACTGATTCCTGTTCAGTCCGAAATGCAGTGAAGCTGATCCATACCATCTTTTGAAGAATCCTGAAGTGGAGCCAAGCATCTGGACCAAGCCACCCAAGGACACCGGAGCTGAATTTATACAGGTTAAGCTATTTTTCACTTGATTTGTATATGTGTCCTGCTTAGTATTCCAGAGTCAACAGCACCCTTCCATCAATATGTTTGCTCACCCTCATCATTAGTGGGAGGTTGGAGGGCTACTTTTGTGGTTATTGCATCATCACCCAAAAGTACGTTCCGTTCGGTTAGCATTCGAAATTGACTTAGAATTCAAGTAAATTTTCGACTGCTAGCGAGAACTTTGTCTTGTTTTGTAACCTAGTCCATTATTTGTTGTTCTTTAACGTCATTAATGTATCTATTATTTGTGATTATTTTGTCCACAGGTGTTATGTCACTTAGCTAAAACTTCTGATAGGTGTTATTGTTGTCCAGTATTGTTATCATTCATGTTGAACAGTACTACACCAAGGTCATCAGTCAGCTTCGCCAGAGCATGATCAACAGCGACACTGACTGAAATAGGGTCTTGCTATTGAGACTCTTTACCATTGTCATTACAGATACTGTTATCTGAAGACACTGATACTGATAGTGTCTGCAATTATTGTGCATGATTACCAGCTACAGGTTGTTGACACATATATGGTAGACAAGTACTTAACCACAACATGTCTACATTAATAGATTTTGTAGTACTTGGTGAGAAATTATGTTTCACAGGCCTACAACTTTTGGCATGGGCAGAAAACAAACTCTCAGAAATTCGAAGTCATGTAAGAGAAGACAGGGCAGCAGCTAAAGAACTTAGAGAATCACAAGAAATACAAAGAGATAAAGAACTAGCTCTAGAAAGACTAAAGCTAGATCTTGAAGCAAAAAGACTACAGTTTGAAATAGACAAGTTGAATGTAGAGAAAGATAAAGGAGGTTACCACTAGCACAAACAAACTACAACGCACATAAAGAAAGGTGTACAGAAGGACCCAACCTGAAATAATAATAGGAGCTTCAGCCACATTGTCAAATCAAAAAAGTAACAATCCATCAAAAAGGTACCACCATTACAAAGACCATAACAGAGTTAAACGACCATACCAACATAAACCAAACCAGCAGAGACCATATAACACACCAAGTAGAGGTAGAATGATAGATTGCAATTACTGCAAACAACAACACGGAGTACTTGAGATGTGTGACAGTAATCCAAACTATGCATCATACATAAAGAATCTATCTTTACAAATAAAACACAAACTGTCAGACTACAAGACCTACGTAAAATATTATCTTTGTCGTTGTTTTGGACATGAAGTCAAGAATTGTAGACTAAAACAGATAATTAAAGATGCAAAAAGTGGATATGGTATGTCTAAAGAAAAAGAAGAAAACTTGAACAAGAAAGACAACCCCACTGAAAATCAACAAGTGAAAATAGACAATGATAATTCAGACATAGTTCCTAACATAGGGCAAGCAGACAAAGAGAACATAGATAACTTTTTAATATAAAACCAAACTGGGAAAACATAAATCCTCCAAAGATACCAAAAGTACGATATACTGAAACAGACTCACTGATAAAACAATGGCACCATCAAAAAGTTCCTCAAGACCAAATTGATAAACGGATACGAGATATTAAATAAGAAACTGGAATAGATATTGGAAATGTATAGGATTGACAGAGGACAAAAGGAAAGAAAAGACACAAAAGATTATTAAACTTACAGACTATAGTCTCCGTCAACCCACATGTTATGCCAGAAATCAATCTGGAAAATCTGCTGATACATCTTCTGACGAAGATTACGATCACAATAAATATAGATAACATCATATATTTCACAATGAAACACCTAGTCTTGTGATATGTAGATATAAGATAGATATTTTAGAAGTAGAGATAGTTTAGTATAGATATATTTTTTTAAACAGAATGAATGCTTAGTTATGATAGTATTGGTTTGAATGAACATACTGTGATAAAAACATCAAATGTCAGAATAATAACATTAACTACAGCTCTCATATAGAGGAGCTAAAGTGATATGACATACTGTCCAAAGTGATGCCATCATGATAGTATATTATGATCAGATGTCAAATGGAGTTAAAGTGATACTTCTACTTCATTCTGATGTTGATATTTATGAAATGTCATGCAAATACTAAACCATTTATGTAAATAGCAAAGGAAAACATTGCAAATATACATCACCTGTAAATCACCTCATAGCCAGGGTGCTTGCTGAATCAACTGAATTGCACTCTGAATTGCTAATCAGGGACACTGGCATGTCAATGGAAACAGCTTAAAATTAGTTACTACTATCACTTGTATTAATACTTGTTGTATATACATATGTACATAGATACGTACATCCCACTATGTTATTATTCTCAGACAGTATTAGGGCATCTGAAGCTGAATGATTACGGCATCTGAAGCTGAATGGAGAGTAAGAATGCAGCTGCAGATAGAAGTCCTACACCACTTGAGCATAAGATGAGCACCATGCAAGTCCATACAACACCAGACTAGGTTACAACCACTGTTGAAGGATACAAGGTTGATCGACAGCTCACAAGTATCCACCAAAGATTCTAGGTTCAACACATTAATTTAAGACTAGAAATTGTATCATTTCATCATCATCAAAATTTTTTTGGGAAACTATTATTTCCTTTGATGGTGTTATTACATTTTATCATTTTCATCCGTCATCATTATGATAATTGATGAATAGTTACATACACTGTTATAGATGTCCGCAGATTTGAAGTTGAGTAGTTCTACTTGAAGTTATGATCTGATGAGAAGATCCACTACATATGGTACGAGAGACAGATATGAGTCTGCTACTTGTCTCTACAGCACAATAACTATATGTTGCAAACAGAGAAACTACAAGTCCAATAGTATGACACATGTGGGTACATTTGAAACATAATGTGCAAACTGAGGCAAATAGTAAAGCATAGCAATGGTCATAAGTCCACAGAACTTATGAAACAACAAAAGTGCAAATGTAAATTTGAGAGAAACCAAATAAGTACACATTTGCACAAAGGTTCTAAACCAGAATATTGCAAATGAAAACAAACACGTTGTATATAGATGTTGTATTACTTTATTACTTCAATGTACAGGGACGATAAATTGTAGAATATGTATGCATAGGATGGAATATATTTTCATTCATTTACTATGATACAATGTGTATACATGACATGGATATAGTATTAGTATGTATGGGTTTTACAGAACACGTATGCATTGTATGGATATAGTGATACATTGAGGTAACTGATTTTCATTGGCAAATGCATAGTTGAAAATGGCAAAGGTATAAGTTGCATAGAGAAGTGGCATAGAACAAACAAAAAACCAGCATCGTCTTAACATCCATGGGCAATGATAGCTGCCAGACAAATAAAGATCAGCTAAACATACCCCAAAATAGAAATACCTAGTAAAAGTACATGAAGAGAGACACTACAAGCATCAAAGCAGCACCAAGGTCAAACATAACTCATTAACGTCAAAGTCAAAGCAAGAGCAATCCATTGATACAAGAAGGGACAGTGAAAGCCATAGTCCATAATCACACACATATACCTTACTCAGAGCCTGGGGCTTGGATTGAGTAGGATGCTCATGTATAGTACATGATTGAGGAGCTGCTAGGGATGTTTGATGAAACATTGGATCCTACGTCAGACTAGATCACATAACCTCTGAACTTGAAAAGGAGGCTGTGACTACACGGAAGTCTAGGTGTAGACGGGTTGCCGTGTCCGCATAATATATATATTTTTTGTTGTTTCTGTGATGTTGGTTATTGATGAAAACTTGTCACGAGTCTAAAGGTATCATGGAAGAGATAGGCTCATATGTAATGACAATAGACGTATCAGATATGTGCGAATATTGAGAGAGACCAAAGCGTGCGACCATGAGTCCACTAAAACAAACGGTAGTGTGTACTTATCCACCTCATGTCAAGAAGTATCAGACTGAGTAAAGGTAGTAAAAATGTTTACAACATTTAAAAAAAAGGGGGGGGGGCATATTGCCATGAGATGGATTGCGCGAAACACGGCAAGGTGTGTCAAGTCGTGGAAACTGGAGAGAGTTGTATGACACACAGTTCAGAAACTGCAAGCGAAGCACTGGCTAGACATTAGTGGGCGGAGCTAATGTGGTCACGTGACGCGCCCAGGCGAAAGCCGGAAGAAGGTGTGCTCGGATATTTCAGCCGAAGCGGCGTGAGGCCAAACAGGTCGTGTTTATGAAGTTCTGTGGATTTGAAGGCATTTTGCGAGATGCAGTTATGGAAGTTTGCAGTTAACGCGTGAAAGGAGAGTTCGTCTTCAAGAATGCTCGTGAGCTAAGACGTAGTACACTGCAGGCAACGACCAACGATGGGCCAGTCAATAGCGCCCAGTTGTGATGAAAGCAGCTGACCCCGTGTGCGTGAACAGGCTGACAAGAATGGCGGAGTGAGAGACACGCCATGACACGTTCGCCACAGGGTGATGTAAGTACACAAATAAATCTGATACTAGTGTTTAGCAGTGAAGTGTAGCGACAGTCGATAGTGTACAGCAATAGCAGGGACAATTAACGATTAGTTGTGCCAGTGATTCTTTATGGACAGACAGTGTGTGGGATGGTCGTACACAGAACGCTGAAAGGCAATGGCTGGCGGTGTACAATGGCGGCCATGTGAAGAACTGTGCTGTAATAAAGGTTATCTTGTACTCTGAGGACGAGTTGAACTGGTGTTGTTTGCACGAAAGACTTGTCAATTAGTTATACGAGCCGATTGAGATATTTCTGCTACATCTTATAAACCCTAGACGAGAAACCAAGATGACGGACATTGAGTGAGTGAGGTCCGGTTCTTGGCTAGCTGCTACTTCTTTTTTCCCCACAATAATAACATTTTCCCACACCAGCCACAAGCAAGAAATATACATACCAGTGTCACGGCTGTCTCCTGGTCCTGGCTGCTGAGTTCATCTGCTGCGGGACGTTCCTCGCCGACTTGCAGGTGGAAGTAAACAATCTTGTGTGTGAACGTGGAGAACTCGTTTGAGAAGCAGAATTTGTGAACTCCCCCAAACTGGGCTTTCCAGGTGAAACTGTCGTACTGCTTTTTCACTTCTCGGTACAAAAACTGCAAGCAGAACAACAACACTCAATATACAGATATCATCATCTCGGTACAAAAACTGCAAGCAGAACAACAACACTCAATATACAGATATCATCATCTCAGTACAAAAACTGCAAGCAGAACAACACAACTCAATATACAGATATCATCATCATGTGCTCCTTGACTTGGTGACATAAATTACAAGTACCTTAGAAGTCAGAGTGGGTTCGCCTGATGGCAAGGGATATGGGTAACAGAAAACACTAAACCACATGCAAAAATCAGCCCGGTGCACTAGAAGTAGTACATAAAAACATCAATTGGGAAACCCTTTGAGGCCGCTAAGACAGTTCATAAAAAAATATACATGTATTGTCTGCCACTCACAGAAGCATAGGAAAGAGGGAAGTAGAGGACATGCCGGCTGGTAACTAATCTTCCAATTTTTATGTTGTCTTGTGCGTTCTTGGATCCCTGCTTCTTTCCTCTACTTCTATGAGTGCCAAGCAACACATGTGTGTTTATTTACGAACTAGAAGTAGTAGCACAGATATTGATTACACTTTAATTCACAGCGAGCGAAAGCAATCTCATCATCTCATCTCATCATGTTCCTCTTGTACCTTGCGGTGTCGAGGTGAAGTATAAACTTCGTGAGAGTGCCCGATTGTGGGCTTCATGTATCGATATTCCCATGGACTCTGCTATTCCCCCCGTCCAACGTTTACGTGGTCGGCCTCTTCCTCTGGTTCCATCTGGTCTGTACATCATTGCTTGTTGTGGTATGCTGTTGACTGGTAACCTACTTGCATGGCCACACCATTTGACTTGCTGCTTTCTAATAAGATCTAGTGCTGCTATAACCCCAACTTTAGTCCTGATTTCTTCATTTCTGATCTTATCTCTTCCTGATACGTTGAGTATTCTTCTCAGGAATCTCATTTCTGTTGAAAGCAAACACAAACAAAATCATTATATGCCTTGCCAAATGGCGTAGTCATTCATGCCTCTCCACAGATCTTTGTTGCTGGAGTTCTGGATAAATTATGTTGCTGATACTTCTCCATACCACTGTCCTAGCCCACACAGCATCAAATCTTTTGGTCTGCCTCTGTCACTTCTCTCTTCACATGACCAAAGTATACTATTTCTCTCTCATAATTGTGTATGATGTTCCACTTTCTTTAGCCGTTTCCAAGCAATCATTGTTAAGTTACTTTTGCTGTCCCAGGTATTTTGCAAATCCATATCTTTCTTCAGGTGGAGAAAGCAGCGGAACAGACTGAGAACCAGTGTGCGGAGAGAATAATGTGAGGGATCAGCAGGGGTTCTGGATGAATCTCAAAACTGAGAGGGAAGACCAGGAAAACTTTCAATCAGATGGCAGATTGAACGATTAGCAATATGACTCTTTGCTGGCTGTTGAACGAGGGGATGGACTGCATGTGGGAATGTTATTATGATATAAACATGGTCAATAGTTGATAAATATCAAATATACAAGATCTGTGACAAGTATGACGGTCGCAAGGTACACAATGAGTGCAAAGAGATACGTGATGTGGACAGTGCTAATGAGATGTTTGACAGATTACAGCGGAAAACAGAAGATCTTGACCTGAGATAATTTGAAAACATTTCACAAATTCTTGCGAGGTCAAACCCAGGAGCGATGCTGGACACAACGGTTGTGTATGGGTCAGCACAAGAACACATCGAGATTTGACAGCTGCAGTGCTCAGACAAACTAGCCATAAACACTTTGGGATCATTAATAACTGTTAGAATGTGAAATAGCAATGTGAAAGATTTGTGTTAGTTATAAATGTGTTCGCTAGGAAATAGAAACTGTGTTAAAACTTTAGTGTGTTAAACAGAACTGATAATGAAAACACTAACATTACGAGTTGATTACAGGAACTGTGTTAAAACTTTAGTAATGTGTAGTTATAGTTTGCGTAAACTCAATAGATGTGCGCTAGTAGATTAACAGTGAACAGTGTTAATGATCTGAACTGGTGATAAACATATTTAAATTAGTTGTATTAGAGCTGAGAATGAATAGTTAAATAAATATTATTACAGAATTTTGTGATTCAGTGTTATATAGGTTGTGCGTAGATTATTCAGGAGTAATTGATTACGTTGGATGATAGGGAAACATTATGTTAGGACAGTTTAAATAGGCAAATAATAGTGACTTTAATAATTAGGAAGAGTAATTCATTAGTAAATACTGTTTGTGACTTACGATAAGAATAGTTAGCAAGTAATGCAGTTACTAGAACATATTTATTTTACATTAAAGGATCTTAGAACATATATAGAAAACATTCTGTGATATTATAGCAGAACTATATTAATATATTAATGAAGTTAAAGATTAGTAGAATTAGCTATTGCTTACAGTGAGTCTCAATAACTTAACAAAAGTAGGATCTATAGTGAAGTAAATAACTAGAACTGTCGGTGATTTATTACTTTACAACTAGTTTAGATGATTCAAGTTGTTATTAATACTTTAGAAAGTTCTAGAGGTTTACTTAGTATATTATTATTGTTGAAAATAAATATTATTTTATAAATTAATCATTTTTTAAAACTAAATAGTATATAGTTATCAGTATAGATATAGTAGTTAATAGTTATTATAAGTTATTGTGTGACGTATTTGAATACGGGAGTATAGGATTAATAGTAATGAATCTATATGTTATCATTATGATTAATTTTGGTTACGTTATTATATTAATAAATTAAGATAACTAGATTATTTGGAGTGTAATTAGGGACTTGGATGAGATTGATACCATCTTTTAAAGTGATGTTATGGTTATTATTTAAAATTAAGTTACGATTTACGATTGTTGAAACTATTTAACATTATTTAATATTGTTTGATATAAAGAATTAATTATTCATTTGTTGTTTAGAATGGAACTAACATCTTGAGTTAACGTCTAACAAGTTGGATGGGCTCATTTTGGATCAGTGGGGTCCTAACGTTCGTGTATCAGTGTTGTGCAAAATTTAACATTGCCATAGTACAGCACCGGCATAGCAATCGTGGGAAGCATTAGTTGGAGTTAAATTCTTGCATGAATTTTTTTTTAAAGCATCATGTTAAGTACCCTGTCGATATATGGTGTTTTGTTGTGTTTCTATGTGTCGGCAGGTGCCAAGGCTATTGAGAAAAAGAGTGAGGAAAAAGACACCAGAGTTGGAGACCTGACTTACAGCGATCAGATGGGTTATCAAGCGTATCCAAGGGGAACTGACAGATGACCAGATACTGAAGCAGCTACAATAGGAAAATCACATCCAAATCTTGAAGGCAGAGCGGCTCCTGACCTACTCTAAGATTCCTACAACCTTAGCGGTGGTGACAACAGAGGGATGCCAATTAAAGTGGTGATGAACAAGAAAGCTAAACAACCCGATGATTCATCCCGAGAATAACACAATGCTCAAGATACCAGAGGGCCGGCCACAGCAGAACATCGTGCCGCAGCAAGACAGAGACCTATGGATACTGCATCAAACACCCTGCATTCAAGGATGTCCGTTGGCCAAACAGGACAAGGACTTCCGAAAGCCCAAGAATAATAGAAAGTGTGCCAACTGCCTTGGCAAGCATGGAGCAAATTGCATGGGCTGTCCGTACCTCCAATGACACAGAGACACCCTAAAGATCGCCATAATCACAAACACTGCATTCAAGGAAGCACTGTGGAGGTACGAGACAGCCACAGGCATCTCACAAGCAAAAAAAAAAATCACAGCTCCAAGGGCAGATTGACAAGCTGAAGAAACAAGTGAAGGCACTCCTGACACCAACACTAGCGACAATGAAAAACTACTGGCTGACATGAAGGAAATACAGCACAGCATCAAGCAAAAGGTGGAACGCATGGCACAGATTAAAATGGAAAATGAGGAAATTCTACAAACAGTCAAGACAGAAAGAGAACTGCTAAAAGCTGAAAGAGAACTAACCCAGAGCAAACCAGCAGAAGCCACACGTAAGACTGCAGAGGAGCCGCAAGCTGGAGCCAAACCAAAACCAGTGTGAAACCTCAGCCAAGGCCAGGAGCCCACTAGATCCAAGAAATACAAGACGAAATCAACTGACAACCAGACATCTGAAGAAAGCCTAGAGGAGGACTCCGACAGTTACCTCAAAAGACGGAGCAAACACTATGAACTCCGTCGAGGAAGAGAGCGCAAAGAAGAGGAAGAAGCTGAGGAAAGGTCGTCACAAGAAATCGCTGAGAAACTCACAAAGCCAGCAGAAACCAAAGAGAAAAACTAAAGGAGCCGCAAGCTGGAGCCAACCCAAAGACCATTGAATAACCACAAGATGAAGCCAGTAACCCATTCTCAATGGCAAATAAATTCAAGGGGAAACCAGTTTTCAACCGGAAATATGACGCAAGCCTAGTCACCCTAGAGGCATAAATGGATAAACCTGTTGAAGAACGCAGAATACCTGACGAGATGATAGACTGGACTGCTGAAGATATTGAGAAAGTAGCCACCTTGCTATTGGGTTGAACAAGGACACAAAAGCAAGTAACCAAAGGATGAGTCCTTATAAGGACTGCATCCTAGCAGAACAGACAAGCCAGAAGCCAACACTGACCAAAGAAACCGCTAGAGGAGACGGACACAAAGGAGAACCTGCAGGCCAATCCCCCAGCTGACGTTACAGGCATAAACACTTCAAGACAAAAAAAAGCAAAAGCCAGCTAACACTGGCACAGAACACGATTCAAACTTATCCCGCAACATGAACCACCACAAATATAACCAACACCACAGA
Organism: Cepaea nemoralis; assembly: GCA_014155875.1. NCBI lineage: Eukaryota > Metazoa > Mollusca > Gastropoda > Stylommatophora > Helicidae > Cepaea > Cepaea nemoralis. The sequence continues at coordinate 71,076 of JACEFZ010027312.1, read as the reverse complement.
GGCTGGTTGAACGGGTGGAAAGTCTTTTTTTTTTCTACAACTGGAACTGGAAATAGCATTTCTAACATTTAAAATTTTTCCAGAGCAGTGGCCTTTTGAACTTGCTTATTTTGATGTTCAGCTACTGAGAAATGTAACATGTGCATCATACACACACATCCTCCGAGTTTTTTGGTCCTAGATTACATACAAGTCCATACAATATACTTTTCCTAGTCTGAAAAGGCTAGATTTTCAATCAAGTAGCCCAGGATAAAAGCCGTTTAGTCGTTTAGTCATTGGATCAACATCACGGCACACAGGTTTAACCCAAAAGTGCTCCGTTCTCCTCCTAACTCAAACCTGAGTCTGGAGAAACTCAGCTCAATGCACAAACTCCGTTGCATCGGCGAGGATCCTGAAATACCAGGATCAGAGTGGGGGAAGAAAGTAAGAATATGGCACCCTTTACTTAACAAATCATTATTTTTTGTGTGGTTGTTTTGCGCACTCGCTCGCTATTAGGCGAACCCACTCCGACTTCAGAGGTACTTGTAATTAACTTCCTCAAGTCAAGAACGAGAAATCAACATTTTAGTCCAACTGTCTGGTGTAGGGTTGAAATGGAGGAGCGGCTGGTGAAGTAGCTAGAATCCTGTATTCTCCTTCAGGAGAACCAGGTTTGAATCCTCGGTAAGGTGTGGATTTTTTTTCTGTTGGAGGAAAACAAGAAAATCCTAATTTTCAGTTCACAGTGACTGCACTAGCCAGGCGGCCTTAATTCCTCAGGCTCAATACCCCCCTGCCATACAGTGCAAGGTACTATATAGGCTGTACATGATAGTGACAGACCTCGGCATCAGCACACCGAATGTTTAAGAAAACATGTTCTTATCCATTCGGCTATGCTGATCTACAAATCATTACGACTGACTACATTTGAAAACTTGAACAAACAATAAGAACTTACCTGTCCTTTAGGGGATGAAATTTCCAAATCAACATCATAATTTCCACCTGTCACCACCTGACAAAGGTAAATGAATACATTAAAATGTAAAGATTGTCTGACAGCAAGAATAAAAGATGGAAACTAAAACTTGTGAGTCAAACATTATCCATACTCTGGCTGTAGAATTTATTTCTATCAACTCTGAGAAAAAACAATTAAATCCTTTGTCCACATAATCTCGTCTCCTTGCTTTTCAATACATTTTATCCAACTTCAACAAGCTTTCAAATTGCCCCATTAAAAAATGTTTTAGGCTGAGTTGTCAGCCACGAATGTGCAGATATGTGTTGTCACGCAAGATTACAATTTACTTGGATAGCAGTCCATTATGTTTAATCTGAAATTTAGGCTTTAATTCTTCAGTGAACATCTCACTTTAACGAGCAATATTGATTATATTTATATAGCAGCACTAGATTTCATTAGAATGCAGCAAGTCAAAGAAGAAGAAGAAGATGAAGAAGAAGAAGAAGAAGAAGAAGAAGAAGAAGAAGAAGAAGAAGAAGAAGAAGAAGAAAAAGAAGAAATGGTTTGGTCATTTGACTAGGTTACCAACTAACAGTACTAGTAAAAGTACTACACTACAACAAGCAATGTTGAATGATGTACAGACCAAATGGAAGCAGAATAAGAGGCCGACCACATAAACGATGGACAGAGGGAAGAGTCCATGGGAATCTCGATACATTAAGCCCATAAGCGGACATTCTCTCGCTGTCTATACAAATTATACTTTAAGTAAGTTTTACTTCACCTCGACACTGCAAGGTACAAAAGTAGAAGAAGAAGAGATGAGATATTGATTATTTTTATGGCGTATAATAATGAGTATTGATGGACAGCAACTGGAGCAACCACATAGACAACACAATATACTCTGACAATTATATACAAATATTACTTGGAATTCAAGCGTTGCCTCCTCTCCTTGATCAACATTCTCATAGAAACACATTTTCTCATTGTCGGGTAATTCGAAAGTCAGTTCTGCTGCAGACGACAGACTGACAATCAGAGCAGAAAGGCTGGCTGCAAGATAAACCCCTAGCATTGTAATATCTTTTGTGTCTGGGGATAATCTTGTATAAAACTTAAATGTCTTTTGTAGATAGATTTTTGCTATGTATTTGCAATAATAGATCCTAGCAGAAATAATTTAGTAAAAGTGTGGTTTTAGATTTAGACACCAGTTGACGTGGAGATACCGGTGTCTGTCTATCAACAAGGTACCGACTTCCGTTTCCGATAGATTCTAAAGACCGAAATTAATGCATAATGATACATGTAAAGGCACGGGGATGCATTTAATTCAGAAAATAAATAACACAATTGCCCATTACCCACATGGACAACAATCACCTTCAGATTAATAGGACTGTGAGGGTAAAACCATGGGCAACTGCTTTGGTGACTGACTAGTCACAGGACTATCGTTCGGAGCCGGTGATGGACCCTTCTTGAGGTTGAACGGGGTAGCGGTGGTTTACAAGAATAAGGGGAACTGCAGTAAAGCTGAAAAAGGCAACGAATGATAGGGATAATGATGAAATCGAATTGAACCGAAACAGAATCGTCAGTGATGTACTTGTCTAAAATGCACGCTTTATTGTTCCTTTAAAGGATTGTCGGTCTGGGGCGTAGGGGTTAGTGAACGCACTATCACAATACCTCAACATAGGTTCGCAATCAGCTGCACCGATTTGGGGAAAGATCATTTTGCGTTGATTTCGTTGGTGTGAGCGTCGGTGATCCAGAAAGCAATGACAAAATACTGAAAATCAATTGCCTAGTAAATCACAAACAGGCAATAAATGCTGAGGTTGACTGCACCGTCATGTCAAATGATTAACACCGGATCCTCCCCGGTTAGAGACGGGAACCGTCTTCTAAGTTAGTTACGTATCCTTTCCAGGACGTAGCAGCCAACAAATTGTTTGGCTGTTCGTGATTCCTGGGCAAGTTTACTCTCAGTAATCCGCCATTGCTTTCTGAACGACCGGCACGCACACCATTTCATAAAAAATCAACGCAGCTCTTCTAAGCCACTTCCATTATTGTATGGTGCCTTGCCAAATGGCGCAGGCATTCATATATCTCCACAAATCTCGATCAAAGGTGTTCTGGATCTATCATACTAGCTGTGACTAAAGCTCACACTCTCATCACGGTTTGAAAGTGCGGATCGCCTTGAGCTAGAAGCACCCTACCAACGAAGTCCGAGAGAGAAAGGTCTCTCAAAAACACGGCACTCGAGCTGAGACCCTGGCAGTGACCAAACGGCTTAGACTCGTAGTAGGCGATGGCCAAATGTGTAGAGTGCCGCCACTTTTTGATAGGTTTAGTTTCCGAGAATTTCATAGAAGTATACAAGTATGTTCAGTGACAATGTTGTTAAAGTTGTAATTGTTAATTAGACAACGGGAAACTGCATGGTGTCCTGCTAAGTACTTATTAATTATTAGTGTGTCATTTGTGATTTCCGGAACGATAGATGGTGAGTGATCCGAACGAGAAGAGTACAGTTCTCAGCTATCGCATAACACAGTGTGTGGGTGGGTGGGGATTGTGTTGTGGGTGGGGGATGTCTGGTGGGTGGGGGATGTGTGAGTGGGTGGGGGATGTGTTGTGGGTGGGGAATGTGTGGGTGGGGGATGTGTCTCATAACATGGTAATATGCATTGTTTAAGTTTATAACATTCATTTGACAAGTTTTCCTATGTGAATGTATTAAGCACTTTTGATGAACGAAAGATGAATAGGACTCTAGGGATAGGGGTAGGACTCTATCATTTGCTGACGACATTCTCGTGTACCGACAGGGTCGAGATAGACAGGTGGTTACCAATGATATACAGGGCGAACTAGATCGAATTTCCTCATGGTGCGCTGATGCCGCTGCCCTTGTCAACCCTGCAAAGGCATCGGTTACATGGTTCTCCCTAAACAACCATATTGTGAACACAGACCTGCCGGCAGTAAGAATGGATGGGAGCCTTTTGAGTAGAACCCAGTCAATGACATATCTTGGCGTGAGGCTTGATCGAAGCCTGTCCTTCAGAGATCATGTCGATTATGTTATAATGGAAGCTCGAAAAGGTTTGTCAGCAATGAAAGTCATGGCGGCTGCCAATATCGAGCAAAGACTGCTAATACTTCTGTTCCAAGGACTGGTGCTTTCACGCATCGAGTATGCCCTGGCCATCCTCACTGTCAGCCCTACACAGATTGGAAGACTTGAAAAGGTACAAAACGAAGCCATGCGCATCATTTTGGGCTGCACGAAAGACACCAGCTGTGTAGCAGTGAGATACCTCCTTGACTTCCCGACAATGGAACACGGGATCAAGATCTGGAGAGCTCGTGCAAACTTAAAAATAAGTGCAGATGAGCAGCACCCTCTGCATGACGCTATATTCAGAGAAAAGGGTGACAGGCTAAAGAGAGGCAAATCATGGATGGGTCGGGCGGAAGATGTCGTCAGACAGGTCTGCAGTCTTACCAGTATCAACCCCGGCAAGGAATGGGTGCCGGTGCCTCCAGCTTTTAAGTGCACTTTCTCCTGCATTATCACACTCGACAGACGGTGCAGAGAGCAAAACCCTGTCGCTGTCAATGCAGAAGTCAACGCGCTCATCTATGAACACTCAGATAGCCCCGAAGTGCTCATCTATACAGATGGATCTGTTGTAAAGCAGCAGAGAAGTGCGTGAGCATTTACAGCCCGTTCAGAGGGCCGAACCGTTCAAGAATCCAGTGGTGCCCATTCTATGACCACGAGCAGCATGACGATGGAGGTGATGGCAGTTACACAGGCTTTTATATGGCTGGAATCACAGCATTATACCAACGTGTGTGTACTAAGTGATTCAATGAGCATGATTTAGAAGATTGAAGCTGGATCTGTACGTAGACAGTGGACTGAGTCGCTGCGGAAGGTAGTTGTTCGTAAAGTCACCTTCATCTTCGTCCCGGGACATGCGGGAGTCGAGGGAAATGAACGAGCTTGATAAACTGGCTGGCTCTGCACCCCCTGTAGATGGCCAGCCCATGGATCGTGCCGATGTTATCAACGTCAAAGATATGACGAGAACAGAGGATTTTGACGTCAGTGAATCCACATCGCTGTCCAGGATGAAAGACTTGGGAGTAAGAATCGGCACAGCCAGACGCGAGAGGTACATCGGGAAAACAAGGCGCCTCGTCAACCAACACAGAACTGGCACTATTAGCCACCGGACGCTGATGCATATGCTGGGGGGGGGGGGGGGAGGATCTGAGCACCTATGGACATGTCCGGAGTGCAATGAAGATACCCCAACTGATAACTGATAACTGAAAGATAAATGATTGGAAGGGCAGAATGTAAGACGGACCTGCGTGCCCAGTTTGTTACCCTTTGAAAATAAATTTCGTTCGTTCGTTAGTATCAACTACTCAATACACTGCTCGATATTGCTACATACTACATGTTATCTCCGTACACCATGGCATATCTTTACTACACATGACACTGCGCGATATTGCTACATGCTACATACAATCTCTGTACAACATCACACATCTTTTCTCCCTGGCTGCCTCTACCTCTTCCACCACTGACCTTCCATCTGTCACAATGTTCTTCAATGCTCATTTTTTTTCTTTACAAAACCAAAGAGCATTGTTTCTTATCGTTGTATATCGGATTCGGTGCCAAATAAAATGTAGGCCTGGACCAAACATGGTATACAATCAGATGAACAAGTATTATACAGGGTATATTTTTCTGTGCAGTGTATGAAAATATTGCCGGTCCAAGTTTATTATTTACTTATTATGTTGCATGAACTTTACAGAGGGTGAATACAAAACTTGGACCAGCAATATTTTCAAACACTGCACATTCATTAAAAATAACCCTATAATAGGAATTTCCGTTCACCGAACATTGAAATTACGAAATATACCACGAAACAAAACAAATAATACGATGATCCTAGTATGGCGTTATGTTATCTTTTTGTCCAAATGGGAGGTCACATTTGGCGATATATAATCCTTTGGCACTGAATCAGATATAATGGTCTACTGTAATTAGTCTTTTCCAGGCAATCGTTGTGAGTTACTCTGACTGCCCAAGGTATAGGGTGTATTTTTAATGACTGTGCAGTGTTTGAAAATATTGCCGGTCCATGTTTTGTATTCATCCTCTGTAAAGTTCATGCAACATAATAGGTAAACACAAAACTTGGACCGGCAATATTTTCAAACACTGCACTGTCATTAAAAATACACCCTGTATTTTTAACATTCGTCTTTGACACCATTTCTTCGTCTCTAAAGCTATTCCATATTTCTTCGTTCACATTACAAAATTCACTGCCATACAACTGAACAGGTTCTATATACTATTTCAATACTCTCTATAAGGCACTCAGCTCCTTGGACATGCGGTTTCAGTGATTGACAGATGAAGTACAATCCATGTCATTGCACTCGAACCACACCATATCCGGGAAGGTTAACCCGGTCAACAAATGCCCGCAGAAGTCGGATGTGTCGGCCTAACGGCGCAAGAACGCAGCTCTGCTGTAAACAGGCACAACGCAATCGCGTCCAGAAAAAAAACTCCGGATGAACGAAGAAGAGGAAGAAAGAAGAACCACACCATATATGCTCTCTCTCAGCATAGGTGGCGGGGCGGATGAGAGGTGCGATATTCGCCTCTAATTGGAGCACATCTGGTGCGATTCAAAGTAAGGACAGTGTGGATTTTTATGAAATAAGAATCAATAGGAATCAAATCTCCAAACCCCGTCTGACCCTGGAGTAGTAGACTGAACATCTAGCCTTCCAGCATAAACCCGAAAAACTTGTAGGACTCTCGTTTAGGTTGCACAAGTTAAGAATCGGTCAGTCGGGGGAAATAGAAAAGAGCAGGCCAAATATGGCGTTGCTCAGCGACAGTTCAAACAAGGAAAACCGGCAAGGCAACCCGACTAATAAATGCCTGAAGAAATCGGATGTGTCAGCCGAAATGTTTATATATCACAGCTCTGCTGTAAACAGGCACAGCGCTATTACGTATAAAACGTAAAGGATGGAAAGGATACAGAATGAAGCTATGCGCATTATTCTTGGATGTACAAGAGATACAGCATGCAGGGCGATGCGCTACCTTCTTGGTTTTCCAACCATTGAAGAGAATACAAGGTTGCAGGGCACGCGCCTATCTCATAATTAACGCAAATACACAACATCCACTGCATAGTGAAATTAGGAAGGTGAAGGGCAGCAGGTTAAAAAGAGGACGGTCGTGGATGGGTCAAGCCGAAGACATTCTTCAACAGGTGTGTTCACTTGAGGACTTAGAACCTGGCGAGGAGTGGGTGCAAGTGCCAACAGACTTCTGCACATCCTTTTCAGTTTGCATCCAACTAGATAGAAAATGCAGACAAGAAAATCCGGCTGCTGTTGAGGCTGAAGTACAAGCGTTGATGTTCGAGAATTCGCTAGACGGTGACGCGGTCATCTACACAGATGGGTCGGTCGTCCGACATGTGAGAAGCTCATGGGCCTTTACAGCTCGGGCCGGAGGGAGAATTGTGAAGGAGGACTCTGGTGCTTTCACTGAAACCACAAGTAGCCTGACCATGGAAGTCATGGCAGTAAGTAAAGCAATAACATGGCTCGAGACACAGACATTCACTAGGGCTTGTTTCCTTAGCGACTCAATGAACATGATCAAGAGGATAGAGGAGGGGTCGATCCGAAGAGAATGGTTGCTACCTTTGGAGCGGTCTCGACTGGCAAAGATTAGTTTCATCTTCGTGCCAGGGCATGCGGGAGTACAAGGAAATGAGCGGGCTGACAAGCTCGCAGGTGAGGCTACTGTGGAGGGCGGACGCGCCATGGACCAGGCCGACATTCTGAATGCTCTACGAGAAGTAAGACTTTTGCGAGAACCAAGTGATGACTGTGAATCTACAACAATGGCCAGACTGCGAGAGCAGCAAATTAAAAGAGGGGTGGCCAAACAAGAACACTACGCAGGAAGCCAAAGAAGATTTATAAACCAACACAGAACTGGCGTCGTTAGCCGCTACACGTTGCGGGATTTGCTGAGGAGGGGATCCGAGCACTTATGGACTGAATGGTTCGATGTGCAATGAGGATGATCTGTCGACTAACTAACTAACTAACTAACTAACTAACTAACTAACTAACGTATAAAACAACATTACGGACGAACGCAGAATAATAATAATAATAATAATAATAATAATAATAATAATAATAATAATAATAATAATAATAATCACCATTGGCACCTTGCCGTCTTGACAGACGATAGTTTGTGCTTTAAAAAGGCATAATAACTTTTAACTATGGCGGTAGCGAGTGTGACTGATAAGGCCAATTTGCGCTGTAAATGTCCGTTCACAGTGGGTGCATCTGAACACGTGGTCATTTCCACCATCATGCACCATCTTACGTCTCAAACGCTTGGTGTGTGACTTTTCTGCAATAATTTTCTCCTTTGACTTTATTCCATTTCTGATATTTGCCCTCCATGCAACACGTTCAGCGGCGACTTGCTCCCAATGTGCATTATCAATGCCTGTATCAATCATGTCCCGCTTACACACATCTTTGTATCGTAGTAGAGGCCGACCCTGAGATCTCTTACCCATCTGTAATTCACCAAAAAAGATATCCTTTGTTATTCTACCATCATCCATCCTCCTAAGATGTCCTATCCATCTAAGTCTACGAAGACTGAGCATGGAATAAACTGTCACACAACCTGATCTTTCCAATACTTCAGTATTTGTGATTTTGTCTTGCCACTTAATACCAAGAATTCTTCGCAGACACCGCATATGAAAGCTGTTTAAATTGTTCTCTTGGTGTGAGTAAGTTGTCCAGGTTTCACTGCCATAGAGAAGAGTACTAAGGACACAGGCTTGATAGACAAGGACTTTTGTTTTGGCAGTAAGCTTCCTGTTCTCCCAGACTCTTTTTCTTAACCTGTTCATTGTTGTTGCTGCCTTACCAATCCGGATGTTGATTTCCTGATCTAGGGATAATTTGCTATTTACCACTGATCCTAGATATGTAAAATGATCTACTATCTCTAGTTCGGCGTCGTCAATAAAGATTGATGGTACCCCATGTGCACCTTGTGACATAATCTGTGTCTTCTTTTTGCTAATTGTTAAACCAAATTCAGAACAAGCATTGGAGAATGCAGATAGTAGACATTGCAATTCTTCCTCAGAGTGGGTCGTAACTGCAGCATCATCTGCAAAAAGCAACTCTCTGATCAGTACCCTGCTAATTTTGGTCTTAGCCTTCAATCTCTGAGCATTGTAAAGGCCGCCATCTGAGCGTAAGTGAATGTATATACCACCATCCTGATCACGAAATGCATACTTCAGTAGAAGTGAAAAGTATATTCCAAAGAGGGTGGGAGCTAGTACACAACCCTGCTTAACTCCACTCTTGATTTCAAATTCTTCAGAAGTTGCACCATCAAACTTGATTATACCCTTCATGCCTGTGTGGAACGATTCCACAATGGACAGAAGAGTTGGTGGGCAGCCAATCTTCTTTAGTGCCTTGAACAGACCCTCACGACTGACCAAATCAAATGCCTTTGTGAGGTCGATGAAGGCAATAAACAGTGGTTGATTCTGTTCACGGCATTTTTCTTGCATTTGTCGCAATGAGAATATCATATCAGTGGTAGACCGTTTCTGTCGAAAGCCACACTGTGATTCGGGGTAGACTTGATCTCCTAGGACTTGAAGTCTGCGCAGAACAATTCTGGTAAATACTTTTCCAACAATACACAGAAGTGAGATACCCCTATAGTTGTTGCAGTCGCTCCGATCGCCCTTGTTCTTGTACAGTGTTATGATGCTTGAATCTTTAAAATCCTGTGGGACTTGTCCTTCACGCCAGCATAGCTCTATTAGCTGGTGGATCTGTATAGTGAGTGTGTCTTGCCCACTCCTGATAACCTCTATTGGAATCCCATCCTTACCTGGAGCCTTGCCAGATGCAAGTTCATTTATAGCACACTTAACTTCTGTTATGGTGGGAAGTGTGTCCAGGTGGTCAAGAGTTGGTAGAGCCTCTATGGCGTTGAGGGCATCATCCGCTAGTTTGGTCTCACTTGAGTAAAGCTCCAAATAGTGCTCTACCCATCTGTCCATCTGCCGTTTCTTGTCAGTGATGATTTCTCCAGTCAAGGTTTTCAATGGTGCACTTCTTTTGATCACTGGACCACAGGCTTTCTTTATTCCTTCATACATGCTTCTTATGTCTCCCTTATCACTTGCGATTTGAATGGACTCACATAACTTGATCCAATAATCATTTGCACACTGCCTGGCAGCCTTTTGCACATCCTTCCTAGCTTGCCTTAGCTCACTCAGAGTGTTACGCGTTGGTCTTTCCTTGTTTCTTAAGAGAGCTTTCTTCTTCTTATCAATCAAGGGCTGCAGAGTCTCGCTGTTGGCCGCAAACCAGTCCTGCCTCTTATGATCCACAGTGCCGTAAACCCCTACGGCAGTTTTATAAAGAGTTTCCTTAATTTGACCCCACTTTTCATTTACTGTACAATTTTCTGGTGTATCAGTGAAAGCGTCTTCAAGTTGCTGTTGAAACTGAAAGCACTTTTCAGGATCATGAGTGTTAATAATATTAATCCTGGGGCTAGATTTGTGTTTAGCTGTGTAGATTCTCTTTGGTCTCAGTCTAACCCTTGCAACAACCAAAGAATGATCCGTATCACAGTCAGCACTGTGGTAACTACGAGTCAATGATATATGGTTCAGATGTCTCCGTGTGATGATGAAGTCCAGCTGGTGCCAATGGCCGGATCTTGGATGTTTCCATGTGACCTTATGCATCTCTTTTGTTTTAAAAAAAGAGTTTGTAATACATAGGTCATTACTGGTGCAATGCTCCAGCAGCCTTTGCCCATTTTCATTCATGCGACCGATGTTGTATTTTCCAAGGCACACTGGCCATGAACTCGAGTCCTTGCCCACACGAGCATTGAAATCACCGAGCATATAAATGTAGTCAGATTTTGG